>VZQC01013760.1:124449-348445 GCA_009823505.1 Rhizomys pruinosus
CGATCCCTGGGAGGGCGTCTCCCCATTCTATCCCTGGGAGGGCGTCTACCCGTTCTATCCCTGGGAGGGCGTCTACCCGTTCTATCCCTGGGAGGGCGTCTACCCGTTCTATCCCTGGGAGGGCGTCTCCCCATTCTATCCCTGGGAGGGCGTCTCCCCATTCTGTCCCTGGGAGGGCGTCTCCCCATTCTGTCCCTGGGAGGGCGTCTATCCATTCTGTCCCTGGGAGGGCGTCTCCCCATTCTGTCCCTGGGAGGGCGTCTACCCATTCCGTCCCTGGGAGGGCGTCTACCCATTCTATCCCTGGGAGGGCGTCTATCCATTCTATCCCTGGGAGGGCGTCTCCCCATTCTGTCCCTGGGAGGGCGTCTACCCATTCTGTCCCTGGGAGGGCGTCTATCCATTCTGTCCCTGGGAGGGTGTCTACCCATTCTGTCCCTGGGAGGGCATCTATCCATTCTGTCCCTGGGAGGGTGTTTACCCATTCTATCCCTGGGAGGGCGTCTACCCATTCTATCCCTGGCTTTTCTGATGGCCCTCATCTACCTGCTAGGGGCCAAGGGGCCATTGGCTGATGCAATCTCTATTCTGGCACTCATTCAAGCTGGAATGCCTAGCTCACAGCAGCCCTGACCGCCTGACAGAGCTGTCCTCATAACCAAATCAGGTAGAGCTAATCACAGTTTTGAAACCAACAGGGCGCTAGTGTTACATGGGAGAACTGGTTCAAAGGGCAGGCTTAGGGCTGCTAGTGCGATGGCTCAATGGGTAAAGCCACTTGCCACCAAGCCTGACAAACTGAGTTTGACTCTCAAAACTCACAAGGTGAAAGGAGAGAACCAACTCCCACAAGTTGTCTTCTGACCTCCACATGGCATACTGTCCACATGCAATACCCCTACAAAAGAATTTTTTTTCTTTTTTAGTTTTACCCTTTTTTTGGTATTTTTGAGACAGGGTCTCCCTTTTAGTACCAGGTGTCCTGGAGCTCGCTCTGTAGACCAGGCTGGCCTTGAACCCACAGAGATCCACCTACCTCTGCCTCCCCAGTGCTGGGATTAAAGGTGTGCACCACCAAACACAAAGGCCTGGCTCTCAATAGGCAGGCAAGGGCACATTAAGAGTGTGGGGGTGAAGCTTGCCTGGGCAACTGTCCAGGCAAGTGGGAATCTTTCAGCCTGCCCCTCCGGGCTCTGCACTGTCTGGAAGTACTGGAGACAGAGTGTACGTGTCCAGGACAAGTTGGGAACCTTGCCCTGTGGGATTCTTTTCTTGGTAATTTTCCTGTGTTTTGTTCTAGGAGAATATCTAAAGAATGATTTGTGGCAGCCAGCTCCCTTCCTGCCTGGAACCACCCATGATCTGTGGCTGTGGGTACGGATGGGGTCACAGGAGATGTGAATCCCTCTACCAGTCCAGATGAGAACATCACGTTACTAGCTTTGAGCTGTGTGTCTAGTCTCAGGCACCAGAGTCCCTGAGGGGTAATGAGGAAGAGCTAGCATGAAGGGAAGGGGATTCTGAGACATCCTTGCTCCCAAATCAACTGTATCCTGCCTCCCACCTCCGATGCTGATAAAGAAAAGTACTTTCTTTTTTTCTGATTTATTTATTTTGATTTTATGTACATGAATGTTTGCTAGTGCCCACCAAGGACAGGAGAGGGCTTCAAATCACTGGAACTGGAGCTACAGATGGTTGTTAGCCACCATGTGGGTGCTGGGGATCGAACCCAGGTCCTCTGCAAGAGCAGTTGGAGCTCTTAACTGCTAGGCCATCTCTCCAGCCCCAGGAGAAAAGTACTTTCTAAGTTCCCAGCAAGGGCCAGAGAAGGTCAGGGCAATGAACAGCAGCCAAGGACTTTTGATCTTCTTACCCTGGGAAAGGGCCTATCAGCTCTATCTGTCCATCTCTGGGGCCCTTGTAGTGCCATAGGCTACAGATTTCAGGGTTCCTCTTATTCCCCAAACTTCTGCCACAACCCATCCTTCCTTCCCCAGAGACGTCCACTGACCAAATCACCATGCCAGTTCTCTGAAATCCACAGGATGCACCATGGCTGACTCCCAGATCCTGCTTCAGGAGCCATCTTCCCAGGAGATGGCCAACTTACCTGGTCTTCATCCACCCTCTGACCCTTCTCACCTCTAGCCAGTTATAGCAGTCAGAGGCTGCAGTCATCCACAGTGTACTTTGGCTCTACTCCATCCCTCCTTGAGAACAGCGTGGCTTAGAGTATTGTCACCATGCTGTTCTCTCTGCATCTGTACTTCCAGCTGGGACACTCCCCTGAGCTGCCTGCCCATTGCCTGCTTGACATCTCCACGAGGCCACATAGACACTGTCTCCAGGAACCTGTTGTTGGGCATATATGCTCGGTTTTACCATACTTCCTGTCCTGGGAGCATCTTGTCCTCCCCCTCTGCCTAGAGCCTCCACTCCAGCAGTCTGCAGTGGGTTCCATAGCCTCTGCTGATCTCAGGTCCTTAGCCCTTTAGCCTTCATATTAGGCCCTAGTAGAATCACCCCTCAGGTCAGCAGCTAGAATGAGTCACTTTGTGTGTGTGTGTGTGTGTGTGTGTGTGTGTGTCTGTGTCTGTGTGTGTCTGTGTGTGTGTCTGTGTGTCTGTGTGTCTGTGTGTGTGTTTGGATGGGTTGTCATATTGCCCAGGCTAGCCTTGAACTCATAATTGTCCAACCACAGCCTCCTGAGTTAGCTGAGATCACAGGTCTATTCCTAGTCAAGGTTTGGAGCTCAAAGTTAACCTGGAACTCATAGTTATCCTCCTGTCTCTGCCTCCCAAATACTTGGATAGTTTATTTGTTGTTTTGGTTGGTTTTGATTCTTCTTTCTTCCTTTTGATTCTTTTTTCTTCTCTTTCTTTTGGTTCTCTCTTTCTTTCTCCTTTCTTTCTCTTTCTTTCTTTCTTTCATTTATTTATTTATTTATTTATTATTTTTGAGACAGGGTCTCCCTATAGGCCCAGCTCTCCTGGAACTCACTATGTAGACCATGCTGGCCTTAAACTCACAGAGATCCACCTGCCTCTGCCTCCCGCATGCTGGGATTAAAGACGTGTGCCACCATGCCCAGCTTGATTCTTTTTTCTTGACTTGGAGTCTTGTTATAATGCCTAGACAAGTCTTGAACTCCTGTTTCAAACAAAACAAAACAAGCTAGGAAGATGGCTCAGTCAGGAAAGTGTTTGCCAAGCAAATATGAGAACCATGGTTCAATCTCCAGCACCCACATTTAAGAGAAAAAAAAAAGGGTGGAGGGAATGGTGAGATGGCTCAGAAGGTAAAGGTGCCTGCCTGGCGAGCCTGGAGACCAGAGTTCCATCTCTGGAACCCATGGAAAGGTGGAAGGAGAAAAACAACTCTGTGTCCTCTGCCAGCCACTATGCAGGATGGCATGTCCATATCACATACATATCATGCACACAATAATTTTTTTAATTTGTATTTATTCTTGTATGTGTATGTATGTACTGTCTGCATGTAGGTTTGTGCACCCATGTTGTGCAATGCCGCAGAGGTCAGAAGAGGGTGTCGGATTCCCCTGGAACTGGAGTTAAAGACGGTTTTCAGCTGCCATGTGGGTGCTGGGGATCGAACCCAGGTCCTCTGCAAGAGCAGTCAGCGCTCTTAACCACTAGGCCATCTCTCCAGCCCCACACACAATAATTTTTTTAAGAAACCAGGGATGAGTTGGAGAGATGGCTCCAGCTGTTAAGAACACTTGCTATTCTTCCAGAGGACCTGGGTTCAATTCCCAGCATGGCAGCTAACAACTGCCCTTAATGAGAGTTCTAGGTGATCAGACACCATAATCCTGCCTCTGCATAGGTGATGCATCCACATGGTGCATGTATGTAGGCAAAATACTCATCATATAAAATTAAAATAGTGAATGGGGCTGGAGAGATGGCCTAGCGGTTAAGAGCACTGACTGCTCTTGCAGAGGACCTGGATTCGATCCCCAGCACCCACATGGCGGCTAAGAACCGTCTTTGACTCCAGTTCCAGGGGAATCCGATGCCCTCTTCTGACCTTCGCAGCATTGCACGACATGGGTGTGCCAACCTACATGCAGTCAGTACACTCATACACATAATAAATAATAAAAAAATAAAAATTTTTAAAAATTAAAATAATAAATATTTAAAGACCAAGCCTCTAGGGCTGGAGAGATGGCTCAGCAGTTCAGAGCACTTGCTATTCTTCCAGAGGACCTGGGTTCAATTCCCAGCACCCACATAGAGACTAACAACCATATAAAATTCCAGTTCCAGGGGATCTGACAACTATGATATCTACAGGTTTATATACATGTGGTTGGTGTACTTACATATATGTAGGCAAGACACTCATATATGCCTAAAATTTATTTTATTTTTTAATTTCTTTTGTCTTTTTTATTTTTTAATTTTTATTTATTTATTTTTTATGTGTATGAATGTATTGTCTGCATGTAGGTCTGTGCACCAGTGTTGTGCAATGCCGCGGAGGTCAGAAGAGGGTGTCAGATTCCCCTGGAACTGGAGTTCTCCTGGAATTGGAGTTACAGACGGTTCTTAGCCGCCATGTGGGTGCTGGGGATTGAACCCGGGTCGTCTGCAAGAGCAGTCAGCGCTCTTAACCGCTAGGCCATCCCTCCAGATCCCTTTTGTCTTTTTGAGACAGGGTCTCCTTGTAGCACCAGCTGACCTAGAACTTGCTATGTGGACCAGGCTGGCCTTGAACTCACAGAGATCCACCTGCCTCTGCCTCTTGAGTACTGGGATTAAAGGCGTGCACCACCAGGCCTATGACTATAATCCCACCCCTGGGGAGGGTGAAAATAGGCGGCTTATTGCACACACATGCCCACATGTGTGCACACACACAGAGACCCTGTCAAAAAAGGAATCCAGGTGTGGATGTGAGTGTAACAGCCTGGTCTATGTAGTGAGTTCCAGGCCAGCCAGGGTTACATAGTGAGACCTTATCTCAAAAAAGGAGGAGGCTGGGCGAAGAAAAAGTGACAACAGCTTCCACTAGGCTTGTTTTCTTTTGAGATAATCATTTTTAGAACCTAACCATTGTATTTTGAGGAAGCCAAGCCCCAACTAAAGTCTCAGATTAATGCTACAGACCGAATATTTTGCCACAGAAACAGCAGAAACGAGACCAAGCCAAATGTGAGGAACATGACAGGCAAAGCTATGTTGGGACCAAGCCAAATGTGAGGAACATGACAGGCAAAGCTATGTTGGGACTTCAGCCCAAACTGCCTGATGTCAGCCCAAGCTGAAGTGAGACGCTACTGCTGCTGCTGAAGGGTGGCAGGGTGACAGCGGAGAACAAAAGGAAAGACATGCTCTTTGTTGGTTTGTTTCAGGGAGTGAGGGGGGCTCCCAACCTGGTAACTTCCTGTTGGCTTTGGACAGTTTCAAAAGATTTTTTTCGTTCTTGTGCACAGACATCCTGACCTCTGGGTTCGCAGGCTAATAGGTAGTCGCCTTAACACAGGAAGTGCTCAGCTCTGACACCTTTTTTTTTTTTTTTTTTTTTTTTTTTGAGACAGGTCTTCCTTTATCTCCAGCTTCACTGGAACTCCACTATGTAGAACCAGGCTGTCTTTGAACTCATAGAGATCTGCCCTGCCTCTGCCTCCCAATCTGGGATTAAAGGCGTGGCCCACACCATGCCTTTTTTTTTCTTAATGTGTGTATGTGTGCTGCATGTGTGCATGTGAGAGCCAGAGAGGTATCTGATCCCCTGGAGCTGATATATGAACCACCTGATGTGGGTTCAAGGAAGAAGACTTGAGTCTTCTGGGATAAGCAGCAAGTGCTCTTAACACCTCTCATCCCTGGCACCATCACTTGCATAAATGTCCTGGCTTAAGATTTGGTCTGAGGGGCTGAGAGATGGCCTAGCGGTTGAGAGCGCTGACCGCTCTTACAGAGGACCCAGGCTTCGATCCCCAGCACCCACAAGGCGGCTGAGAACCGTCTGAAACTCCAACTCCGGAGAACTCCAGTTCTCAGGGAATCCGACACCTCTCTTCTGACCTCCGCGGCATTGCACGACACGGGTGCACAAACCTACATGCAGACAGTACATCATACAACGATACAAAAATAAATAAATTTAAATTAAAATTATTAAAAGAATTTGGTCTGAAAAAAAAAAAAAAAGATTTGGTCTGGACTGCCAGACCAAATATATGATAGGACTGCCAATACTTGAGCTTCTGGAAAAGAAAAAAACACAAAGAAGAAACACACAACAGCTCCATCAGGCAATAAGGCATGTTAACCCTATTTAGGAGACAGGGCCTCATTAAGCCCAGGCTAGCCTTGAACTTGATACATAACTGAGGATCACCTGAAACTCCTCATCCTCATCTTCCTCTTGAGTTCTGGGATTACAGGCATTTTTCATCATGCCTGAGCTATACAGTGCTAAGGGTTGATACAGGGAAACCCTGTCTCAAGAACACCAAAAAAAAAAAAAAAAAAAAGATTGAACCCAGGGCCTAGTACATGCTAGGTGAGTACAACCTGAGCTATATCCAATCCCCAAACAATTGGGTTGGGTTTTTTTTCTTTGTTTTTTGAGACAGGGTCTCCCATGCCTCAGCTGGCCTGGAACGTCACTCTGTTAGACCAAGACTGGCCTTGAACCACAGAGATCCACCTACCCTCTACTCCCGAAGTGCAGGATTAAAGCAAGCATGGCCACTACCATGACCAGCTACAGATGGTGTTCTTAGCCACATGTGAATGCTGGGAATCGAACCAGTCCTCGTGCATAGCAGTTGGCGCTCTTAACCACTGAGCCATCTCTCCAGCCCCCAAACAATTGTTTTTTAAGAATTTTTAAAAATAAACCATTTTGGGGGCTGGAGAGATGGCCTAGTGGTTAAGATCGCGACTGTTCTTGCAGAGGACCGGGGTTCAATCCCCAGCACCCAAATGCAGCTGAGAAACCGTCTAACCGTTTAACTCCAGTTCAGGGGAATCGACCCCTCTTCTGACCTTCTCAAGTGGCATTGGCAGGACATGGGTGACACAAACATCAACAATGCAAGACAAGTACAGTTGTACACAACAAATAAAAAAAGAAAATTTAAGAAAAGAGCCCTGTTGAAGCCTCTGTGCAAATTTTCATACAAAATTAACATTACAGAACTGGAGATAGCCTAGCAGTTAAAGAGCACCGACTGCTCTTGCAAGAGGACTCGGGTTCGATCCCCAGCACCCACATGGCGACTGAGACCGTCTTTAATCCAGTTCAGGGGAATTCGAGACCTCTTCTGACGCCGCGGCATTGCACGACATGGGTGGCCACCTACATGCAGACAGTACATTCAACACATACAAAAATAAAAAAACAAAAACAAAATTACATACAATCAAATCTAACCCATGCCCCCCTCCCTACCCCCCGACCCCACCAAAGCTCATGCATCTGCCAGACATGTTTTCAATCTTTTTCTCTAGTCCCTCTCAAAATTCTTGATTAGAAGTTTACTGTTTTAAGCAGAAGTATCACCATTTCAGTCAGTTTTCTTGACACAGACTTTTCGTTGTTGTTCCTTCTATATGACATCACTCCAAATATGCACATAATGCATGCCACATAATCATAAGGTTTTAGCATCTTCAGCCTTATTTATTTTTAAATTTTTTTTTTTTTTTTTTTTTTTTGGTCGTTTCAAGACAGGGCGCCCTTAGTCCCAGCTGTCCTGGAACTCATCTCTGTAGACCAGGCTGGCTTTGAACCACAAAGATCCGCCTGCCCTCTGCCTCCAAGTGCTAGGATTAAAGGCGTGGCCCACACACCCGCTATTTTTTTTTTAAATTTTTTTTATTTTGTATGTGTATGAATGTACTGTCTGCAGTGTAGGTCTGTGCACCCGTGTCATGCATGCCACGAGGTCAGAAGGGCGTCGGTCTTCCCCTGGAACTGGAGTCCAAAAACGGCTCTCAGCTGCCATGTGTGGTCTGGGGATCAAACACCAGGGTCCTACTGCAAGAGCATAGGTGCGTCTTAACTGCTAGGCATCTCTCAAGCACCCTATGATTTTTTTTTAAATTTATGTTTTGTATGTGTATGAATGACTGTCTGCATGCGGTGCTGTGCACCCGTGTGTGCAAGGCACCGCGGAGGTCAGAGGAGGGTCCGGATCCCCTGGAACTGGAGTTCTCCTGGAATTGGAGTTACAGATGGTTCTTAGGCCGCCATGTGGGTGCTGGGATCAAACACCGGGTCCTCTGCAAGGCTGAAAGATGTCATGTTTGAAATCTCTTCCTTGGCAAGCCCAAACCATCGGTTCTGCCCTTGTGTTCCACACTAGGGTCTTCCCTTCCCATGGTCACCAAATCAGGTCCAGTAAGCACATCCTGTCTTGATCTTCCTGTACTGGTCTCCATGATATAGCCTGGGTAGTCCAACAATGGCAGTCTATACTCTGAAGAAGTGGAAACCCCAGTAGTAACTCAGTCCACAAGTTGGATGTCTCAGCAGTCCCCATCTGGCCCTGAAGGTTTGGAGGATTCTTGAAGAGACATGAGTCTTCAGTCCATATCAGAAGGTTGAAAAGCTGTGTCTTTTTACGTCTTTGAAGGATGGCAAAAACAGTGGCAGCCAACAGGTTAGCTGCCTTTGCCAATAAGACAGGCAAAACAACTGTGGTCTTTTGTCTTTTTTTAAGATCTCAACTTTTTTTTATACCTGAAGTACAATTTCTTAGGACTTACTATTTATTTCTGGTTATACTTTCCTTTTGGATGTTTAAGGCCACATAGTTAGCTCAGATTAACCAAGGTTTTTGTTTTCTCCAAGTCAGTTGAGGATCTGGTCCTCAGGGGTCACTCAGGTTTTTTTGGGGGGTGGGGAGGGAGCCCCTGGCTCCTTTTGGCTTTTCAGTCACCAGTTCCATCCGCTCGAGGATAAGTTAGGTCTTGCAGCCAGGTTTTCCTTTTTGAAGCATGAGCGACTTTCCTCTTTAATAGACTGGACACGGCTGAAGTCCCATTAACATTCCTGTACAAGTGAGGAGTCTCCAAGACCTCCTTGTACAGGAAGACTGGTGACTCACATTGTAGAACATTTTAAGAGATGCCCTCCTTCCGTTGCGTAAGTGGCGCATGCCTTTAATCTAGCACTCGGGAGGCAGAGGCAGGCGGATCTTTGTGAGTTTCAAGGCCAGCCTGGTCTACAGACGTGAGTGTCCAGGCCATCCTGGGGCTACAGGGAGACCCGCTCTCAAAAAGACCAAAAAAAAAAAAAAAAAAAAAAAAAAAAGAGAGATGCCCCCATGCATAGTCCCAAGATATTTTATTTTAATATGTCTATGTGCATGTGAATGCATGTGCCTAGAACCATTGGATCCCTGGAGCTAGTTACAGGCAATAGTAAGTTGCCTAGCATGGATGTCCTCTGCAAGAGCAATGCACACCCGTAACCACTGAGCCGCCTCTCCAGCCCCAAATTAACTTTACTAGAATTTGTCAAATTGCTGTAGGCAATCTCAGGCCTGTCAATCATGCTTTTGCTTACATCCTTGAACACAGGAGTTGGTATGACTCTTTTTAGCATTTGTTAGTGATTGATCTCTTTAGTATTCCTTATTTTTTAGTGAATAGCCTTTATTAGAGAATTTTTAAAATGTGTTCTTTGTGTGTGTCAGGTATATGTGCACATGCTCTCACATGAAAACCAGAGGAGGGCATTGGTTGTCCTCCTCTATCTCTCTCAGCTTTGTTCTTTGAGACAAGGTCTCTCCATAAACCTGGAGTTCACATTTTTTGTCTAAGTTGGCATCCAGCAAATTCCAACAATCCTTTAGTCTCTGCTCCCCTTGGTGCTGGGGTACAGACCATGCCTGACTTTTATATGGGCACTGAGATCCAAACTCAGGTCTTCATGCTTACACAGTAAACCAATTAACTACTGAGCCATCTCTTCAGCCCCTCGAAACTTTAAGGATACAGCAAAATTGAATGAAAAGTTCAGAGTTCTTAGGCAGTGTGGGGAGGGATGGCCCCAGTACTTGGGAAGTTGAGTAGGAGATTCAGAAGTTCAAGATCAGCCTTGACAACATAGGGAGTTTGAGGTTTGTGCTACATGAGATTCTTTCAAACGAACAAAAAGTACAGAGTTCCCATATGGCCTTACCGCACCCACATACACAGTCAACTCCCCAATATCTGCACTGTGTACATGGTACAATAAATGAACCCATGTGGACATATCAACTAAGGTCCACAGTCTGCGGTTTATTTTAATGTTGTATACTGCATTTGTCTGAGTAGCTAAGCAAACAAACAAGCAAGCAAGCAAACCAAACCCAGAAGTTTACTCCTCACAGTTCTGAAAGCTTTCTCAGCTGGTAGGTTTGGAGTCTCAATGGAGCTCATTCCTGGCTCATAGATGGAATGTTCTTGCTGCATTTCCACATGATTAAAAGTTGACACAGCCTCTGGGCATTTTTTAATAAAGGCACCAATCCTGTGCATGGCGGCGGGGGGGGGCATCCTCATGACCTAATTACCTTGGGAAATCCCTTGCCCTGAATATCATCACATAGGAAATTAGGTTTCAACATAAGCATTTGTGGAGAGAAACAAACATTCAGGTCACAGCATATATTCTATGAGCTTGACAAACACATTCATTGCATCAGCATCATGCAGAACTGTGTACTGCCCTAAATTCTTGTGTTCTACCTGTTCTTCTCTTAATGCCTCCTCAACACCTGATAACCACAGATCTTTTTACTCTGAGCAGTTATATATTGTCATATTTTTGTTTTTAGTTAAGGTCTCCCAACTCCTGGATCAAGCAATCCCTCTATTATGCCTAAGCACTTGCCTGACTTATTGTTACATTCAAAAGCCTAAGAACTCTTCATAGTTACATTTCTATTTTAAAATTTTATTATTCACTCCTGGTGTGATGCCACAGACCTTTAATCCCAGTACTCAGGAGGCAGAAGCAGGCAGATCTCTGAGATAAAGGCCAGCCTGGTTTACAAAGTGAGTGCTAGGCCAGCTGGGGCTACAGGAAGACCCTGTCTAAAAAAAAAAATCACTTTTTTCTTATGTATATGTGTACATGTTTCTGTGTGTGTAGATGCATGGGGACATGGGAACACATGTATGTGGAAGCCAGAGTTCAACCTTGGGTGTCTTTCAGGAGTTATCCAACTTGTTTATTGAGACAAGATCTCCCATTGGCCTAAAGCTCACAGATTAGGCTAGTCTGGATGGTCAGCCCCAGAGATCCTCCTGACTCTGCCTCCCAGCACTGGGATTCCAAGTGTGTGCCACCACATCCCATATTTTTACATGGGTTCTGGGGCTCGAACTCATGTCCTCATGCTTGCCAGGCAAGTACTATTGAGCCCATCTCCTCAGCCTCATGGCTACATTTCTCAGTCTTCTGTTGAGTTTGGACATCTTATGGTGGGGTTCTTTATTTTTTTTATTTATTTTGTATTATTATTATTTTGTTGTTGTTTTGAGACAAGGTCTCACTATGTAGCCCTAGCCTAGAACTCTCTATGTAGACCAGGATAGTCTCAAATTCACAAGAGATCTGCCTCTCTCTCTGCTTCCTAAATACTGGGATAAAAGGCATGTACCCAGCCATCTATTTGTTTTTATTTTAGCTCCATGTATTTATGCACACCTGTGTGCGCAATGACCATGGAGGCCAGAAGAGGGCATTGGATCCCCAGGAAGTGGAGTTATAGACAGTTGTTAGCCACCATGTGGTGTTAGGAACTGAACCTGGGTCTTCTGCAAGAGCAGCTGGTACTTTTTTTTTTTTTTTTTTAATGTGTATGAGTGTACTGTCTGCATGTAGGTTGGTGCACCCATGTCATGCAATGCCATGGAGGTCAGAAGAGGGTGTCGGATTCCCCTGGAACTGGAGTTAAAGACGGTTCTTAGCTGCCATGTGGGTGCTGGGAATCAAACCCAGGTCCTCTGCAAGAGCAGTCGGTGTTCTTAACTGCTGAGCCAGCTCTCCAGCCCTTATTTGTTTTTTTAATTTATTAAAGCAGCTGGTACTCTAACCACTGAGCCATCTCTCTGGCCTCAAGTTAAAGTTCTGTTAGTTGGTTATGGATACTTTTTTTTTTTTACCTTCTTTACTAACAAACCTAAATTTTGTCCAGAATAGCAATGCCTTATCTCAAATAATAAATCAATCCTGAACCCATCCATTCCTTGACCTCTCAACTTCCTTGCACCTAAAGGCAGCCATAGGTAACCTGAGTTTGGGCAGTGAAAAGGAAATGGATGTTTCCTGGGAAGATGTGTGCTTACTTGATAAAAGGGATAGGTGTGGCTCATGTCAGCCTACATAGTGATTTGAATAGTGACGTGATATGTGGGAAGAATGCAAATGTCTTGCAATACTAAAACCACAAATGGAAGGACAGAAGCCAAAGTATTAGGATGGTGGTGGGAGGGTACAAAGAGTCTGGATTATATTCAACAAAAACAAAGGGCATGTCCACCAAAGGACTTGTAAGAGAACATCCATTGCAGCCATATTCTGATAACCCCAGCTCAATCCCCAGAGTCCACACGGTAGAGAGAACTGACTCCTGAAAGTTGTCCTCTGACCTCCCTATGTTCACACATGCATACACACCACACACACACACACACACACACACACACACACACACACAAATAAATGGCAACAAAAAATTAAGAAGTTAAATGGACTTAGTAGGACATGCCCATGGCCCCAGCTCCTTGGGAGACTCAGGTAGTAATATCACTTGAGTTCATGAGTTTGACATCAGCCTAGGCAACACAGCAAACCCCATGTCTTTAAAAGATAGCAGGAGCGGGGCGTGGTGGCACACACCTTTAATCCTAGCACTAGGGAGGCAGAGGCAGGCAGGTCTTTGTGAGTTCAAGGCCAGCCTGGTCTACAGAGTGAGTTCCAGGCCAGCTGGGGCTACAGGGAGACCCTGTCTCAAAAAGACAAAAAATTAAATAAATAATAAAAGATAGCAGGAGAGGGAGAGCAGTTTGTGGGTGTAGCCACTGGGAGGCTGCCCGTGACATGGTGGGTACCCCACCCCTATTGGGGTGCTGCAGCACTGATTGAATGGACTCAGTGGGGTGGATATATATATGAAAGATGAAGTTCGGAAAGATATATATATATATATATATATATATATATANTGGCAACAGAAGTTGGAATTGCATAGCACTTGGGAGGCAGAGGTAGGTGGATCTCTGTGAGTTCAAGGCCAGCCTGGTCTACAGAGTGAGTTCCAGGACAGCTGGGGCTACAGGGAGACCCTGTCTCGAAAAAACACCAAAAAAAAAAAAAAAAAGTTGGAATTGCAATTAAGTCTGTAAGAGAAAGAAAGTGTACTGGAACACCATGAGTCTGCCTCCTGGAAGAAAGCGTACTGGAACACCATGAGTCTGCCTCCTGGAAGAAAGTGTACTGGAACACCATGAGTCTGCCTCCTGGAAGAAAGTGTACTGGAACACCATGAGTCTGCCTCCTGGGTGGGCACAACTGATTAACCCTCTATGAGACGCCCAGAAAAGCCATACCTGAGAGCTGATAGCTGGACCACTCGTGAGAACATGAATTTTCTATGTCTTCCCATTTGTTCATAGCTTTCCTTTTTAAGGGTATTCTTTGCTCATGTCCTTTATTAAGATTTAATAGGTTTCTCACTTCGTATAATTCTTACCTGATACTTTTCATAATATATTTATTCCTAAATATTTTATAGTTTTATTACTTAAATATTTTATTTAGTTTAGGGCTTAATTATAGCAAATATAGTTATTACCTTAACCTTTTATCTTATTGTGATAATTTTATTTTTACTTCCCAAGTTTCCAAATCAACTTGTGTTAGTATGGTTTTTTTTTTTGTTTTTTTTTTTTTAATTTTTTGGTCTTTTTGAAACCTACAGGTCTCTCTGTAGCCCCAGCTGTCCTGGAACTCCCTCTGTAGATCAGGCTGGCCTTGAACTCACAGAGATCTGCCCGCCTCTGCCTCCTGAGTGCTGGGACTAAAGGCATGCACCACCACGCCCGGCCAGTGTGTGTATCTTAGCTCTCTTCCAGCAGCGTATGCTGGCCTTTTCTGTCTCTCTGTCTCTCTCAGGCTTTTGTTGTTGTTGTAGTTGAAAGCTCCTTCAAAAAAGTTTCTAATGAGCCAGGTGTGGTGGTGCACGCCTTTAATCCTAGCACTCGGGAGGCAGGAGGATCTTTGTGAGTTCAAGGCCAGCCTGGTCTACAGAGTGAGTTCCAGGACAGCTGGGGCTACAGGGAGACCCTGTCTCGAAAAGACCAAAAAAAAAAAGTTTCTAATGATGCTCTTTAATTTTTTTTTTTAAGGTTTTTTTTTTTTTAATTTTATTTATTTTTGTATGTGTATGAATGTACTGTCTGCATGTAGGTTTGTGCACCCGTGTCGTGCAATGCCGCGGAGGTCAGAAGAGGGTCTCGGATTCCCCTGGAACTGGAGTTCTCCTGGAATTGGAGTTACAGAAGGTTCTAAGCCGCCATGTGGGTGCTGGGGATCGAACCCGGGTCCTCTGCAAGAGCAGTCGGTGCTCTTAACCGCTAGGCTATCTCTCCAGCCCCAATGCTCTTTAATTTTTATGGTACTGGGAATCAAACCCAAGGTCTTGCACATGTTAAAATACGCCTACCACTGAGCTATGCAATCACACTACTCAAGGGATTTGGTGAGATTCCTAGAAATCTGTAGGTTTATAGCTGGAAAGGGAGAAAGGCTTGAGGCCAAATGTCCGTAATTATGTTGGAATTTTTTATTCTCACCTGGCAAAAGACTTCAGCCAGACACCAGAGGCGCTCCTTTCCTTTCCCTTGTTATCAGAATGTCCCCATCTTTCTATCCTGCCTCAACTACTGTCCCTCTCTACATGTCCTGCCTGGGTATAGTAGGCCTGTAACATGCCTGTGTTTGGGAGGAGCATGTAGGCCCCTTGGCCCTTCCTTGGTCTGTAGCTAGTTTTATCTTATTTTGTTTACAATATTCCTGGCCTTGGAGTTTACAATTCTATTGTGATCTTTCCTTCCCACCTTGGCTGGAACTGTGCTCAGCCTCTCCCCTCTGTACACAGAGCTTTTTCTTCATAACAGAAGTCTTCCTCTGTAATTTGGCTAGGTGATACCTTGATTTTGACAGTCCTTTTTTCTTCTTCTGGAATTACTGTTGTTTGTCTGGACTTGCCCTCTAGGTTACTGATACCTAATCCATTTCAACTGTGTGTCTGTGTCTTTGCTGAATTTGGAGGGATTGCTTCCATTGGACCACGTTCATTCAGCCTGTGAACACTCTTTCTGCAACATCTTTGCACCTGCTGTGCTTTCTCCCAGGAATAACTTCCTGGACTCTTCCCCTACGCAGCAGATGCTGTTGGTTCAGGCATTACCTTTCCTGCTGCCTTGGGCATAAAGATTTGTCCTTTTACTGCCTATTGTATCCATCCCTTGTCTCACAACCACAGGGGAAAAGTCACCACACACTTGCTGTGGCCATTCTTGCCACACCCCAGGGTCTAGCTCATGTCAGCACTTAACAGAAGGAACCAGAGTGAGTTGGTTGTCCTAGGGCTGTCTTGTTCAGCTTCTTATTTCATATAGAAGAGCCCTGGAAGCCAGGCATGGTGGTGGACACCTTTAATCCTAGCACTAGGGAGGCAGAGGCAGGCAGATCTCTGTGAGTTCAAGGGTAGCCTGGTCTTTATAGTGAGCTCCAGTTCTCAAAAGACCAAAAAAAGACCAAAAAGAAGAAGAGCCTTGGAATGGATGAGGAGAAGGTGGGCTGTGAGGATCTGAACGCCAGGTGCCGACTGGGCCTCTTCGCAGCAGTCCCAAGTGCTGACTTCACTACTTCTGTGTCTCTGTCTGGTACCAGGGGCAGGAACTGGGCTAGGCTTTCTAGCAATCCTAAGTAGGGTGGAGACTTCTGAGCCTGACCCCAGGGCTAGTCTGCTGTGCTAGGGACAGTGTTAAGAGGCTGGTGACCAGCACAGGTTGTGAATGAATTTCCCCAAAACAGGAAGAAGGCAGAAGATGGACATGGTTACAGCGGCTCGTACTTATGGTCCCAGCTAAGGCAGGAGGATCGTCTTGAGTGTGAGGCTACCTTGAGCTATAGAGTGAGTTCCAAGCCAGCCTGAGCTACAGAGCAAGACTCTGTCTCAAACAAACAAACACAAAAACAAAAGAGGAAGCTACATTAGCAGAAAGAGAACTTAGTAGATATACTACAGTACACAGCAGGCAAGAGAGTAAACTGCCTGCACATGTGCATTCTTTTTTTTTTTTTTTAATTTTATTTATTTTTTTATGTGTGAAAGTGGTACGGTCTGCATGTAGGTCCTGATCACCCGTGTCGTGCAATGCGCGAGTTCAGAAGAACGGGTCCTCGAGTCTTCCGCGTAGGAACTGGAGTTCTCCTGGCAATTGGAGTTGCAGACGTTCTTAGCCGCATGTATGGGGGTCTTGGTGGATCAGAACCTGGGTCCTCTGCAGAGCAGTCGGATGCTCTTAACGCTAGGCTTCTCTCCAGCCCTGCACATGTGCGTTCTAAGAGTAAACTGCCTGCACATGTGCAGTTCTAAGAGGCTGCTTTTTTTTTTTTCAGACAGGGTCTCCCTTTACAGTCGCCACCTGGCCTGGAGCTCGCTATTGTAGACCAAGGCTGGCCATTGAAACTCAGAGATCTGCCTGCCTCGCCTCCTGAGTGGCTCTGGATTAAGGCTTGCCACCACACACCCGGCTAAGACAGTGTCTTAGCTGCCACATGGGGACTGGGAATCGAACCCGGGTCCCCTGCAAGAGCAATCGAGTGCTCTTAACACACTGAGCCCATCTCTCCAGCTGTGTGGGATAGTATGTACGCAGTCAAGCTGGCTGGCTTCCTCCCATCCCTCCCCTTTTTTTCTTTTCCTTTTTTCCTTCCTTTCCCTCTTCCTCCCTTCTTTCTCCCTCCTTCCTCCCTCCTTTCCTCCTTCCCTCCTTTCCCCCTTCTCTTCCTTCCTCCTCCTCCTTCCCCCTTCCTCCTTTCCTCCCTCCTCCTCCCTCCTCCGCCTTTCCTTCCTCCCTTCCCTCCTTTCCTTCCTCCTCCTCCCTCCCTTCCTTCTTTCCTTCCTCCCTCCTCTCCTTCCCTTCTTTCCTTCCTTCCTTCCGCCTCCTCTCTTTTTCCTTTCTTTCTTTCCCTCCCTCCCTCCCCTTTCCTCCTTCTCTTCTTCCTTCTTTCCTCCCTCCCTCCCTCCTTCTTCCTCCCTTCTTCCTCCTCTTCCTCAGCCTTTCCTCCTTTCCTTCTCCCTCCCTCCCTCCCCCCTTTCCTCCCTCCCTCCCTTCCTTCCTCTCTCCCTCCCTTCCTTCTTTCCTCCCTTCTTCCCTCCCTCCTTTCCTCCCTTCCTCCTTTCCTTCCTTCTTTTCTTTCTCCCTACAGCTTTTTAAATTTTAAAAATATCTTTTATGGGCTGGAGAGATGGCCTATCGGTTAAGAGCACCGACTGCTCTTGCAGAGGACCCGGGTTCCATCCCCAGCACCCACATGGCGGCCGAGAACCGTCCGAAACTCCAATTCCAGGAGAACTCCAGTTCCAGGGGAATCCAACACCCTCTTCTGACCTCTGCGGCATTGCACGACAAGGGTGCACAAACTTGCATGCAGACAGTACATTCATACGCATACAGAAATAAATTTTAAAAATTAAAAAAATATTTTATTATTTTTAATTGTGTGCATGTGTATGTGTGCACATGAATGCAGGTGCCTGCAGAGCCAGACATATCAGATTCCCATGAGCTGGTTTACATGGGTGCTAGGGACTGAACTCTGGTCTTCTGCAAGAGCAGTATGTGCTCTTGGCTGCTGAATCATCTCTCCAGCCCCTATTTCCTTTCTTTTTTTTTCTTTCCCTTCCTTTTCTTCTTTCCTTTCCTTTCCTCTTTCTCACTTTAAAAAAAAAGATTTTATTTTATATGTATGCGTTTTTTGCCTGAATGTGTGACATCCATGGAGGCCAGAAGAGGGCATCAGATCCTCTGGAACTGGAGTTACAGATGGTTTGCTAGCCACAAAGTCAGTGCTAGACAACAAACCTGGGTCCCCTGCAAAGAGCAGCCAGTGTCTTAACTGCTGAACCATCTCTCTAGTCCCTCACATCTTTTTTTTTTTTTTTCTTTTTGACAAAAGTCTCTTGATTTAGTCCAGGCCTCAAACTTGCTATGCAACCAGAGATGACTTTAAACATTTTTTTTATTTTAATTTTTATTTCTGTATGTGTATGAATGTACTGTCTGCATGCAAGTTTGTGCACCCGTGTCGGTCGTGCAATGCCGCGGAGGTCAGAAGAGGGTGTCGGATTCCCCTGGAACTGGAGTTTCCTGAAATTGGAGTCTCAGATGGTTCTCAGCCGCCATGTGGGTGCTGGGGATCGAACCCGGGTCCTCTGTAAGAGTGGTCGGTGCTCCTAACCGCGAGGCCATCTCTCCAGCCCCAGAGATGACTTTCAACGTCTGGTCCTCTTGCCTCACTTCCTGAATGCGGCCTCACAGCATGTGTTGCCACATTCAGTTTAAGGATACTGGGGATGGAAGCCTGGGCCTTGTGCATGCTAGGTAAGCACTCTATCAACTGAGCTACATCCTTTTCTCAGGCAATGTTTTAATATCTTGGTCCCTGGTCATTTAGGTCTTATTGAACAGGACAGTGGTGAGGGGCTCATATCTGAGTGGTTAGGCAGCTATCTTATTATTTTGCTGAGAAATTAACTCTACCATGTGGGTTGTCTCTAGATGAGAATGGCTACCTGTGCAAGGCAGATATGGATCACTTCTGAGGGTCTGAGTCTGTTTATGAAACAGTGGAATTCTCTAAGATAGATTGTAGTCAGGTCTGGTCCTTCTCAGAGGCAGAAGAGGTCTTGTTCTGAGTCTAGCCTGCCTGAGAGCAAAAACATTCTTGCTCTGAGGTTAGAACAGCTCAGCATAGCCATCCATCCCAGAATGGCATCCACGATCTTGAACAGGTGTTTTTCATCTTGCCCCAAGATGAAACTCACTGTTGCATTTTATTTTTCTCTACATGTAACCACTAAATACCATGTAGCTTCTCTTAGGTCAGTCAGTCTACAGATATTTCTGGGGCTTAGTTGCTGTTTGAGATACTCAGGATACATCTAGAACAAAACAGATTCCCAACTCACAATGCTCTGTTTTTAGTGGCTCATGCCCACAGTGCTGCATAATGATAATACTTATTTTAAAAAGCCTGTTAGGGGTGCTGGCAAGATGGCGCAGCAGTTAAGGACACTAGCTGTTCTTGCACAGACCTGGGTTCAGTTCCCAGTACCCACATTCAACTCTGTCTCTTGGCTCCATGGGAGTTGCATGCACATGGTGCACTTACACACATGCAGGCAAAATACTCATACACATAAAATAAACAAGTCAAGGGGCTGGGGAGATAGACTTAGCAGTTAAGAGCATTGGCTATTCTTGGAGAAGACCTGGGTTCAGTTTCCAGTGCTCACACAACAGTAAACAACCATAAACTCCAGTAAACTCCAGTTCCAGGGGATTCCTGTGCCCTCTTCTGGTCTCTGAAGGCAGTCTATATACATGGTACACTTATATAGATGCAGGAAAAGCACTCATACACATAAAAAAAAAATCCACCACATTGGCCAGGCGTGGTGGCGCACGCCTTTAATCCTAGCACTTGGGAGGCAGAGGCAGGCGGATCTTTGTGAGTTCAAGGCCAGCCTAGTCTACAGAGTTCCAGGACAGCTGGGGCTACAGAGAGACCCTGTCTCGAAAAGACCAAAAAAAAAAAAAAATTCCACCACCATGCCTAGCTTAGACAGCATAAAAAGATGTAGCTGGCAGGCGTGGTGGTGCACGCCTGTAATCCCAGATCTCAAGGCCAGCTGGGGCTTCAGGGAGACCCTGTTTCAAAAAAAAAAAAAAAGAGGAAAAAAAAAAAAAGGGAAAAAAGGTAGCTGATCAAGCCAGGGGAAGCAAGCCATTAAGTAGCATTCTCCCATGGTTTCTGCTTCAGTTCCTACTTCTAGGGTCTGGCCTTGAGTCCCTGCCCTAACTTCCCTCAAAGACAGACTGTGACGTGGAAGTATAAACCAAATAAATTTTTTGCTACTCAAATTAGTTTGGGTCATTTTTTTAAATAAATAAATAAATTAATTTATTTATTTATTTGTATGAATGTACTGTCTGCATGCAGGTTGGTGCACCCATGTCATGCAATGCTGCGGAGGTCAGAAGAGAATGTTGGGTCCCCTGGGCCTGGAGTCACAGACGGTTCTCAGCCGCCATGTGGGTGCTGGGGATCGAACCTGGGTCCTCTGTAAGAACAGTCCACGCTCTTAACCACTAGGCCATCTCTCCAGCCCCTGGTCATTTTTTTGTTTTGTTTTGTTTTGTTTTGGTCTTTTCGAGACAGGGTCTCCCTGTAGCTCTGGCTGTCCTGGAGCTCACTCTGTAGACCGGGCTGCCTTGAACTCACAAAGATCCACCTGCCTTGGCCTCCCGAGTGCTAGGATTAAAGGCGTGCGCCACCACGCCCAGCTCTTCCCCTGGTCATTTTTTAAAAAATATTTTATTATTTTTATTTTATATGTATGAGTGTATTGCCTACATGTATGTAAGTGCATCCGTGTCTTGCAATGCCTTGCAGAGGTCAGAAGAGAGTGTTGGATCCCCTGGAACTGGAGTTATTAACAGTTGTTAGCAGCCATGTGGGTGCTGGGAATTGGACATGGGTTCTCTGCCAGAGCAATCAATGCTCTTAACCACTGAGCCATCTCTCCAGCCCTCTTGGTCAGTGTTTAATTACAGCAATAGGAAAGCCAACTAGAACACTGAGTGAATGTATTGGGTGTGATGTGTGAGCAACTCTGGGAGGCTGAGCTGGAGGCCAGCTGAAGAGGTGTAGTTAGGTGGGAAGCAAGAATCATGAGAGTCTTGCTGGCTCTGGCTCCTTCTTGTGGAATGGCTACTACAGGGTAGGATATGAGTGGATTCCACAGATCCAAGGTTGATGTGTGAAGAGTGGACTGAAGGCAGGGAAGGGACTCAGAGGGAGCTGTGACACTGCCCTAGAGAGATGTAGGGTTTTGGATGTGGAAGCCATGATCATAGCAAGTTATCTGATAGGCAGGAAGTTCTACTGCCTCCAGAATAAGCACAAAACTAAACAGAACACACCAGCCAAGGGTTCTTTCTATGCAATAACCAAGAAATACATGAATATTACCACATAATATGGGGTGTGGTAGAATAGGCATGAAGGCTGAATGATGGCACAAGTTGAATTAGAGATGTTGATGACTAGAAATCAGGGTGCAGATATCTATTAACAGCTGGACATTGAATCAGGAATAAAGTGGGCAAACACTTTTGGGGTTGTTTGACAAGTGTCATTTAAAGCCATGAGCCTGTTTATGCCTTTAGTTCCAGCAGGTGGGAGGCTATGGCAGAATTACTGTAAATTTTTTTTTTTTTGTCTTTTTGAGACAGGGTCTCCCTCCTGTAGCCCCAGCTGGCCTGGAACTCACTATGTAGACCAGGCTGGCCTTGAACTCTCAGAGATCCACCTACCTCTGCCTCTGCCTCCAGAGTGCTGGGATTAAAGCCTTGCACCACCACACCTGGCTGCAGTTAGTACTCTTAACCTCAGGTTCAATTCTCAGCACCCACATGGCAGCTAACAGTTTCAGGGGATCTGATGCCCTCTTCTGACCTCATGATACAGGTGCACTTATACACATGCAGGCAATATACTCATACATATAAAATAAAAATGATAAATATTAAAAAATGATGCATGTGTGAGTCATACCTTTGCAAATGCCCAGGACACAAGATTGCAACACTGGTCTCCTTTACACAAAGAGCAGCGATGAAGTTGGAGGCTCAGCACATCTCAGTGGTACCCACCATATTCTTTGCTTTGCCTGGCTATACTGACATTCACTGGGTCAAACAGGACAACACAGGCCCTAGGACAAACGAGTCTTAGACAAGCTCTGTTGTTCAGAGCTTGATAGACCTGTCTTCAAACCCACCAGCCACTCCTCCCTCACCCCTCTACACCTCTTAATCGATTCACCTATTTACTAAATTGTTACTTTTTTTATTTTGTTGAGGAGATAGATGTGTATCAAGACCCAAGTGTGGAGGTCAGAGGACAACTTATGGGAGTCAATTCTCTCCTTCCACCATGTGAGTCCGGATGATCGCACTCATGTCGTCAGGCTTCCTGACAGGTGCCTTTACTCACTGAGCATCTCACTGGCTCTTAAATAACCACTTCTTTTTTTCCATAGTCAGTCATTCTGTCACTCTTTATAGCTACTCTTTTATCCATCTTGGTGACTATTAACATCCAGTTCTCTCCATCCATCTTCTAGGGCGACCAGTTCCTCAGTTTGCCACGGACTGTGTTGGCACAGACATTCCTGTATCTTAGGAGGCTCCTCAGTGCAGGGCAAACCAGGACGGGCTGTTCCTGTACCGGTATCCTAGGCAATCTGCAGTCGACCCATTGGCTCGCAGCCCATCAGTTACTCCAACTGCGCCTCAGATTCTCTTGGCCACACCCTCTGATGGAAGATATGCCCTGCCCCCACTTGACCACCACGCCCACTTCCCCCGCCCATTCCGGAAGGCACTGTAGCGAATCACCGCGCCCTAGCAACAGAGTCCTTCAGGCTACCCAGTCCGCATGCGCGGCCTCGCAGGCGAGCCAATAGCAGGGGGCGCCCGGAGCGAGGCGTCGGGGGCGGGGCTGAGTGCGGCCGCAGCCATTTTGGTGGAAGAGAAACAATAGGACGGAAGCGTCGCGGGACTGGGCTGTGGCTGCAGGTAATGCCCGCCCCGCCGGGCCTGAGGCTCTGTCGCCGCGGGGCTTAGGGAGGGCATGTCCGGTGCTGTGAGGGGCAAGACCTCGGTCGTCCAGGAGGTTTCCAGATGACTGGGAAGAAGGGGCTCTGGCTGTCACTGTCAGGAGGTGGCCCCCGCTGCGGAGCCAAGCTTTCCCTGTTGGCGAAGGGCGTTTACCTTCCTGTCCCTGGACACCCGGACCTCCTGGTTGGAGGGACTGCAGAGTCTTCTCCCGGGGTTGGGGAGGGTCTTCTGGAATTTGGGGGAAGTCCCCCTGGGCCTTTGACTGGGAGATGTATTGTATCATTGAGCAGTGCCCACCGGGGCATGACCTCCCAGGTTACCGAGGATGGGGGTCTCCATCTTTGGGTGCTGGGATGCACAGTACCAGAGCCTCAGGTGCTGATGCACAGTACCAGAGCCTCAGGTGCTGTTTCCTGGGCCAGCAGCCGTGTAGCCATTTTGGGTGCTGGATGTCAGTTGTGTCTGTCACCTCGTTGGGGGCGGGGAGGAGCTGCACATCCAACCCAACTGTTTTTAAAATGACTTTGAAATGAATCCGAAGATGCCTTCTGTATACTGATGTTTCTGCCACGAGTGGAATTTTCATTTCTTTCACATTTGATGATAGCTGCGTCTTTTTTTTTGTTTGTTTGTTTTGTCTTTTTGAGACAGGGTCTCCATGTAGCCCCGGCTGGCCTGGAACTCGCTCTGTAGACCAGGCTGGCTTTGAATTCACGAAGATCCGCCTGCCTCTGCCTCCCAAGTGCTAGGATTAAAGGCGTGCGCCTGCGTCTTTTTTTTTTTTTTAATTTGTCCAAATGACTTATTTCATTTTACGATTTTATTCCTCTGAAATATCAAAAAATCTCTCTTAGGAGAAAAATTAGTGGAAATAAAATACAGGAACTAGGCAAATCTAGTTCTCTTAAATACCAAGGAAAATAAAGCTAGTTACTGTTTTTAATTAAACATTTTGTTAGCAAAATGCACATAGATCAGGAATACAATAATTGTGAATAATAGTTATAAAGAAAAGCACTTAAAGGGTCTAGGGGAATTGGGGTGTGTGAATATGGTAAAGCATACATTGTGAACATGTATGAAATTGTAAAAGAATATTTAACAAAATGAAAGGACAAACGAGGGGCTGGAGAGATGGCCGAGTGGTTAAGAGCGCCGACCGCTCTTACAGAGGACCTGGGTTTGATCCCCAGCACCCACATGGCGGCTAGGAACCGTCTGTAAATCCAATTCCAGGAGAACTCCAGTTCCAGGGGAATCCGAGACCCTCTCTGATCTCCGCGGCATTGCACGACACGGGTGCACAGACTTGCATGCCGACAGTACATTCATACACATACAGAAATAAATAAAAATTAATTAAAAAAAAAAGTGGAATCCCCTTTGGATTACTTTAAAAAAAAAAAAGGACAAACGAGAAAAAATACTGAAACTTCTGAAAAGTAATAGACATGATGAACATTTTGATAATCAAAATAATAAAGGACCTTGTTTATAGCCATGTTGTTGTCTTCTAGTGTCTAAAATGTTTGCTGTATTTGCATTTTTCCAGGGATAATATTTTAAGTAAGCTAAGATGCTTACTAAGTTATTGCTCTGAGGGTTGTATAATTGTGGGGTTTTGTTGTTTTGATTTTAGCCCCTATCACAGTTTTAAATGGAAAAATGAATACTTCATCATATGTAACATTAACGGCCATTTGATTGGTTTGCCTAGTAACTTTCTTTGGAGAAGTTAACTGAACTGTTACTCAGATTGGTTTAGCTGCATTCTGATTTTTTTTTTTTTTTTTTTTTTTTTTTTGTTTTTATTATTTTTTTTTTGTGTTGATTTTCGAGCAGGGTCTCCCTGTAGCTCCTGGCTGTCCGGGCACTCCACTTTGTAGATCAGGCTGGCCTTGAACTCACAGAGATCGCCCTGCCTCTGCTCCCAAGTGCTAGGATTAAAGGCATGCGCCACCACGCCCGGCTTCATTCTGATTTTTTAGAGAATTTTTTAGAGAATTCAGTTAGAAATTGAGTTCATAAGAAGTAGGACTAGAGTTGTTAGAATTGTAGAAACCAGTTTATCAGATGTAATAGACACCTGTGCTCTGGTGCTGCCTACAATCCTTTATCTGAACACTGAAACAATCTGACTGATGAAACTTAACCAGTTTCTCTTGTAGGGAATTTCTGTAAACCCCAGAGATGTCATTGGTATCTAGGCAACGAGGACGAGCTGGAGCCTTCCTGAGGCCAGCTTGCTGAGGTGAAAATTTCCCATTGTTGGCTCATAGAGGACGCACTTGGGAAGAGTTTCTCCATTAAGAGAAGTTGTTGCCGGGCGTGGCACTTGGGAGGCAGAGGCAGGCGGATCTTTGTGAGTT
Organism: Rhizomys pruinosus; assembly: GCA_009823505.1. Classification (NCBI taxonomy): domain Eukaryota; kingdom Metazoa; phylum Chordata; class Mammalia; order Rodentia; family Spalacidae; genus Rhizomys; species Rhizomys pruinosus. The sequence continues at coordinate 149,783 of VZQC01013760.1, forward strand.
CAGGCCAGCCTGTCTACAGAGTGAGTTCCAGGACAGCTGGGGCTTACAGGAGACCTGTCTCAAAAAGACCAAAAAAAAAAAAAAAAAAAAAAAAGGAGAGAGAAGTTGTTTTATGTCATTGCTTGATTGAGAAGTTGTTTTATGTCATTGCTTGGTTGTCTTAAATTGGCCACATTTTTGTGCAGCAGAAAGTAATCAGATGATTACATTTTAAGGCTGTTTTTATTTTTCAGATAAATTATATTTTTGCCTTTTTGTATAATAAAAATAAGTAGTAGTAGTGTTTTAAAGTATATTGTGATGTCAAGTCAATGTCCTTTTTCCAAAAAGTTGAATTAGACTTCCTCTCAGAGTTTGTAGGAAAACATCATCTGTCAAGATAATGTATATTTGTCTTGAATCTATAACTCATCACTGATTTCCAGCTGTCAGCCATTCTAGCCGGTTGTGGCTCACACTGTGATCCTAGCACTTGGGAAGGTGAAGCAGTAGGTTGCCACAAAATTGAGAACAGGCGGGCTGGAGAGATGGCCTAGCGGTTAAGAGCGCCGACTGCTCTTACAGAGGACCCAGGTTCGATCCCCAGCACCCACATGGCGGCTGAGAACCGTCTGTAACTCCAATTCCAGGAGAACTCCAGTTCCAGGGGCATCCGACACCCTATTCTGACCTCCACGGCATTGCACGACACGGGTGCACAAACCTACATGCAGACAATACATTCATACACATAAATAAATAAATAAAATATTAAAAAAAAATTGAGAACAGGCTAGTAAGGGCTACATTGAGAGACTGTCTCAAAAATAACAAAAAACTATCCCAAACCAAAAACTAGTTAACAAATCCCTGTGCTCTGCATCTCTTCCCCTCACTGCCTCATATTTTATTTATTTTGATATTTTGAGTTTTATTTTTATGTGTATGAGTGTTTTGCTTGTGTGTATGTAAGTGCACCGTGTGCATGCAGTGCCCTTAGAGGCCAGAATAGGGCATCAGGTCCTTAGGAACTCTAGTTCTGGGTGGTTGTTGACCTCCATGTGGGTGCTGAGAATTGAACCCAGGTCTTCTGCAAGAGTAGTTAGTGCTCTTAACCGCTGAGCCATCTCTCCAGCCCCAAAATTCATTTATATTTTATGTGGATAGAGTGTATTGCTTGCATGTAAGTGCACCTGTGTTGTGCCAAGCCCACAGAGGCCAGAAGTAGGCATTGGATCCCCTGGAACTGGAGTTACAGGTGGTTGGTTGGTAGCTACCATATGGGTGCTGGGAATCAAATCTGGGTCTTCTGCAAGAGCAGACAGTACTTTTTAGTTTTACCCTTTTTGGTTTTTTTTTTTGGTCTTTTCGAGACAGGGTCTCCCTGTAGCCCCAGCTATCCTGGAACTCACTCTGTAGACCAGGCTGGCCTTGAACTCACAAAGATCCGACTGCCTCTGCCTCCCGAGTGCTAGGATTAAAGGCGTGCGCCACCATGCCTGGCTGCAGTAGCTCTTTTTAAAAATATTTTATTTTTATTTTATGTGTATGAGTGTGTTGCCTGCATGTATATAAGTGCACCTGTGTGTGCTGGGCATGGTGGAGCATGCCTTTAATCCTAGCACTTGGGAGTGGATCTTTGTGAGTTCAAGGCCAGCCTGGTCTACAGAGTGAGTTCCAGGACAGCCGGGGCTACAGGGAGACCCTGTCTTGAAAAGACCCCCCCCAAAAAAAAAGTGCACCTGTGTGGTGCACTTGGAGGTCAGAAGATGGTGTTGGATCCCACCATGTGGGTGCTGTTCCTTTTGAAGAGCAGTCAATACTCTTAACCACTGAGCCATCTCCAGCCCTGAAGTGGCTCTTTTGTCTCTTAAATTTATGTGTTTTCCTTGTAATTTGTTGAAGCAACTGTCTGATAGAGTTTCCCATCTGGCTTTGCTGATCACTCCCTGTGCTTATTTAAGACTTTTTGGATATGGTGAGTGGCTGGATTTAAAGGAAGTCACTCTAATCTTTTTTTGTGAAGAAGTTAGGAAAAAACAGGTTCATTTAGAAATGAGCTTAGGGGCTGGAGAAATAGCTTAGCAGTTAGGAACACTGGTTGCTCTTGCAGAGGACCCAGGTTTGATTACCAGCACCCATATGTTGGCTATCAACTGTAACTCCAGTTCCAGGGGATCCAGTACTTTCTTCTGACCTCCTTGGACATTGCATGACATGGGTGTACTTACATGCATGCAGGCAGTACACTCATACACATGAAATAAAAACAATAAATACATTTTTAAAAGAAATGAATTCCAAGCCGGGCGTGGTGGCGCACGCCTTTAATCCTAGCACTCAGGAGGCAGAGGCAGGCGGATCTTTGTGAGTTCAAGGCCAGCCTGGTCTACAGAGTGAGTTCTGGGATAGCTGGGACTACAGGGAAACTCTGTCTCGAAAAGACGGAAAAAAAGAAAAAGAAAATAAAAGAAATGAATTCCATGCTAGGAGTATTACATACTTGTAATCTCAGCTAAGATTGCAAATTCAAGCCCAGCCTGAGCAATGTAAGGAGAGTTCCACCTTAAATTCTTTATGGAAATGTGTTTATTATTATGTACATGGATGGTGGAGGGAATATGTGTGTGCTATGGTACAATCATGGAGGTCAGTGACCAACTTACCAGAGCCAGTTCTCTTCTTCCGGTTTTCCTTGGGTTCAGGGATAGAACAGTTGCCGGAATTTTCAGCAAGCAATCTTTACCCACAGAGCAATCTTACCAGCTTCTGAATTTTATGGAATTAAAAATAAATTTTTTTATGTGTATGTATGTGTGTCTTGAGTGGATTTGTGCCCGTGAGTGCAATACCCCCAGAGGCAGAGGCCAAAAGTTTTGGATCCCCTGGAGCTGGAGTTACAGTCAGTAGGCTGTTATGAGCTACCCTGCCTGGGTGCTGGAAACGAAGCTTGTGTTCTCTGCAAGAGTGGTATATACTCACTGAGCCATCTCTCCAGGCCATGAATTTTGTTCTTTAGGCTTCCAAGATGAAACTTAGTTCAGGCTGAAATGGCAGGGAGGATTATATATTAAAAAATCTGGTTTCCAGGCGATAACAGAATTTCAGTAGGAAAGGTCCTGGCTTTGCTATTTAAGTATTTGTCAGTTATACTCAGGAAAACAAAAACAAAAAACAAATGTGCTCCAGTTGCTAGTCACTGTGCTGGAACTCCATGGTGGTTGCTTCACTTGTGTTCTCCATTTTGTTCTGACTGCTTAGTGATGTGATGGAGTAGCTTTTTCATCCTGATTATTCTACTCTGGGCTAGTGGGTTTCAAGCTTTAAGTTTACTCCATCATTGTGTCTGGGAGATTGAGTTCTGATACCTACTGCCTAAATTTCTGTTTTGTTTTGGGGAGGCTTTTTTGAGACAGGGTCACCCTTTAGCTCCAGCTTGCCTGGAACTCCCAGAGATCTTCCTGCCTCTGTCTCCTGAGTGCTGGGATTAAAGGTGTGAACCACCCTGCCTGGCCTGCCTAAACTTCTGTGGGGAATTGGAATCAGCTTGAATCTCTTCTACCTATTTTCTGTATTCAGTTCTAGGGATGGTTACGTAGGCCTTGTGCATGCTGGGTGATGACAAGCACACTGGCCTGAGGTACACACCCAGCCTGATTTTTTTATTTTTTATTTATTTATTTTTGGGGACAAGACTCAATAAGTTGCATAGACCAGCCTTTGTATCCCGGTAACCCTTAAACTTCTGCCTCAGCCTCTCAAGGAGGTGGGATTAGACACCTGTGTCAGCAAGGCCAGTGTTTTCTGTCTGTTCCCTGTCATGGTTCACAAATTTTTCTAGGCACTGTTGGATTTTTCTCAATTCTTTAGGGGAAAGTATATATCTCCAAAATCCACAATTGATCAAATGAGAAATTGTTTTCTTTATGCATCTGTTTTTTGTTTGTTTTTTTGGTCTTTTTGAGACAGGGTCTCCCTATAGTCCCAGCTGTCCTGGAACTCACTTTGTAGACCAGGCTGGCCTTGAACTCACAAAGATCCGCCTGCCTCTGCCTCCCAAGTGCTAGGATTAAAGGCGTGCGCCACCACGCCCGGCTCTTTATGCATCTGTTAATCTTAATTTAAAAACTGTCTAAAGCCAGACATGGTGATTTATCTCTGTAATCTCAGCACTTGGAGGCTGAGGCAGGAGGATTGCCTGGACTATACGGCAAGACACTGTATCTGAGGGGAGTAGAGCCAGGGAGAAGAGAAAGAAATTGTCTTCAGTTCAAGCCTAAGGAAGGAAGGGTAAAACTTTTGCTTGAATGGAGTAAAATGTTTTACAGATCAGAAAACAGAATACGGGGTCTAGTGACTGCTTCTCCACTTTGTTTATAGGAATGTACCCAATTGTTACCTGGGCTGGGTGTCAGAAGGCTATGTTTGTGGGTGGCTGCTCCCATTCCGGAGCTGTGGACCAAGCTCTCCAGGCCACTCACTCTATCTCAATCCCACCCATCAGCAGAGCCCACTGGCCACTACTACTTGTCTTGGGTTATGCGTTTCTCTTTAGATGGGGTTACTGCAGGGCCCGTAGCCCTTTGGAACTACAGCTGCACACTTAGAAATGAGATGTCCCATGGGTTGTGTGAACGTGTCTCAACTCTGTAGGGAAATGCAAACCTCTTGCATCATCCTTTGCTGCTTATTTTACAAGAGTAATGAACTAGCACTGGGTGTGTTGTCTCGAGCTCTCCTACATACAGTTTACATTTTAATTTATTTAAACTTTAATTTTTTAAATTTTATTTATTTCTGTATGTGTATGAATGTACTGTCTGCATGCAGGTTTGTGCACCCGTGTTGTGCAATGCCGTGGAGGTCAGAAGAGGGTGTGGGATTCCCCTGGAACTGGAGTTCTCCTGGAATTGGAGTTTCGGACAGTTCTCGGCCACCATGTGGGTGCTGGAGATCGAACCCGGGTCCTCTGTAAGAGCGGTTGGCACTCTTAACCTCTAGGCCATCTCTCCAGCCCTAACCTTTAATTTTTGAAGTAGGTTGTTAGAGATAATAAAAGTTTCTGTTGTACCTGTACAAAGAAATAAAAAAATTTTTTTTTGAGATGGCATCTTGCTCAAGTGATCCTGCCAGCCTCGAGAGTGCTGGGACTATAGGTGTGTGCCACTGCACCTAGCTTCCTTCCTAAATTCTTACCTACCCCAGTCTTGAGCTACTTCTGTACACTGATTTGGTATTGTGCTCAGGCTGCAGCAGCACTCTTCTTTGGGTTCATCTAACTCCAGGCCTGCCAGCTTTCTCTCTGGTCCCCATTTGTTTAGATGTGCTTTAGACTTGGTGCCTGTGTGCCATGCCTGGGCACCTTCCTTCTCTCTCCTGAGTACAGGATGATGCTAAATCTCACGTGAATAGTGATATTAGGGGTCACAGCTTTATCTTATGGGGTGCTGTGGGGAGTCGCAGAGCCAGTCACTATTTGACACTAATGCTGGACAGTGTCAAGTCTTGAGAACATGTCGGCTTACCCAGTGAAAGAAAGGACACAAGTGGATATTGTATACCCCACCAAAAAGTATCTTTTGGGGCTGGAGAGATAGCCTAGCGGTTAAGAGCACCGACGCTCTTGCAGAGGACCCGGGTTCGATCCCCAGCACCCACATGGCGGCTAAGAACCGTCTGTAACTCCAATTCCAGGAGAACTCCAGTTCCAGGGGAATCTGAGACCCTCTTCTGACCTCCGCGGCATTGCACGACACGGTGTGCACAGGACCTGCAGGCAAAACAATACATTCATACACATTACAAAAAAAAAAAAAAAAAAGTATCTTTTCTCTTAGCCACCCAACAGAAAAAACATTCACCAGTAATTTACTAACATTAGTTAATTTTTTTTTTTTTTTTGTATTTTTGAGACAGGGTCTCCCTTTTAGTCCCAGCTGGCCTGGAGCTCGCTCTGTAGACCAGGCTGGCCTTGAACTCAGAGATCCGCCTGCCTCTGCCTCCCAAGTGCTGGGATTAAAGGCGTGTGCCACCATGGCCGGCCCATTAGTTAAATCTTATTGAACAATTTCAAATTTTCTGACTTACTTTTTAGTAGAAGTTTTTATATTTAAGGCATATTTTATGTACTTTTCCTGGAGGTACATGTCTGTTCTCCAAGGCAGGCACCTCCAGAAGGAAGGTAGCTGAGCTGGTTGTAGACCCCTGCTGAAGGTTTGTGTCTTATTGCTGTGCATCCACATCTGAATATGGGGATGCCAGTCCTCTTCCCCTGTTTTTCATAGGATCTACACTGGGCCTCAGGAACTGACCTAGCAGCACCTTCTGGGGCCTGGTGCTTGATGCGCTTTATGGCTGGTCTGTACCTGCATTGGGGAGACTCTAAGCCCAGGATAAAGGGTCCTGGGGCATTTGGGAGTACAGAGACCTTACAGGGATGCCAGGTGAGAGCTCATAGATTCTGTAACCTAAATAGTGATGTGATGGCCAGTGGGTCTGGAGCAAGTAAGGCCTGGGAAAGGAAGGGATAGGCTGTGTCCCCAGGAATGATGTGTCTGAAGGAGAGGGGGAGGGAGAGGGAAACACTAAGTACTCAGATGTCAAAAGTGGAAGTGCCCTGTACCCCTCCTCTAAACTGATTTTCCTTGATGGGAGCCTGTGGCTCTTCTCACAAGCAGGTGGTTCTGAAGAGATGAGTGTGACCTTTACTCAGAACTGTGACCGTAGTTGGATTTGATTTCCTTGATAAAAACTTTAAAGAGATTTGGGCTGGAGAGATGACCTAGAGGTTAAGAGCGCCAACTGCTTGCTCTTGCAGAGGGCCCAGGTTCAATCCCCAGCACCCATATGGCGGCTGAGAACCGTCTTTAACTCCAGTTCCAGGGGAATCCGATGCCCTCTTCTAACCTCTGCGGCATTGCACGACACGGGTGCACCAACCTACATGCAGACAGTACATTCATACACATACAAGAATAAATAAAAAATTAAAACAAAACGAAACAAAAAAAAACTTTAAAGAGATTTTAGAAATCACAGGACTTGTGAAGGATAATTGTCAAGTGGTTCTGTATTAGGACAGAGTGCTGCTACTGCACAGCCTCTGGAGTTTTCTCACAAGGCTAGCTCCTTTTCCTGGATTGCTTCTGGAAGAACACTGCTTGCCTTCAGGCAGAGTAGGTGGGTGATAAAAACTGCTAGTTGATGCAATGCACCTGCAATACCTTGTAAACCCTTGAGGTGGACTATTTGTTTGAGGTGTTGAGAGGACCCAGAGGAACTTGTCAGGGCTGCTATCGCACAGGACCCTGTGCACCATAGGACTCACCTTCATTTCCCTTCACTTGGCCTGGATGGGGTGGTCTGTGTGTGTGTGTATGGCATGCTGGGCTTGCTCCTGATGTATGACTGTTCATGAAGTCCACCTTGTTTTTGGTACCTGTTTCAGAAGATGACTTTCTTATTTAGATTAGGGATCAGGTAAAGCACTGAAATAAGTGAACATTGGTCACAGACTGAGAGGGACTCTTGTCTGGAGCTAATGGCCCATCACTTAATTGCACAGGAGAGAACAGTGATTCCAGCTTGTAAAATTCTCATAGCTTGATAACTCAGTAACTTTGATCACAGTCTGAGGAGTTCACATGTGTGTTCCTGTTATATACTTTCCTACAGGGTAGCAGTTCGATTTGGCACCAAGAAGTAGAAACTAGAGAATTGCCTTTAAAGAGGGGTACCTGGAGCTGGTTATGTTAACTTGGTTGTAGACACTTTACAAGTTTCAACACTCCTGCCCCCCCCAAAAAAAAAAATTGAGAGGGGAGTAATTGGTTTTCCTTTTGAGACATGGTCTTAAGTGCATGAAATCATAGCTTTTTTATAAAGCAGAATAAAGAGTTGGGGGCATGGCTCAGTTGTTAAAGCACTTGCCATGTAAGTACAGGGCATGAATTAGATCCCCAGCACCCATGTGTAGCAGCAGACACTTATAATCTCCGTGCCAGGGAAGCAGGGCCAGGAGGATTTCTGGAGCTCGCTGGGTAGCCAGTCTAGCCCAGTTCATGAGGTCCAGGCCAATGGAAAATTCTGTCTCAAATGAGGTGGACCTCAGTCCTTAGGATGAGTCCTCTGGCCTCTACACATAGGTGCACACACATGCATGCACACCTACACACGTGGATTTTTTTTTAACTTTTTAAAACTTTATTTATTTATTTATTTATTTATTTATTTATGTATTTATTTATTGCTCTTTTCGAGACAGGGTCTCCCTGTAGCCCCAACTGTCCTGGAACTCACTCTGTAGACCAGGCTGGCCTTGAACTCACAAAGATCCGCTGCCTCTGCCTCCCCAGTGCTAGGATTAAAGGCGTGCGCCACCATGCCCGGTGATTCCACCATTCTTAACAGTGATCCTTTGATCACAAGTATCTGTTGTTTCTCTGTGATAAGGCCTAAGTGATACAGTGGCTCCTTATACACCTGTAAGGACAGAAAATCAATACTTAAGAGAGTTGTGAGAATGGAGGAGCCATGTGAACAGTAAGTGCTTGATGAACAGGAGCTCATGGGGATTTTGTCTGTGATCCCAGCGTTCAAGAGGTCAAAGCAGGAGGATGGTGGGTTTAAGGCTATCCTGGGTGATACAGGAAGACTCTTGTCTCAAAAAAACAAAAACAAGAAGAAATGGGCTAGGGTTGTAGCTCACTTAGTAGAGTGCTTGCTTAACATGTTCAAAGCCCTGGGTTTGATCCTCAGCACCACATGAACTGAATGTGGTGATGCCTGCCTGTAATCGTAGCACTTAGGATGTGGAGACAGGAGGATAAGGAGTTTAAGGCCATCCTCAGCTACATAGCAAGTTTGAGGTCAGCCTGAACTAGATGAGACCCTGTCTCAGAAAAATAAAAACAGAAACCTAAGACCTCTCTGGTATAATCATGTACCATTATTATTATAGGGCATTTATTCCTCTTTCATGTCCCTTACATACACCTTAGGGACTATGTGTTGGGCCATAATCTTCACTTGTGAATGTGTAGGCCATTTCTCAGGCTCTCTGTCATGGACTGAAACCCTTCGGCACAGAATATGGGCTGCATAAGTGTTGGTTTGTAGATGGCTTTAAACCCTTCAAGCGCTGGGCATCCATCTGTGGTTTCCTATTTCAGTCTTGTGAATCCTCAGATCACCCTGCTTATTTTCTCCCCCTCTTTTAAAAGTAACATATGCTCAGAGTTTGAGAATATTTCAAGGAATGTGAAACATTAAGAAAACTGAGCTGGGCGTGGTGGCGCACACCTTTGATCCTAGCACTTGGGAGGCAGAGGCAGGTGGATCTCTGTGAGTTCAAAGCCAGCCCGGTCTATAGAGTGAGTTCCAGGACAACCAGAGCTACAGGTAGACCCTGTCTCAAAAAAGACCAAAACAAACAAACAAAAAACTGAAAGAAGCCTGGCTTAGTGACACATGCCTTTAATCCCAGCGCTTGGGAGGCAGAGGCAGAGGCAGGCGGATCTCTGTGAGTTCAAGTCCAGCCTGGTGTACATAGTGAGATCCAGTCCAGCTGGGGCTACAGGGAGACCCTGTTTCAAAAAAGACCAACAGCAACAACAACAACAAAAACTGAAAGAGGGGCTTGAGAGATGGCCTAGCGGATGGGAGCACCAACTGCTCTTGCAGAGGACCCGGGTTCTATCCCCAGCACTCATATGGTGGCTAAAAACTGTCTGCAACTCCAATTCCAGGAGAACTCCAGTTCCAGGGGAATCCGAGACCCTCTTCTGACCTCCGCGGCATGACACAGGTGCACAGACCTACATGCAGACAGTACATTCATACACATACAAAAAAAAAAAACCTGAAAGAAGGAAAAGTAATCTGACCACTCAATACCAGGCAGGTTGTGTGGTATGTGAAGTTAATACACACACACACACACACACACACACACACACACACACACACCAATACCATCTTTAAACAAAATACAATTATAAAGAGATTATTTAGATTGAAAAAATAAATTACACATTTTAAGAGAATATTTTCATTTTGTGTGCATATGAGTGTTTTGCTTGCACTTGTATGTAAGTGCACTTGTATGTAAGTGCGCCAGTGCCCGCAGAGGCCAGAGAGGGCATTGGGTACCCTGGAAGTGGAATTACAGGTGTCTGTGAGCTGTCCTGTGTGTGCTGGGAACCAAACCCAGGTCCTCTGCTTTTAAGTTCCAAGCTATCTTTGTAGCCCCCAGGACACACTTTTTTTTTTTTTTTTTGGCCTTTTCAAGACAAGGTCTCCCTGTAGCCCCAGCAGTCCTGGAACTCACTCTGTAGACCAGGCTAGCATTGAACTCACAAAGATCCGCCTGCCTCTGCCTCCCAAGTGCTAGGATTAAAGGCGTGCGCCACCACGCCCGGCCATGGACACACATTTTTAAAGAAGACAACCCTTGCCTATATTTGGAGGCAGAGTTAATTTTTGTTTCTTTCAGCCCTTAACTGCACCCTTTGATGATAGTGGTACATATAATTTCTGTAGAGCGAACAGAAGGGTTACAAGGGTTACAAGATGATCCCACCTGCTTTCTATTATTAACACTTTAGAAAATTTTCTTTCAGGCTGGGGATATAGCTCAATGGTAGAGTGCTTGCCTAGAATGTACAGAGTCCTGGGTTCACCTCCCCAAAAAAGTTATTTCAGCTTCACAATTCAAAATGTCGTGGTGGTGCACACCTTTAATCCTAGCGCTTGGGAGGCAGAGGCAGGCGGATCTTTGTGAGTTCAAGGCCAGCCTGGTCTACAGAGTGAGTTCCAGGACAGCTGGGACTACAGGGAGACCCTGTCTCGAAAAGACCAAAAAAAAAAAAAAAGTTTCCATTTTTATGCTGTCTCATTTGGGTAACCATAATCAGATTTCTTTCACACATGAACTATAAGACTTCAAGGCATTTGGGGTGTTTTTATGCAGTGGTTGTATGGCCTTGGAAAATGACAGGCAGCCAGGATCCTTGTGAGTAGTCGGTTCTCTGTTTTAGCTTCTATATGTATGTAATCAAATATACATATCATAAAATTGACTATTTCAACATTAACATTTTTTATTTTATTTTATTTTTCAACATTAACATTTTTTAAAAAAATTTATTTTATATATGTATAGGTGTCGGGGGGGCACATACCATAGCATATGAGTAGAGAGGTCAGAGGACAACTTACCAGAGTTAGTCCTTTTTACCATGTGGGTTCTAGGGATCAAACACAGCTGGTGAGATTTGGCAGCAAGTGCCTTTAGCTATTGAACTGTCTCGCCAGCCCCATTTTATTTTATTATTTTAGTTTTTTAATTTTTTTTAAAATTTATTATTTTTTATGTGTATGAGTGTACTGTCTGCATGTAGGTTGGTGCACCCATGTCGTGTCAGAAAAGGGTGTCGGATTCCCCCGGAATAGGAGTTAAAGACGGTTCTTAGCCACTATGTGGGTGCTGGGAATCGAACCCAGGTCTTCTGCAAGAGCAGACGGTGCTCTTAACTGCCGAGCCATTTCGCTAGCCCCCTAGTTTTTAAAATTTTATTTATCCTTTTTTTTTTGGTCTTTTTTGAGACAGGTCTCCCTGTAACCCCAGCTGTCCTGGAACTCACTCTGTAGACCAAGCTGGCCTTGAACTCACAAAGATCCGCCTACCTCTGCCTCCCAAGTGCTAGGATTAAAGGCGTGCGCCACCACGCCCGGCTTTTATTTATTCTTTATGTGTGTGAATGTACTGTCTGCATGCAGATCTGTGCACCCGTGTCGCGCAATGCCGTGGAGGTCAGAAGAGGGCGACGGACTCCCCTGGAACTGGAGCTAAAGACGGCTCTCAGCCACCATGTGGGTGTTGTGGATCGAACCTCTGCAAGAGCAGTCAGCGCTTCCAACCGCTAGGCCAGCTCTCCAGCCCCACCAGCCCCATTTTAAATGGACAATTGATTGGCACAGGCTGATACCTACCTTTCCTGTTTCTGTGCCTTCTCTCCCTCCCTCCTTTCCCCCTCTTTTCTCCCTCCTCCCTTCTCTTGTTTATTAAGACAGGGTCTTGTTATGTAGCCCCAGCTGGCCTCTAACTCAGGATCCTTTTGCCTTCCACATTTTGAATGCTAGGAGTAGATGTATTTGCCACTATTCCTTGCTAGCTGGCTGGCAACTTTGTGCCAGTCTTTTTCTTTTTTTTTTTTGTAAGTCTATAATTTAAACAATAGAAATTATATATATATATAATATAGATATTATTTATATTTGAGATAGTCTTTCCAGGTTGGCCTTGACTTTGGTATCATTCATTCTGCCTTCCCTCCTTAGTGCTGGGATTATAGATGTTTACCACCATGACTGGCTCCTAAAACTCTTTTTTGTACTCTTTTTGTTGCCAAGGATGGTATCTCTTTGTTGACTAGCATCCCTGGAAACTTAGGTAGTGGGACAGTAGGTTTCCTCCATTTTTTGAGACACCTTGCATAAGGCTGCCAGGGAGACCATTTGCTGGAGGGTTTTCTGTATATACTTTAAACCAACTTATAGCCTTCCTTTCCTTAAAGGTGAGAATATTTATCTTTCATTACCAATAGCATGACCTGATATCCTTGGATCTTGGGGATTAGTATCAGCACAGGATTTCTAAATAATTTGTGTTAAACTGTAATAGAATTTAAATCATGGTCGCATTTTAAAAGTTCATGCCATGGACCAGTTTTCTTGCTCTGTTTTCGGTAAGGGACAATTTAAAGATTGTTATCATATTAAAAGCTTGGTTTTCATTAGTTGTAGTAGCACATACTTGTAATCCCAGCACAGGCGAGGCAGAGGCAGGATCATTGCAAGTTGGAGGCTGGCCAGGGCCCACATAGTGAAACTCTGTCTCAAAATAAAACATACCAACAGGACTTAAATGAATATTCAGGCACAGGGGTCCTCTCATTATATATATATATATATATATATAAATAGATATATATAATATATATATATATATGGTTTTTTTTTTTTTTTTTTTTGTCTTTGGTTTTTTTTTTTTTTTTTTAGACAGGGTTTTCCTTTTAGCCCCAGCTGTCCTGGAACTCACTCTGTAGACCAGGCTGGGCTTGAACTCACAAAGATCCACCTGCCTCTGCCTCCCAAGTGCTAGGATTAAAGGCATGCACCACCACGCCCGGCAGGGTCTCTCATTTATATTTCCAGGTTAGTATAGACTTGATAAGGTAAGGTGGACAGTATGAGTACAAAATAAACACCAGTCTGTGCTTGGGATATAGTTTGTAAAGTGTAGCATGATTTACTTAACAATTATACTCTCACAATGTGGTTGGTGTGGGTTTAGTTGGTACATGCAGTGGGTACCTTTTACATTCTCTGATGTGTAATAGGTATACATGATGTAATGGTGATCCGAGGCAGTTCTGTGGTACACTTGCTCTATGCTGGTCCTCTTTTGGATTTTGGAGATTGGGTAGTGAACAGAGGAGCCGAAAATTTCTGACTAAGGAGCTGGAGAGATGGCTCAGCAGTTAAGAGCACTTGCTATTCTTCCATAGGACCCAGGTTCAATTCCCAGCACCCACAAAGGAGGATAACAACTGCATTTCCAGGGGAAATCTGTTGCCCTCTTCTGGTCTCTGTGGGCATTGCACAACATAGGTGCATTTACATGCAGGCAAAACATTCATCTACATAAAAAATGAAAAACATGTATTTTTATTTATTTATTTTATTATTTTTTGATCTTTTTGAGACAGGGTCTCCCTGTAGCCCCGGCTGTCCTGGAACTCACTCTGTAGACCACGCTGGCCTTGAACTCACAAAGATCCAACTGCCTCTGCCTCCCAAGTGCTCGGATTAAAGGCGTGCGCCACCACACCCGGCTTATTTATTTATATTTGTATGTGTATGAGTGTACTGTCTGCATGTAGGTTTGTGCACCCCTGTCGTGCAATGCCTCGGAGGTCGCAAGAGGGTCTCAGATTCCCCTGGAACTGGAGTTCTCCTGGAATTGGAGTTACAGACGGTTCTTAGCCGCCATGTGGGTGCTGGGGATCGAACCCGGGTCATCTGCAAGAGCAGTCGGTCCTCTTAACCGCTAGGCTATCTCACCAGCCCCAAACATATGTATTTTTTAAGTCCTGACTTCATAGTCCTTGTTTTCAAGTGCAGGTAAGAAAAGGAGACTTGGGGCTGGAGAGATGGCTCAGTGGTTAAGAGCGCCGACTGCTCTTGCAGAGGACCTGGGTTTAATTCCCAGCACCCACATGGCGGCTAAGAACTGTCTTTAACTCCAGTTCCAGGGGAATCTGACACCCTTTTCTGACCTCCATGGCATTGCATGACATGGGTGCATGCACCAACCTACATGCAGACAGTACACTCACATACATAAAAAAAAAATTTTAAAAAGGAGACTAAAGCTGGGTCTGGTGGCACACGCTTTTAATCCCAGCACTTGTGAGGCAGAAGGATGTGGATCTTTGTAAATTCAAGGCCAGCTTGGTCTATATATTGAGTTTCAGGATAGCTGGTACTACAGGGAGACTCTATCTCAAAAAGACAAAAAAGGGGAGGTGGGTGAACACAGACTAATGATAAGCATATAGTGTGTGGTATGTTACCTGATGATAAACATATAGTATGTAGTATGTTACCTGATGATAAGCAAGGGAACATCTGTGAGTGTGGCTGGGAGAGTGTGGCATTGTAAGTAGAGTAGCCCAGGAGGGATCTCATAAAGAAGTGACATTGGTGCTGAGTGTGGTGGCACAGACTTTAATCCCAGAACTCAGGAGGCAGAGTTCAAGGCCAGCCTAGTCTACATAGTGAGTTCCAGGAACACTGGGATTACAGGGAGACCCTGTCTCAAAAAAGACCAGCCGGCACGCCTTTAATCCTAGCACTCAGGAGGTAGAGGCAGGTGGATCTTTGTGAGTTCAAGGCCAGCCTGGTGTACAGAGCAAGTTCCAGGACAGCTGGGGCTACAGGGAGACCCTGTCTCAAAAAGACAAAAAAAAAAAAAAGACCATTAAAGCAAAAGACTTTGCTTTAATTTTGATCCAAGATAAACCTGACCTTGACCTTGACCTTGGCCATGAGAGGCTGAAGGTGCTCAAAGTGAGGCAATTTTAAGTCAATGATAGTTTTGGCAGATCTATGTAAGTAACATAGTCACTCTCAGTCACAACATAAAACATTTTTATCATCCCTAAACGTCTCTGGGGGTCCTGTGGCAGTCAGTCCTGGCTCCTGCTTTGGGCTTTTGTAATTGCTTATCTGCTTAGAAAGCAGATATATAGTTTTGCAGTTACTGTAGTTTTGCCAGTTTTCTAGGATTACATATAAATGTACAGTATATGTAGTGTATAGCATGCATAAGTACATTCTTGTATATTGCTGAATATTCTATTATATAGATATTCTATTATATAGATATACTACAATTTGCCTCTTTTGAGACAGGGTCTCCTGTAACCCCAGCTGACCTGGAACTCACTGTGTAGACCAGGCTGGGTCTACTTGAACTCACAGAGATCTGCCTGCCTCTGCCTCCGGACTGCTGGGATTAAAGGCATATGCTGGGGCTGGAGAGATGGCTCAGCAGTTAAGAGCACTGACTCTCTTGGAGAGGACCCAGGTTTGAATCCCAGCACCCACATGGCGGCTAAGAACCGTCTTTAACTCCAGTTCCAGGGGAATCTGCCACCCTCTTCTGACCTCCGAGGCATTGCACAACATGGGTGCACAAACCTACATGCAGACAGTACATTCATACACATACAGAAATAAATAAAAATTTTAAAATCCCCTTATTTAAAAAAAAAGTAGATTTGGGGGGTTTTGTTGTTTGCTGTTGTTGTTGTTGTTGTTATTGTTATTTTGACTCTCACTGTGTGCCCATAGTTGCTTCAAACTCCTGGGCTTACATGATCATTTTTATTCAGCCTCCCAAATAGCTGCTACTACAGGCATGACCTGTTATACACAGCTGTATTTGATGTCATCAAAAATTGCCAGACTATTTTTCTTTGTTACTTTTTTAAAAGATTTGGGAGATATATACATACATATATATATATATATATATATATATATATATATATATATATATATGTGTGTGTGTGTGTGTGTGTGTGTGTGTGTGTGTGTGTCTAATTTTGGGGGGGTCTTTTTGAGACAGGGTCTCCCTTTATTTCGAGCTGGTCTAGAGCTCACTGTAGACCAGGCTGGTCTTGAACTCACAGAGATCAGCCTGCCTCTGCCTCCTGAGTCCTGGGATTAAAGGCATGCACCACCACGCCTGGCTTGATTTGTTATTTTTATGTTACGTGTATGAGTGTATTGCCTGCATGTGTGTAAGTGTACCCATGCCTTGCAGTGCCTGCAGAGGCCAGAAGGCGGTGTTGGATCCCCTGGAACTGGAATTAACAGGCAGTTGTTAGCAGCCATGTGGATGCTGGGAATCAAACCCAGGTCTTGCTTTGCTTTTATTTTATATGTGTATGTGTGAGTGCATGCATGTGCACCACACGTGACTGGTGGCCTTAGATACCAGAAGAAGACATAGCAACTGGAGTTATGGACAGGTATGAGCCAGCATTTGGGTGCTGGGAACCAAACTCAGGTCCTCTGCAAGAACAGCGAGTGCTCTTAGCCAGCGATCCATCTCTCTGGTTTCTAAACTATTCCTTTCAAAGTAGCTGTGTACATTTTTGTATGAGAGTCTCAGAGACTCACCCTGATTATGTATTTGTGGATTGTGTATGTGTTATGAGCAACTGTTGAGTGGTGACCCCAGGGGTCATTGGCAAGGTTTGAGTGGAGAGGGTTTTTTTTGTTTTTTGTTTTTTAACCATGAGCCCATGGTATCTGGTCACCATCCCCTGTGACTGCCTGACCTTGGGGCTTTTCTTGAGGCAGAGTAAGTGGCTCCTGTGGATCCCATTTGTTGCCTCATTAACTGAATTCTGGATGAATGAGCTACAAGCCCAAGGGCTTTGGTGAGTCATAGGTGTTTAACTTGGAATGCTTAACATACTAGATGTTTTGGCATTGTTTCGGAAGATCCCTGAACCATTGATTGATCTTGGAGTGTATGTGGGGCATGCCATATATCCTGCTCTAGGTTGGGTCACATTCTCCATTTTACGTCTTTGTAGTTTCATGGAGATCTATGAGCCAGTGTGGAAAGCTAAAATAGGCTGAGCTGAGTTTGGTGTCAAACACCTTTAATCCCAGCACTCAGGAGACAGAGGCAGGTGGATCTCTGTGAGTTTCAGGCTAGCTGGGGCTATAGGGAGAGTGTGTTTCATAGATTGATTGAGTGATTGATTGATTGATAGATGATAATAAATAAATAAATAAATAAATAAATAAATAAATAAATAAATAAGGCTGAATCTGAAGCCAGAATCCTGCAGATATCCTCAGTCTCTAAATGGAAGGACTTTACAGTAACCATTACTAATCCAGGATTCCTGGGAAACTGGACCTTGACTTTGGATAGTTAAAAACCATTAACAGGCTGGACATGGTGGTGCACTCTTTAATCCCAGCACTTGGGAGGCAGAGGCAGACGGATCTTTGTGAGTTCAAGGCCAGCCTGATCTACATAGCAAGTTTCAGGCCAGCCAGGGCTACAGGGAGACCCTGTCTCAAAAAGACAAAAACAAGCCCGGTATGGTGGCGCATGCCTTTAATCCTAGCACTTGAGAGGCAGAGGCAGGAGGATCTCTGAGTTCAAGGCCAGCCTGGTCTACAGAGTGAGTTCCAGGCCAGCTGGGGCTATAGGGAGACCCTGTCTCAAAAAGACAAAACAAAACAAAACAAAACAAAAACCCCCAAAACAAAACCATTAATGGTGGCTCATGCCTGTACTACCAGAGCACTTGGGAGTCTGTGGCAGGAGGATTGCTTAAGTTTTAGGCCAGCCTAGGATACATAGAAAGACCCTACTTTAAAGAAAAAAAATCAACTTGGTGTGGTGGCACACATTTTAATCCCAGTGCTCAGGATGCAGAGGCAGGCAGATGGATCTCTGTGAGATCCAAAGCCAGTCTGTTGTATGTAGTGAGTTTCAGGACAGCTGGGGCTACATGGAGACCTCTGTCTCAAAAAGGCTCCCCCTGCCCCCCCCCCCAAAAATGACTGGTTGGAGACATGGCTCAATAGTTAAGAGCACTGACTACTCTTTTTTTTTTTTTTTTTTGTCTTTTCGAGACAGAGTCTCCCTGTAGCCCCAGCTGTCCTGGAACTCACTCTGAAGACCAGGCTGGCCTTGAACTCACAAAGATCCGCCTGCCTCTGCCTCCCAAGTGCTAGGATTAAAGGCATGCGCCACCACACCCGGCTAGCACTGACTACTCTTGCAGAGGACCTGGGTTAGGTTCATAATACCCATATTGCAGCTAGCCATCTAGCTCCAGTTTCAGGGGAATTTGACACCCTTTTCTGGGCCCTGCAGCCATTGCACAACATGGGTGTGCTTATATACATGTAGACAAAATGCTCATTAAAAAAATAAAAATTTTAATCACCCTTGACATCCTGTTCAAACCGCTTTTATAGCAGAGAAGCGAGTGAAACAGTGGACATGGGACAGGTGTTTGGGGCTGTTCTTCTGGCCTGAGGTCCAGAGGGAGAAAGTTGATGGGCTGTGTAATCCTTGGGAAGGTGATCCTTCATTTTTCTCAGAGATACTGAGCCTGTTGTTAAGAAACCCTTCTTTTTTTTTTTTTTAAATTAATTAATTAATTTTAATTTTAATTTTATTTATTTTCATATGTGTATGAATGTACTGTCTGCATGTAGGTTTGTGCATCCATGTCATGCAAGCCTCGGAGGTCAGACAAGGGCGTCGGATTCCCCTGAAACTGGAGTTGAAGATAGTTTTCAGCCACCATGTGGGTGCTTGGGGATCGAACCCGGGTCATCTGCAAGAGCAGTTGGCGCTCTTAACTGCTAGGCCCTCTCCCCAGCCCAATTATTTATTTATTTATTTATTTATTTATTTATTTATTTATTTATTTATTTATTTATTATGTGTATGAGTGTACTGTATGCATGTAGGTTGGTGCACCCGTGTCATGCAGTGCTGTGGAGTTCAGAAGAGGGCATTGGATTCCCCTGGAACTGGAGTTACAGACGGTTCTTAGCCACCATGTGGGTGCTGGGAATCAAACCCGGATCCTCTGCAAGAGCAGTTGGTGCTCTTAACCCCTGAGCCATCCCTCCAGCCCCAGGAAGCTACCCTTCTTAACACTTCTAAACATGAGGCATCTTGCACAATAAAGTCATTCTTGAGTTCATATTGAGAAGTTAAATATTATTGAAGCAAGAGAATTGCAGAAATGTGGAATGTATTATCCTATTTTCCTTTTGTTTGTCTAGACAGGGTCTCCCTGTAGCCCCAGCTGTCCTGGAACTCACTCTGTAGACCAGGCTGGCCTTGAACTCACAAAGATCTGCCTGCCTCTGCCTCCCGAGTGCTAGGATTAAAGGTGCGCCACCACGCCTGGCTTTTATTTTCTTTTTTGAAGCTACTGCTTACATGCAGTGATTTGGTTACAGCCATGGAGTTTACAGATCCTGCTCTTAAGCCTCAGTTTTGAAAATTTTTATTTTTTATGTCTATGAGTGTACTGTCTGCATGCAGGTAGGTGCATATATGTTGTGCAGTGCTGCAGAAGTCAGAAGAGGGTGTCAGATTCCCCTTGAACTGGAGTTAAAGAGGGTTCTTAGCTGCCATGTGGGTGCTGGGAATCGAACCCAGGTCCTCTGCAAGAGCAGTCAGTGCTCTTAACTGCTAAGCCATCTCTACAGCCCCCAAGCCTCATCATTTTACAGACCAAAGAGGAAGGGAACTAAGGACTTGGATTTTCTCCCCAAGTAATTGAGTGGCAAAGAATCTGGCTCCACCTGACCACAGGCTAATCAGCTTCTTATTTCTCATTCTTGCTCAGGCAAGAATGAGCCTTATTTTTCCTATCTCTTTACCCAAGATGATGAGTCTCCTGGGAGCATCACTATATGTATGAAGTTCTAGAGTTGGGTGAGGTAGAGGGTGGTAATTGCCACATCATGTCTAGCAGCTAATGAATACTTTTCAGGGATCTAGGATTAATAGGTGTAGACACTTGCTGGGCCTTTAAGCCTCCATTACCACACTGTAGAGAGAATGCCATGAAACCATTTGAAATTTTTCATCAAAGGAGTAGGTGAGAGATACTAGGATAGATGATGTTCTGCTTTCTTGAATATATTTAAAAAGTGGCGTGCATAATTATCAGCGTTACTCTTGTATGTGTGTTCATATATGGGTATATGTACATATATAGGTGCTCATGTGTGCACCAAGGGTGTGGGGGCCAGAAGTCAGTCTTGGTGTCATTCCTCAGGAATTGTCCACATTGTTTTGTCAAGGCGGGGTCTCTTTTATTGTCTGGAGCTCACTGATTAGGTTAGGCCAGCTGGCCATTGATCCCCAGCTATCCTCCTGCCTCTGCCTCCTCAGCACTGGGATTACTATCATGATCCACCACACTCAGAACATAGGTTCTGGGTTCTGGGGATCATACTCAGTTACTCGGATGCTCAGCTTATACTTTAATGACTAAGGTATCTCAGCTGTTGGGAAGGCTATTAAAAATTGTTGGGGCTGGAGAGATGGGTCAGCAGTTAAGAGTGCTGGCTGTTGGGGCTGGAGAGATGGTCTAGCAGTTAAGAGCGCCAACTGCTCTTGCAGAGGACCCGGGTTTGATCCCTAGCACCCACATGGCGGCTGAGAACTGTCTTTAACTCCAGTTCCAGGGGAATCCAAGACCCTCTTCTGACCTCCGAGGCATTGCACGACATGGGTGCACAGACCTGCATGCAGACGGTACATTCATACGCATAAAAAATAATAAATAAAAAATTAAAAAAAAAGAATGCTGACTGCTCTTGCAGAGGACCCAGGTTCGATTCCCAGCACCCACATGGTGGCTAAGAACCATCTTTAAGCTGGGTGTGGTGGTGTACACCTTTAATCCTAGCACTCAGGAGGTAGAGCCAGGTGGATCTCTGTGAGTTCAAGGCCACCTTGGCCTACAAAGTGAGTTCCAGGCCAGCTGGGGCTATAGGGAGACCCTGTCTCAAAAAAAAAAAAAAAAAAATTGTTAGTATATGCTGGACGTGGTGGCATACACCTTTAATCCTAGCACTCCGGGAGGCAGAGGCAAGTGGATCTCTGTGAGTTCCAGGCCAGCTTGGTCTACATAGTGAGTTCCAGGCCAGCTGGAGCTATAGGGAGACTCTGTCTCAAAACAAAACAGAATAAAACAAAACAAAACAAAAAAGTTAGTATGTATGTATGATGTGTATATGTGCATGTGTGTAGTATTCAGAGGACAGCTTTGTGGAGTCTGTTCTCTCTACCTTTTACATGAGTTCTAGGGATCAAACTCTGATTCTGGTCATTAGCCTTGGGCAGCAAGTGCTTTTACCATGTTGCTGGTGGGGAGGTTTTTTGAAAAGGGGTCTCAGGGCTGGAGAGATTGTTCAGTGGTTAAGAGCACTGACTGCTCTTGCAGAGGACCTGGGTTCGATTCCCAGCACCCACATGGTGGCTAAGAACCGTGTTTAGCTCCAGTTCCAGGGGAATCCAATGCCCTCTTCTGACCATGGCATTGCACGACACGGGTGCACCAACCTACATGTAGACAGTACCCTCATACACATAAAAAATAATAAATAAATTTTAAAAAATTAGAAAGAAAAGGGATCTCAAAGAGGTTTGTAACTCACTGTTTAGCCCAGGTTGGTCTCGAACTCATGGTAGTCCTCCTCCCTCACCTCTCAACTCCTGGGCCTGCCTTTTGCTTAGCATTGTTCTTCGAGCAAAGGCAGTTGTACTCCTTGACAGAGACTTTGGATTATGTTTCCAAAGCCTGGCCCTTGGGGAGCATGTTGTCCTTTGAGCAGTGTTTGATACTGGGAGGTGGTAGCTTTCCTGTGGCTTTGCTTACTCAGGAGGTCTTTTTAGTAGGCTGGTCTTAATAGAGCTAGAGAAAGAGCTTGGGTGGCCAGGTATTCACAGCTGTCTTCTGGAGAGTCTGGAATCTGGAATGTATGCACCGTATATGATCTCAGTACATATCCTCCTAAGGCTCAGTAGCAATGAGAAAGAAGGTAATGTCAGGTGGGAAATGCAGATCACTGGATCTCTGTTATTTGCTTATAGGAAAGCTTATAGGATTGCTTATGGATAAGTGTCCACAGTTGGGTTCTCTGAAAGGAAGATGTGAACACCAGACAACAAAAATATCAAAGGAAAAAGTGATGACACCAACATTCAAAAGATACTACTCATAGAAAATATTAATTTGGGGTGAGAGCAGTCTAGCCTCTGTCCCATGTGAGTAGTAGAGGTGCTATATCAAAGCAGAATTACCAAAGACTTAGGTCCCACAGACAGTTATGGGGACATCAGCAATCTCAGGTTCACTTGGGAGCTATGGCTTACTTTCAGACACTAGCTCTGGATGCTTCCTAACCATGTAATATCCGTTTGTAAGAGAGGAGTGACTCTGCCTTGTAGGAAAGATTCTAAGGACCAAGAAGTTCCTGTGCCAGGCATGATGACACACACCTTTAATCCCAGCACTCCGGAGGCAGAGGCAGGCAGATCTCAGTTCAAGGCCAGCCTGAACTACATAGGGAATTCCAGGACAGCTGAGACTACAGGGAGACTCTGTCTCAAAAACACAAAAAAAAAAAAAAAAAAAAGTTCCTGTAACAAGCATCACAGTAAGGGATTTACCCACATATATAACAGTGGGCACATTCCCAGCAGGCATTCCCCTTTCAGAGGGAACTCATGGGAACTAGAGGAATTCGTTTACCAAGTAAGATCCTGCACAGACACTGAAATGTAGTACTGTAAGTAGGATGCCTGCATCTCAGAATTGCAGGCAGGAAACAGAACTAGCTTGCCATGTCCTAAAGCAAACTGGGTGCACACCAAGGTGTGCTTTTGGGGATCCAGTTCTGTGCCTCTGGATGTTCAGAGGCAGGTTCTAAGAACCTGGCTGTATGGTTGTCTGGAGACCTGATTGCCCCAGGAGCACAACTTTGTTTAAAGGTGCCTCAGCTTTTGGTGATTAGGATAGAACTGATAAAAATAGTGACCTAGAACACCGTGTATCTTTTTTAATGGAGTTAGCCAGCTTCAGTCAGTTGTTTTTAGATACATATGTTAATCATTAAAGCTGGTTTCCAGCTCTGTTGCTAATAAGGTTAATGGGGCTTGTCTCTGGCTTTCAGTAGGGGGCAGTGTGGTGTGGACTACCTGGGTGAGTAAATCTTACTAGATAATACATAAGTTGGTTTCCCTGTAGCTAAATGCACTTTGTAAAAATATAATTAGCAGAGAAACCTAGTTACCATTTACGTTAAGCTTGACAACCTTAATTAGAAAATAGTAAGGTTTAATTGGAATACTGTGTTAGAAATTGTGATTTTACGCCATCGTGGCTTTCTGTTTTGCCCGCTGTAGTGGCTTTGTAATGCTGTGGTGGCCAGCTCTGGCTGTTTAGGGACCAGAATCTTTGCCTGTCTTCTGTCTACCCAGCCCCTTCCACTCCCTCTGTCTGTCTTCTAGAAGTGGGTGGGGCTGAGGTGAGCCGTGTGGGAGGGGCTGTGTGAGCCGGGACTGTTTGTCTCCTGCCGAGAAGAGCCTGGGTGACTACTAAAAGGCGGTTCCCAGCTCATGTCGTCATTGTGTTTGCTTCCGCCAGAGTGCCTGGCCTGCACGAACCTAGGAGCTGAGACCAAACAGACGGTTGTACGGACAGACAATAAACGGAGGACGCGCTGGCCGCTGGACCCCGCTGCCTCCCTTTTCTCCCTGCTGCCTGCCTCCGGAGGATGAGCCCCGCCTTTCGGACCATGGACGTGGAGCCCCGCACCAAGGGCGTCCCGCTGGAGCCCTTTGTCCACCAGGTTGGGGGGCACTCGTGCGTTCTCCGATTCAACGAGACAACCCTGTGCAAGCCCCTGGTCCCAAGGGAGCATCAGTTCTACGAGACCCTTCCAGCCGAGATGCGAAAATTCACTCCCCAGTACAAAGGTGAGCCTCCAGCTGCTGGAGGGGTCGCCAGGCTGCTGAGATGTCAGGGACTGCGGCCATGGAAGGCCCTGGCAGCTGTCCTGGGCGCCCTTGGCCTCTCCCACTCAGTCTTGTGTTTTCCCTTCTCCTCCTCCCCTCGGCCCTCGGCCCAGCACCTCACCCTGTTTTCAAGCCCTGGTAAGATTGCACAATTGTTTTGTTTTGTGGATTTGCTTTGAGCTTATTTTTGGTGGAAGTATAGTTGTGTTTTTATGTTCAGATGTCTCTTGATCAAGGTAACCCACAGTCCCCATGGGACAGTGGGGGAAGACTTTAGGAGGATTTTACCCAGAATTCTTGCTGCCTGCTTTTTGTCCTCCAGGAAGCCAGAAGCCCTGGTGATTAGGTAGGCGGGGAGCAGGGCCGAGTCAGCTGGAAGGCAGGAGGAGTGGGAGGGTTGTGCTGCTAGCTGGAGCCCTTTGCTATTAGGGAATGTCCGCAGAACTGCCGTGAAGGCCACCCTTTGATTCAGCCCTTTCTCTCTGTTTATAATAATGCATTTTGGGGTAACATCATTCAACAGCATGGTGTGGTCTTTCTGGGGAGGGGGAAGCCTTTTGTAAATCAAAAGAGAACCCATTAAGAAATTAATTTTAAGTGTGCATTACTGGTTATAACCTAGGGCAGCCTAGGTTCTTCTGGGACTATTGAAACCTTATTCTTTAGACAGAATGTACTGGGTTGGCTCTCTGTACTTGGAATGCATGTGGTGGGAGCGGGGAGTTGGGGGCCCTCACTTGGTCCTTTTCTGTTTTTTCCAGGACAAAGCCAAAGTTCCCTTGTTTAGCTGGCCACCCTGCCCCCTTTTTCCCGTTGGTCCTTTTCCTTATGCCCACAGGGAAGTGTGGTCCCCCGAATCCCCCACCCTGGCTACTCTGCGTCCAGAGCTGGGGGGCCACCTCAGAAGTGTCGTCTCTCTCTCTCTCTGAGCACGCATTCCCCAGCAGCAAGCAAGCGGGCGGGCGGCAAGGACTGAGCAGATTGAGTGATCGTGGGGCAGAGAGGCCTGGGAGGAAAGGTGTTCAGCCAGTCGGTTGTAAGGCACTCGTCGGCGCCTGCTGAAATGCTCCCATCCGACAGCCCCCTCCTCAAAGACTGTTTAATTACATACACATGGCAGGTCCTAGAGACTCAAAGGGAGAGCTGCTTTCAAGGCTACCATGTGTCTGGGCTCCTGGCCCCACCCTATCTGCCTGGTGTTCATTTTGTTCTTTTGTGACACGAAACTACAAAAACCAATAAAGGCATAACTGAGAAGGACAAAGGCTTGGGGCACCCACCCTGTGGGGTGCTACTAGACGCCTTTGCTAGGCCGTCCGTGTGATGTGTGGTTTGTTTGCTCCTTTATTTTGCTTTGCTTACCTAGTCTTCCCTCACCCTTTAATGCTTCTTACCCAGAAGCAAACCTGTGTTCCCTGCATTCAGGCTCTGCTTTAAAGCTGGCCTCCAGGCTGTTGGAATGTCTGTTTTAGGGCTTTAAAAATTCCTACAAGATAACGCAGAGCAATGTTTTTGTGTCTCTCAGGATTACAAGAGTTACATGAAAATTAATAAACATTTTCAATGATGGAAAAATGTGTCTTGTAATTCTTTGGTTCTTACCTTCCCTTGTTGAGTGCATTAGAGAGGAAGACTCTCGGCCGTGTTTGCTCCTTAATTGCTTGTCTTGTATGGTGTCACTTTTTTCTAGTTGTTTTGATATTTGTTAGGTTTGCAGATGAGTTTGGGGCCTCTGGCAACATAGAGACTAAGGAACAGGGTAAGAAACAAAACAAATGTTACAATCATGTTACTAGAAAGCATCTTTCCATGGAACTAAAGGTCCTTTCTGCTCCTCACCCCCCTTCCAGGTGTGGTATCTGTGCGATTTGAAGAAGATGAAGACAGGAACTTGTGTTTAATAGCATATCCATTAAAAGGAGACCATGGAACTGTGGACATTGTAGACAATTCAGACTGTGAAACAAAAAGTAAGCTGCTAAGATGGACAAACAAAAAGCATCACGTCCTAGAAACAGAAAAGAGTCCCAAGGAGTGGGTACGCCAGCACCGGAAAGAGGAGAAGATGAAGAGGTGGGTCAAAAACTGACAACCTTGTACTCTCTGGGGGAGGAAGTCTGAGCAGGGGGCTCTTGGTTGTAGCCTGGTTCCTTGGAGCCAGGAACTCATGATGGCCCTGTAGGTCACTCAGTGGCCAGCTCCCCATGGCCTGGCTAGTGTCTCTAATTGGCTCTGGGTTAGATCATTCCATTTTGAGTGAACAGCTGAAGTGGTGGCTATAAAAGATTTACTCATTCCACAATTTCTTTGTGCCAGGCCACAAACTGACTGCAGCATTCCTTTACATCAGGTCGATTACTAATGGTTGGGGACAAAAAGATCATTTGAGCACCAGCACAGGTTAAGAACCCATGTAGACAGGGCTCTCATGTTGGCAGAACTTGGAAAGGTATAATATACAAAGTATTAGCCGGGCATGGTGGCGCACGCCTTTAATCCTAGCACTTGGGAGGCAGAGGCAGGCGGATCTTTGTGAGTTCAAGGCCAGCCTGGTCTACAGAGAGAGTTCCAGGATATCTGGGGCTACAGGGAGACCCTGTCTCGAAAAGACAAAAAAAAAAAAAAAAGAAAAGAAAATAGAAGTAGTCAGCTTCCTATAAAAAATTTTTTCAGTCTTTTTTTTTTTTTTTTGAGACTGGGTCCCCCAATACCCTCAGCTGTCCTGGAACTCGCTATGTAGACCAGGATGGCCTTGAACTCACAGAGATCTGGGTGCCTCTGCCTCCTGAGTGTTAAGATTAATGCCTGGCTATTCAGTCTTTTTTTTGAGGTATAATACACATGAAAAAAATTTACCCATTTGAAGTTCTTAATGAGTTTGGGCAGCCTTGTAAACCAACACCGTATCAAAGTAATCAAATTGCCATTACTCTAGAAAGCTGCTTCATGGCTTTGATACTTAATTTTGATAAATGCATTGTGATTTATTGAATTTTTATTTCTTTATAGCCATAAGTTAGAAGAAGAATTTGAATGGCTAAAGAAATCCGAAGTCTTATACTACAGTGTAGAAAAAATGGGGAATATAAGTTCCCAGCTTAAACACTATAACCCTTGGAGCGTGAAATGTCATCAACAACAGTTACAAAGAATGAAGGAGAATGCAAAGCATCGAAACCAGTACAGTATCCTTTGTCATGGTCACCTCTACCTTGCAGGAAGGGAGGAGAAGCAAAGAGCGGCTTACATAGGAAGTAGATTGGTTGGTTGGTTGCTTGGTTGGTTGCCTAGCTAGATTAGAGCACTCTTTTTTTTTTTGTATTTTTGAGACAGGGTCTCCCTTTGAATCCCAGCTGGAGCTCACTCTGTAGACCAGGCTGGCCTTGAACTCACAGAGATCCGCCTCTGCCTTTGCCTCCCAAGTGCTGGGATTAAAGGCGATGGACACCACGCCTGGCTAGAGCACTCTTACCTGAGTTATGGGATTACAGGTGTATGCCACCACTCCTAGTTAAGGCTCTTTTGTTGTTTGTTTGTTTGTTTGTTTGTTTGGTGTGTGTGTGTGTGTGTGTGTGTGTGTGTGTGTAGGTAGACAGATAGGTACATGGAGTTCAGAGGACAACCTATAGGAGTCAGTTCTCTCAGTGTGTGGGTCCCAGGAATTAAACATGAACTTGGGTCCCGAGGCTTGGTGGTGGGAACCTTTACCCATTGAGCTATCTCACTGGCCTTGGTAGGGGTTTTGCTGTTGATTTCCTCTTTTAGGACTGTGCCATGATAACTGTGTGGTACTTGGGTAAATGCCAACCTCCCTTAGGAATAAAACCTGGTCCAGGAGTGGGGAACAGAGGGTCTCGGGGATGAGGCTGCCTCGTGAGGAGGCTGTCTTTTGTCGGATGGGCTTTAGCCTAAGTGGCCGAGAGGCTGGTCCCTGTTTTTAGACTCTGCAGAAAGTATCATAATTTTTACCTGCAAGGGTTGAGATGGGTTACCAGTATTTCACCCTGGCTCACCAGTCTGCTATACAGACTATACATGAAGAAAGTAGGGGGTCTCTTTCCCTTTCCATGTTTTACTCATCCATTAAAGTATTATTCAGTGCTCTCAGATTTTGTTCATTTTTTTGCAGTTCTGGGAACCCATGATCTCTTTTTGCTATGTGTATTTGGTGGCACACAGAATAACTTTTTTTTTTTTTTCTTTTTGAGACAGGGTCTCCCTTTAGTCCCAACTGGCCTGGAGCTTGCTATGTAAACCAGACTCACAAAGAACTCACAGAGTCTGCCTCCCGAGTGCTAGGATTAAAGGAGTGCGCCACCACGCAGAATAACTTTTCAGACCCCTTCCACATGGGGGTCTCTCTCTGTTCTTTTAATGTTATGAGTCGAAATTCTTCAGGATTAAGGTTGCTGTATTTTAACTTTTACTTGGGATGGGGGGGAAATAGGATCCCTGAATACTTGTCATCCAGAATTGTAAGGTAACCTACTGGTCGCCTCATCGCCACCACTATCTCCA
This sequence comes from Rhizomys pruinosus, assembly GCA_009823505.1. Classification (NCBI taxonomy): domain Eukaryota; kingdom Metazoa; phylum Chordata; class Mammalia; order Rodentia; family Spalacidae; genus Rhizomys; species Rhizomys pruinosus. The sequence continues at coordinate 178,440 of VZQC01013760.1, forward strand.
TATACCGAGTACCCCACAGCTAACTTTTTTTCTTTTCTCTGGTACAGGGAAAAAAGCACTCTTTACACTGAGCTATGTTTACCATCACTTGGTTATTTATTTTTTTTCCAAACTGGACTCTGAAGCAAAACTGAGATACATAGTTTTATCTATAGCTTCCCTAAAAAATAATATTTTAGAATGAGGCCCTGAGTTTGATTCCTAGCACTCATATAAAGGCCATCACACCTCTGATCTCAACATTGGAAGACAGACACAAGGATTCCTGGGGTTCATTGGCCAGCCAGCTATAGCTGAATGAGTGAGTAGTAGGTTCAGTATAAGACCCCATCTCAAAAAATAAGGTGGAAAGTAATTAAAGAAGACACGCAGTGTCAACCTCTGGCCTCCACACATGGACACGCACATGAACATGTACATACACACATAAACATTTTTAATTTTTTAACTGAATTTTTGTGATTTTCATGCTACTATAGTTTGGCGGTATGTAGATGCCCTCTCCTTCTGTACCTCCCCCATCTGCTCCCCACCCAATTTAATGTACTCCCTTTTATTTTTATGGCCTTTAATCCCAGCTAGCCTGGAACTCACTTATGTAGACCAGGTTGGCCTTGACCTCACAGAGATCCACCTGCCTCTGCTTCCCGAGTGCTGGGATTAAAGGTGTGTGCCACCATGCCTGGCTAATATACTCTATCTTATATTTAAAATATGGCCTATAGAGTCTTGATTTGTGTCCACAAATGTCCTTCAGTGTAGGTCCATCCACTGAGCCCACCAAGAGTCCCATCCATGCAAGGCACTGTCTCTCCCCCCTGCCAGAAGCCAGCAGTTGCCAAAAATTCTGTAGGTTAGGTTGGGATCTCTTACCTCTTCTCCATGTCTATGATGGGATTTTGTCTGGTTTGATCTTGCATAGGACTTGAGCATGCTGTGAGCATTGCTGTGAGTTCATATGAGTAAACGACCAGCTGCCTGGAAGACTATATTTTGTTTTGGTCATCCACTGCCCCTGGCTCTTTCTACCTCCTCTTTGCAATGATCCCTGAGCCTTGGGAGGACACAAAAAATTTTTTTAGGGGCTAGAGAGATGGCTCAGCAGTTAAGAGTACTGGCTGCTCTTGCAGAGGACCCAGGTTTGATTCCCAGCACCCAAGAACTGTCTTTAACTCCAGTTCCAGGGGAATCCAATGCCCTCTTCTGAACTCCGCGGCACTGCATGACACGAGTGCACCAACCTACATGCAGACAGTACACTCATACACAAAATAAGTAATAAATAAATAAATATAAATAAATGGGCTGGGGAGAGGGCCTAGCAGTTAAGAGCGCCAACTGCTTTTGCAGAGGACCCGGGTTCGATCCAGGGGAATCTGACACCCTCTTCTGACCTCTGTGGCATTGCATGACATGGGTGCACCAACCTACATGCAGACAATACACTCATACACATAAAAATAATAAATAAATACACATAAAGCCGGGCGTGGTGGCGCACGCCTTTAATCCTAGCACTTGGGAGGTAGAGGCAGGCGGATCTTTGTGAGTTCAAGGCCAGCCTGGTCTACAAAGTGAGTTCCAGGATAGCTGGGGCTACAGGGAGACCCTGTCTCAAAAAGACCAAAAAATAATAATAATAATAAAAAATAAATAAATACACATAAAAAATAATGCTGGGCATGGTGGCGCACGCCTTTAATCCCAGCACTCGGGAGGCAGAGGCAGGCACATCTGTGAGTTAAAGGCCAGTCTGGTCTACAGAGTGAGCTCCAGGCCAGCTGAGACCAAAGGGAGACCCTGTCTCAAATAAATAAAATAAATAATATTTAAAAATATATACATATAAAAATTTTTTAAAGATAAGAAAATTTTAAACAATAACCATTTAGTCTTCAAAAAGGTACAGTAATTCTTTACTAGAAATACCTAGTTCGTGTCTGTTTTCCTAATTGTCTCAATATTTTTTTAAATATTTTATTACTTTTTTAAAAAATTATTTTTATATGTATGAGTGTACTATCTGCATGTATGTTGGTGCACCCATGTTGTGCAATGCCGCAGAGGTCAGAACGGGGCGTCAGATTCCCCTGGAACTGGAGTATATTGCCTGCATGTGTGTTAAGTCTACGTATGTGCCTGTGGAGGTCAGAAGAGGGCATCTGATTCCCTTGGAACTGGAGTTAGGGATGGTTGTTAGCCTCCATGTGGGCACTGGGAACTGAACCTGGGTCCTCTACAAGAGCAGCCAATGCTCTTAACCTCTGAGCCATCTCTCCAGCCCCTCAATAATTGTTTCAATTGTTGGTTTGAGTATACCTCCACATAAAGTTTGTGTGTTGCATTGGATTTATTTTATATGTGTCAGTGTTTTACCTGCATGTATGTAAGTATACTACATGGATAAAATGTGGAGAAGAGGGTGTCAGATTCTCTGGAACTGGAGTTATAGGCAGTTGTGAGGCACCATGTGGGTACGTGTATCCCAGGCTCAGGGATCCCACTGATTGTACTTAGACTAGTTCCCTGACTGGTCAAGGGTCAAGTGAGAATTGCCTCTTAGTTCTCTCGTCAGCCCTGGAAGATTTGGCATAACTAATGGAGTAGACTATAAGGTTAGACTTGTATATTCATTGTGTGTAGGTACTTTTTGGGATACTGTCCTTAATTTAACCACTCAGAATTTATCTTACTGGAGAACCTGACTTCCCGCTATGAGGTGCCTTGTGTCCTGGACCTCAAAATGGGCACACGCCAGCATGGTGACGATGCTTCAGAGGAGAAAGCGGCTAACCAGATCCGAAAATGTCAGCAGAGCACATCTGCAGTCATTGGTGTGCGTGTGTGTGGCATGCAGGTAAGGAGCAGGCTGGTGCCAGACATGGACTGTGAGGATATCCAGTGGCTGTCTCCTTGCCACTGTGGCAGAGCACTCTGAAATACTCTAAAGACTAGATTTTGGATATTTCTTCTTTGGAACCTTAAGACTTCTCCCACTCAGTTTTCCTTACTTTCCCTTTGAAAATTACATTTGCTAAGTTAAAAAAAAAATTTAAAAACAAAACATTTGGTGGGGATGTAGCTCAGTTGGTGGAGTGCTCATCTGTGCGTCGGGCCTTGGGCTCGTTCCCTGCTAGTGAAAGCAGAACAAACCAATCAGATCTGAGTGGGCTGGAGAGTGGTACAGAGGGCTTGCCTTGAATATCTGATCTGAGGCCCTGGGTTTGATGTCTAGCACTGGAAACATCTACATTTGACCTTACTTGAATGTTGCTTTCTGGTTAAATAACAGGGCATGAATGCTTAGGTGATCCATCTGAGGCTGGCCTGGCTGGCCAAGTCCATGCAGTTTGTGAACAGGAGTAGGACACCCAGATGCAGAATAGAGTGCTGGAGTACAATGACAGAACCTAGGTGATATAGCATTCTGGGTGCGTACTGATCAAAGAAGACTGCTTCTTTGTGACTGATGCACTTAACAAAGGATCTAATCCAGACAGCCACATCACCCCCATTCACCCAAGGTTGAGATCCCGATAATGCCCTCAGACCCTGACCTGCCAGTCTCTCCCACAGGTGTACCAGGCAGGCACTGGGCAGCTCATGTTCATGAACAAATACCATGGGCGGAAGCTTTCGGTGCAGGGCTTCAAGGAGGCACTTTTCCAGTTCTTCCACAATGGGCGTTACCTACGCCGGGAACTCCTGGGCCCTGTGCTCAAGAAGCTAACTGAACTCAAGGCAGTGTTGGAGCAACAGGAATCCTACCGTTTCTATTCAAGTTCCCTGCTGGTCATTTATGATGGCAAGGAGTGGCCAGAAGTGGCCCTGGACTCAGATGCTGAGGACTTGGAGGACCTCTCTGAAGAATCGGCTGATGAGTCTGCTGGTGCCTATGCCTACAAGCCCCTCGGTGCCAGTTCAGTGGACGTGCGCATGATCGACTTTGCACACACCACCTGCAGGCTATATGGCGAGGACAGTGTGGTACATGAGGGCCAGGATGCTGGCTATATCTTTGGGCTCCAGAGCTTGATAGACATTGTCACAGAGATAAGTGAGGAGAGTGGGGAGTGAGCTTGCTGGCTACTCCAGTGCCCGAGACGCTCTCTGTCCTCCCCGACAGCTGTGCTGTGTCGGGGAGGGGGCCAGTATGGCCAGGCAGTGGCCCTGCAGCCTGGAGCTGATAGACAGTGGCCTCTGTGACCCCATCCTGAGCCAGCCCCAGCCGTGCTTGGAATCTTTATTTATTTTAACTATTTCTTCAACATTCCACATTTGATGTTGCAGATACCTCTTTCTTCCCTGAGTGTAAATGTTCTAATACAGATCTTTTTGGTTTATTGTATATAGTGCTGCTGTCATTCTTTCTAGCTGTGCACAGAAGCCTTACCATGTGCTGTGATGTCCCAGGTCCTGCCCTCACTCTGGAGATTTTGAAGCCACCACAGTTTCTCGGCTTTGTCTTCAGTGTCCCAGTCTAACACCTTGTCGACATTCAAAATGGATATTCTCCAGTACACTTAGGTCACTCTGTGCTTTGTGCTGGCTGGGTCTTCACCACCCTTACACAAAAGTACATTTGACACTGGGTGTGGTGGCACACCCCTTTAATCCCAGCACTTGGGAGGCAGAGGTAGTCTGCTCTCTGTGAGTTCAAGGCCAGCCTGGTCTACATAGTTCTAGGTCAGCTGGGCCTAAAGTGAGACCCTGTCTCAGAATTACCAAAACAAAACAAAAAGACCCCAACAACAAAAAACCCAAAACATTTGACATGGGTTTTCCCATGGTACTATACAGCTTAAGGGGAACCTGGGCAGCAGATGCTCCAGTCCTTGGGTCCAGCTTTTGATTCCTCCTAAGTCACTGGCAGCAGATAATTGGCTGAACATAGTAATGCTTAACATAGTAATGCTTAATGCCAGACAGCCTGAACCCTATACTAGGGTCTCAACTAGCCATTAACCTCTGGTCAGTGGTAGCCACGGGCTCCAGTAGAGAACACAGAGGGTTCTGGATTTGGTTATCTTGGTGAGATACCTGCTACCACACTTACGAGCTGCCCTGTAGTCATGCCAATCTCCTTCTCAAAGGCCAGCCAGCACAGCCCATAATCTGCTTCGGGTCTGGAGAGCTGCTGAGAGGAGAAGGGAGCTAAGGGAGGTCTTAAATTGCAGAGACTGATTTACTCAGAAAAGCCAGGGTCTGAATGTCAAGTGTTTGCAACTCTGTCTTCATCAAAACCTTCGGGCACCTCTCCAAGCCTTACTGGGCCTGAAAAGAGATGAGTAGTATACACTGGGCTGGTAGTGCTCCCTGGTTTCAGGCTGTCAATGGAGAGTTTGGAACTAGACCATCCCAAGACACTTCCCCAGGACCCTTTCAGTGGATTTTCAAAGATGGAGGTCTGGGCTGACTCAAGTGGGAGAGCCAAGCGTGCTTTTTCTTTTTCCCTTTTCTTTAAAAAACAAAAACAAAACCTGGCTATTAGATCACGCTGGCCTTGATCTCGTAGAGATGCACTTGCCTCTGTCTCCCAGGTGCTGGGACTAAAGGTGTCTACCAGGCCCAGCTCTCCTTTACCTTTTTTTATTTATTTTTGGTCTTTTCGAGACAGGGTCTCTCTGTAGCCCCAGCTGTCCTGGAATTCGCTCTAAACCAGGCTGGCCTTGAACTCACAAGGATCCGTCTGTCTCTGCCTCCCAAGTGCTAGCGCCAGGCTTCCCTTACTTTTTTTTTTTTTTTGGTCTTTTCAAGACAGGGTCTCCCTGTAGCCCTAGCTGTCCTGGAATTCGCTCTAGACCAGGCTGGACTTGAACTCACAAAGATCCACCTGCCTCTGTGGCTTTACTTTTAAGGCAAAGTCTGCTACTATGTAGCTCAGGCTAGTCTCAAGCATATGATCCTCTGCTTCATTCTCACAGATGCTGGAATTACTGGTGACTTAGACAGATTATTATATTTCTGGGAAAAAAGGGTCCAAAGGGTAGGGACTGGACGTATAGGGTTTTAAGAACATGCTTTGTATACTGTTTTTTTAATTTTTATTTATTCTTGTATGTGCTTTGAATCCTGCATGGTGGCACACAGTGTAATCCCAGCACTCAGGAATCAGAGGCCAAAGGAAGTCAGTTCAAGATCATCCTGGGCTATACACACTATATATAGTCCCAGCACTCAGAAAACAGAGGCAGGTAGATCTCTGTAAGATTAAGTTCAGCCTGGTCTACGAAACAAGTTCTGGGCCACCTGAGGCTACAGGGAGACCCCGTCTCTAGAGGGGAGGGAGGGAGAAGAGAGAATATGAATGATGACCTCAGGATCATAGGCTTTCGAATCCTATATGACAATAAACAGCAAAAGGATAGAGATTGCCAGCAGTTGGGAGGAAAAGGCAGGGGGATCTTTATGAGTTTGAAGCCAGCCAGGCTGTACATAGTGAGACTGTGTAAAAAAAAAAGGGGGGGGGGGCTGGAGAGATGGCTAAGAGGTTAAGGGCACCAGCTGCTCTTGCAGAGGACCTGGGTTTGTTCCCAGCACCCAAATGGCAGCTAACAACCATCCTTAACTCCACTGCCAGAGAATCAGAAACCCTCCTCTGACCTCTCCTGAGGGTATTGCATGCATGTGATGGACTTACATGCAGTCAAAATACTCATGCACATCAAAATAAATTTTAAGTGTGTGTGTGTGTGTGTGTGTGTGTGTGTGTGTGTGTGGTGGCACACATCTTTAATCCCAGCACATGGGAGGCAGGTGGATTTCTGTGTGTTCAAGGCCAGCCTGATGTACATAGCCTGTTCCAGGCCAGCTGAGACTACAGGGAAATCCTGTCTCAAAAAGACCAAGAATAACAAAACAACAACAACAACAGAAAAAAACAAAAAGCTGCCAGGCACTGTGGCCTTTAATCCCAACACTGGGGAGGCAGAGGCAGGCAGATTTCTGTGAGTTCATGAAAGGCCAGCCTGGTCTACATAGTGAGTTCCAGGACATCTGGGGCTACAGGGAGACCCTGTCTCAAAACGACAAATTAAAAACAAAAATGAAGAAAAAAAGGATAGCGGTGTATAGGAGTGTAAGCTTGATTAGAGTGTTCCTAGAGGGCAGAAAAGAATATGCACTCAAGGCAGAGGGGAACCTAGTGGCTGAGGGGATTGTTCGACTACAGGATTCTGGACCTGGTTTTGTTATGTCCCTCACGCCCCACCTTGAACACCATGACAGTGACATAGCAAGGACTTGCTGGTGAGGTATTGTGAGGTCTAGACACTGAGATCCCGCCCTGCAAGGGACTTCACCAGATCAGGATTCCACTTGAAAAGCACCCCCTCCATGTCCCTGTCCTTCCCGTGAGGTGGAGCCCTGCTTCCCCGGGGCTGCAGGGATGCACAGGCTACGAGCCGCCTTCCGGCAGAGGAAGACACCGCAGGGCTCCGACTTGAGGGGAGAAAAGAGGGAGGCCTGGTGAGGGAAACTGAGGCTGGGACTGGGACTAAGAGCTAGGATGGGGGTCACCAGGCTGCTCTCGCAGTTCCACCCCGAACCGCCGATCCTCGCGGGGCCAGCAGAGGGCGCAGCGCCCGGACGAGGAAGCCGACCAGCTCCTGGGGGCGGGGCTCCGGCGGTCGGTCCTCGCGCGCATGCGTGGCATGTCACGGGGCGGGGCGGGGCGGGAGCGGCTAGTTGCTCAGGGCCTGGTGTCCAGGCACCACAGCTTCCACCAAATACTTAGCACCGGTCCTGGCCGGCCCTGGCCCCATGTACCGCGCGCTGTACGCATTCCGCTCGGCGGAGCCCAATGCCATGGCGTTCGCTGCAGGCGAGACCTTCCTGGTTCTGGAGCGCAGTAGCGCGCACTGGTGGTTGGCGGCACGAGCGCGCAGTGGCGAGACTGGCTACGTGCCGCCTGCCTACCTGCATCGCCTGCAGGTGAGTATGCTCCCTCCCGCCGGCCTCCCAGGCCCCCGCCACCCAACCTCTTCACAGGCCCGCAGAACCGAGCCAGGGAGCCGGGCCGGATTCTTCCGGACTCGAGGCTAGGGCTTCTAACAGGGAGTTTGCAAACCTGTAAGTCCCAAGACTAAGAAAGACTGAGACCCTAGAGGCCATCAACCCCCACAAAGACTAGGCCCTGGACCTCCAGCCACAGACCGACTCCAGCTCCCACCCCCATCCCCGCCTCCAGCATCTCAGAAATCAGAGCCTCCATCTGAATGGAATTTTAGAGCTAGACCCAGACTCTAGTCCACTACCCAAGTCCCTGGGGCCTTAAACCCTTATTCCCTTTCCCTGCATCCGTGGGAGCCCACAGGAGTGCACAATCTTGCCCCTCCTCCCCACCCTACACCCTGTCATTTGGAACCACCACCTTTACCACAAAGACTCCTTCCCTGTCCTCCCCTGAAATTGTGTCAACCTTATGCACCACCTGTTTCCCCAACCATCCTCCAGGTTCTCATCCCCCCCCCCACCTACACACTTGGACCCCAGATCCTTAGGCACTCCCACCCCCAGGTCACCCCCAAGGCCTGGGATACTAGTACTCCCACTGTCCTGTACTCTTCCCCCCTATGAAGCTATTCCCAGAAACAACTACTCCAAAGCTCTTGAAACCCAGGACTCTACCCCTCCCCCTCCCCTGTGACACACCCTGATGCTGCCTCCCCTTCTCCCCATTTCCCCCAAGCCTCTAGTCCTGCTTCTCAGATTTTCTTGCTCTGAAATCTGGGGAGATCCATCCTTCACCCCAGCCTGGAATGGGGGTTGTCCCCATTGTGAGGCAGTGAGCCCTTCTCTGGTGGCTTCCTCTGTTCTGAAGATGGCCCGGTTTCTTTCCAGTGGAGGCTGCAGTCCCAGTTCCTGTTTCCTCAAGAGTAGCCCTACTGCAGGGGTTGGGGTGCAGTGTCTCCAGTTAATCTATTCTTACTACAGGAGGAAGGAAAGCCCTGGTAGCTTGGCCCATGCCAGATACTCCAGACACTGTCCTCGACCTTTAGGAAACATCCTGTCCCAGCCCAGTTAAGGACAGAGATAATGTGATAACTTTGGAAACATCATCTGCTGTTAGCAGAGCAGAGGGACCCTTGGTCCTAGCAGCTTCCTCAAGGACCCTCTCAGCCTGATGCTATCTAGAAGTGCTTAGGGTGAGACACCCAGGTCAGCTAGATCTGGAATATGTCACACCCAGCCTCTTTAACAAAGAGTCTTGTTGGAGGCCTCTAGGGTTTGCCTCAGGGCCTGTGGAGGAGGCTGTCCTCCATTCTAGGACCAGCCAGGAATTTGGGGAGGGAAGAGAGGCTTCTGTGTTTGTTCTCTGTCAGGCTGTTTCCTTCTGTAGACTCCTGCTCTGGGTTTCTCTGACTGCACATCTCCGTCTCATCCTTATTCCACCTGTCTCCCTCTGACTCTGTCTCTCTGCCTGCCTGTCTCTGGGCCCTTCTCTCTCCACATACAACTTATTCTCTGTGTATACATGTGCTTTTCTCTTGTTGCCCTCATCACTGTCTCTTGTCTCTCTGCCCTCAGTCATGCCTCATGACACCCGAAGGGCTTTGGTGACCCTGCCCCCATTTGTCCCCATCAGGGAAGCTTCTCAAACTCACTTTGGAGCCAGGCATGATGGCTAATGCTTGTAATCTCAGCATTCAGGGGGCTGAGAAATGAGGGTTCCATTGAGTTCCAGGCCTGCCTAGACCACATAGTGAGTTTGAGAATCTGTTAGGCTGCAGTGAGACCCCTATCTCAACCAGCCAACTAACCAACCAAAACAAACAACAAACCTCCCTCTACCGAGAGTGAGTTCATCTCTGTCCTGGGTCTCCTTGGTAGCCTGATGAGCCATGTATGGTGGCCAGTCTCATAGCCATAAGCTATACCTTACTAGATAGGCAGGGTGGGCTGTAAACTAAATCCCTGGGTTGCTGGGGATGACAGCATAGACCGGGGACCAGGAACAGGAAACGGGCTTGTCTTTCCTTTACCATAAACACAGCTGCTTTCCAGAGGTGGTCTGTAACTTAGTAAGACAGCTTGGGAGGATGAGGTGGCAACAGGGATTGAAAGAGGAAGTCCTCTGGGCCCATTCTTACCTCCAATGCCTGCAAAGGGTGCTATGGTGACAAGACTGTTCTGGGGTGTGACCTTGGTTTTGTGAAGGATTGGCAACATCCAGAGCGTCTGATTAAGAATTCCAGATACTGGAGGCTTCCTACTTGCCATCTCATTCTGGGCTCTTAGCCAAGCCCAGAGATAGACTGGGCGTATATACCTGGTCCCAGGCCGAGATCCGTATGGTTTTGCTCTAGATCCCTGATTTTGGGCCAAGAGTCTCTTTGTGGGATAATGTCCTGAGGGAGTCCATAAATATAAATATAAAATCCATAAATATGAAATCCACCTTGTGCTCATTTCCTGACTGACTGACGCACTTTGAGAACTTTGTTCCATTAATCAGTTTACCTGTCTGCTTGTGTCCACCTGGTTCCAGCCCAGGCTGCGTCTGGGTTGATCACTCTAAGTCAGTCTCAGATCTTTTTTTTTTTTTTTAAGTTTTTTTTTATATTTATTTTTGATGTGTATAAATGTACTGTCTGCATGCAGGTCTGTGCACCTGTGTCATGCAGTGCCGCAGAGGTCAGAAGAGGGCGTCGGATTCCCCTGGAACTGGAGTCAAAGACGGTTCTCAGCCACCATGTGGGGTGCTGGGGATCGAACCCGGGTCCTCTGCAAGAGCAGTCGGCTCTCTTAACCGCTAGGCCATCTCTCCAGCCCCAGTCTCAGATCTTAACTGCTTACCGTCCTTTAGGGCATGGAGCAGGATGTCCTCCAAGCCATTGACCGGGCCATTGAGGCTGTGCACAACACAGCCATGCGGGATGGTGGTAAATACAGCCTGGAACAGCGTGGAGTCCTCCAGTGAGTATCAGGGAGGTGAGGCTAACCTCTGCCTTCACAGGGGAACAGAGATTTGTAGAGCAGGATGAGGTACTGGAGAGTGGAATGGAGCATAGGGAAGGTCGAGATATGAGGGACCTGTGGTGTGAGGTCCCAGCATCCCACAAGAATCAAGTAAGGACTTTGGGGGAAGGGAGAAGCCTCTTCCCATGATCTGCCTGTCTCTCTGTCAGGAAACTGATCCATCACCGAAAAGAGACCCTGTCTCGCAGAGGTCCCTTAGCCTCCAGTGCTACAGTTATGACCCCATCCACCAGTGACCACCATTTGGATGCTGCAGCCTCTAGGCAGTCCAATGGAATGTGTCGAAGTGGCTTTGAACGGCAGCATAGCCTACCTAGTTCTGAGCATCTGGGGGCAGATGGAAGCCTCTACCAGGTACGGAGTAGGGTATCTTGTAGAAGGGGGTATGTGGGACTGCATCCTGAGGCTCAAGGGGTCCCTTGGGGTCACCAAAGCAGGTAGCAGCTTACCTCCCCACCCTCCACATACCCTACTTCTGTCTTCTCAGATCCCACCACAGCCTCGCCGAGCAGCGCCGGCCACCCCACCTCCACCAGTGAAACGCCGAGATCGTGAGGCCCTGGTGATCTCAGGGAGTGGTGAGAGGGCCAGATTAGGGGAATTGGGGGTGGACACACCCTAACAGTTGCTCTGCCCCTGTTAGGCAAATGGAAGCTCTGGGCCTAGGGAGAGTGCTGTTTGGGCAGTTGGAGGCAGCAGGCTTGGAGGGTAGACAAGGCCTAGCAGAATAGTTGGGTCTTATACTAGGTGCTCTGGGTCAGGAGGCCCTCGGGTGTGCGGCAGCACAGCATCTACTCTCTGCTCACAGGTGGCCACACCACAGTGCCCTCTGGGGGAAGTTCTGTGTCCAGCAGCTCCTCGGTCACCAGTACCTCCACGGACACACTCTATACTGGCTCCAGCCCCTCTGAGCTGGGCCCCAGCTGCTCACCCCCACCCCCACCTGTGCCTCGCAGAGGTGCTCACACCACTGTGTCCCAAGCCCAGCCTCCCCCCTCCAAGGCTCCATCCCCCGACCCTCCTGCAGAGGACGTGGCAGCTGATGCAAACTCAACCCCTGAGGATCTTGCCCTGGATGCTCTGAGCTTGGAAACCACAGAGGAGAAAGCAGCTGCTGAGATAGTTGTGCCAAGGACCATTGGGGCAGAGCTGATGGAGCTTGTGCGGAGAAACACCGGCCTAAACCATGAGTTATGTCGTGTGGCCATCGGCGTCGTTGTGGGTCACATCCAGGCCTCTGTACCAGCCAGCTCACCTGTGATGGAGCAGGTCCTCCTCTCGCTGGTAGAGGGCAAGGTGAGGGTGGGCAGCATGGCCAAGGGCCTTCCCACCCTCAGCCAGCCTGCTAGCCTCACCCCACCCCGCTCCCACCCTCGCGCCTTTGTCCGGGCTGTATGTGACAGGTATTTGTTGAGCTTTGGCTCTGGTGTTCATTGTGCTGGGTGTTGGGGTCATGAAGGAAGGTTTTGACCCATGAAGGAAAAGGGGAGGAAGAGCATTCTAGGTAGAGGCTCAGCCTGTTAAAGTGTCAAGAGGCAAGAAAAGCGTGGCTCACAGGAAGGAGGAATTGGAAGAAGGCTGCCATGGGTGGAATGCAGTGAGGTAGCAGATGGTGTGGGAGGAGGTGAGACCTGAGGCAAGTGCTAAGGGAGACCAGGGTGGGGTGGAGATAGAGGGAGTTTCCCCCATCTACAGGGGCTCCTGCCATCTTTGGGGTCCTGGGTACAGGGAAGGAATAGAGGACAGGTGAGAGCTGTACCTTGCCAGCCTTGCAATGGAGAGAAGAGTGCTTGGGGAGCTAGACTGGGGGCTCAGGTACCAATGTGGATGAGAGGGAGTAAGCTGAGGGTATTCTAGATGGCTATGGTCCCTTGCCAAGGTTAGGACATTGATCTGGAGCAAGAACTGGGACAGACTGTAGGATGGGAGCTGGGTGGGCCAAAGAGCCCAATCTTAGGGCTCTTCCTGTGGTTCTGGTTGGAGTGGGTAGAAGGCAGTAGGCCCGGGTGTGTATGCCTGTGCTGAGCACAGTAGCTAGTGCCTGGCCAAACAGGGTTTGAGAAAATGACAGGTAATGACAGGCCTGGTGTGTTACATTGTATGGAATGGGGACAAGCACTCTGAGACACCTTTGGGTAGTGATAGTCCACGCCCTCCTATGGAGATACTCGTTCAGGGCTAGGGAAAGAGGCAAGTGGTTAGAAATTCCCACAGACATGCCTTGAGCAGAATCCTGTGCCAGGAGGTCAAGACTGGAGTTGAACTCCAATGTGGGCCGTTTAGAACTTTAGTTCAGAGAATGTGGGCTCAAGGCCCAAGCTTTGATGCCTTCCTGCAGCTCCTAATATGTCGAGAACTTACTGAGCCATGCTTTGCTCTCTGTCCCAGGACCTAAGCACAGCGCTGCCCTCGGGGCAGGTCTGCCATGACCAGCAGAGACTGGAGGTGATCTTTGCAGACCTGGCTCGAAGGAAGGACGATGCTCAGCAGCGCAGCTGGGCCCTGTACGAGGACGAGGGCGTCATCCGCTGCTACCTGGAGGAGCTGCTGCATATTCTGGTATGGCTGGGGTCCTCATAGGTCTTCTGCCATTGGAGCAGTCACCCTCACTCTACACCATTTCTCTCCGATGCTTTGAAGTCTCCTCTGCCCACACATGCTCAGTTCACCCTCATGTGGACACACAGTGTATCCACAGTGGGTGACTCTCATTCTTCCTTCTCCCTGCAGACTGATGCAAACCCTGAAGTTTGCAAAAGAATGTGCAAGAGGAATGAGTTTGAGTCTGTTCTGGCCTTGGTGGCCTATTACCAAATGGTATGTGCAAGACAAGGGAGGGGCTCAGAGGAACATGGGTAGGGGTCAGGCACTAAGCATGCAGTTCTTCTACAGGAACACCGTGCATCACTGCGGCTGCTGCTCCTCAAGTGCTTTGGCGCCATGTGCAGCCTAGATGCAGCCATCATCTCCACACTCGTGTTGTCTGTGCTGCCTGTGGAGTTGGCTCGGGACATGCAGACCGACACACAGGGTGAGGTGTGGTAGGAGCTCCCTGCCACTTGGAGAGGATTCTCACCATCTGCTTGGGGATTCCTGACATTTGGGGGAGTACTGACTGCCTTCTTTGCCTCCCCCAGACCACCAGAAGCTCTGCTACTCTGCCCTTATCCTGGCTATGGTCTTCTCGATGGGAGAGGCAGTGCCCTACGCACACTATGGTAAGAATGCAGATCGCTACTCAGCTGACCACGGGTCCCAGAGGGGGAACCCATGGTTTAAGGCCTGGAGACCTCCTGTCAGACCATGGCCTGGCAAGAAGACGATGACCCAAAGGCTTGAAGAAAGCCCAAGGGAGGAAGAGACAGGCCCGCTGACTCCTTTATGCCCTTCTATCAGAGCACCTGGGCACACCCTTTGCACAGTTCCTCCTAAGCGTTGTTGAGGACGGGCTTCCCTTGGACACCACAGAGCAGCTGCCGGACCTCTGCATGAACCTGCTTCTCGCTCTCAACCTGCACCTGACAGGTGGGGTGGAGCTCAGCTGGGAGGCGGCTGACCAAAGTGGGGCTCTGTGGGCTCTGCACGGATGCTCCTGACAGGCAGGGTGGAGCTCAGCTGGGAGGGGGCTGACCTATGGGCTCTGCACGGATGTTCCTGACAGGCGGGGTGGAGCTCAACTGGGAGGGGGCTGACCTGTGGGCTCTGCACGGATGCTCGGGGTGGAGCTCAGCTGGGAGGGGGCTGACCTGTGGCCTGACAGGCGGGGTGGAGCTCAGCTGGGAGGGGGCTGACCTGTTGGCTCTGCACGGATGCTCCTGACTTGGCTCCAACCATGTCTTTCCTCAGCTCCTGACCAGAATGTCATCATGGCTGCCCTGAGAAAACACACCAATGTCAAGATCTTCTCTGAGAAGCTGTTGTTGCTTCTGAACAGAGGGGGTGAGGGTGCAGAAATCGTGTGGCTGCTGCTTTGATGCCCTGTGCTCCATGACCTCCCTGCTTTGACTCCTCTACCCCTTGGGGTAACTGTAGGACCCCAGCAAGGACCTCCTTAACCCTGAGAGCCTTTGCCTTCCAGATGACCCTGTGCGGATCTTCAGACACGAGCCACAGCCGCCACATTCGGTTCTCAAGTTCCTGCAGGATGTGTTCAGCAGCTCAGCCACTGCCGCCATCTTCTACCACACAGACATGATGGCGCTCATTGACATCACTGTGCGGCAGATTGCTGACCTGTCACCTGGAGACAAGGTGCTGGAGGCTGCGTCAGGGGGATGAAGAGAAACTGAACCAAAATGGGGGGAACATGACAGTGAGTGGAGAGGAGGGGACAGGGCTGCTGCCAGACCAGGTAATTGTGGAAAGCTACTTAGGTATGCCGGCTGTGTGGCAACCTGGAGCAGGATGTGTAAAGAAAGCTGGAGTAGAAGGAGGTGGAGGGAGGAAAGGGGAATGAAGTTTAGGCCAAGCCTGGGACGCTGCAGCTCGGGATTCTTAAAAGAGGAAGTAAATGAAGTTCACTGTCTTCCTGTGTGGAGGCATAGTGGAAGCCAGAAGTGCGAGTGGATGGGAGGGGCTGCTTTGGTGGGCTGTTGTTGGAAGTGGATCCAGCAGAGCTTGCTTCAGGATTGCTTTGGGGCATCTCTGGGTGAATTGTTGATGACAAAGGGGGAGGCCCATGGGAACATCTTAGAGTAAGACAGAGTTGGGTTAAGACTGAGAACTAGGGAGATGGCTCAGTTGGTAAAGTGCCGGCCTTGTATGCGTGATGCCCTAGGATCAGTCCCTAGCACTGAAGAAAAAAAAAGATTGAAGGGGACACCTATAAGACATTCAGGTGCCACAGACATTGGGGTGGCAGTGGGCAGCAAGTCGAGACCACAGAAACGTGTTGGAGTTATTCGTGCAGAGGTGTGATGGGATGCTGGTGACAAGTGTGATCACCTGGGAGATGCAGTGAGCAAGGTCAGCAGGAAGTTCGGGTAACAGCTGGAGCACAGCAGGGTCAAGTAAGGAGAAACCCGAGGAGAACCAGGGAAGCGAGAGCTCGCAGTGTTTGGAGGAGGGAGATGCGCCATCTGCATGCTGCCAGGAGCCCAAGACGGGCCGAGAGTTGGCCATTGCATCTGCCACATGGAAGCCTGTGGTGACTGGCCGGCAGTGGCTGTGGGCTGCAGGGAAGAGGATTTGAATGGGAAGTTTGAGAACATTTTAAGTTACTGGGGGAGTGAAAATGAGCTGGGACTTGGAAGCAGTCAATGAAGATAACAGATTTTTCTGTGCAGGAGAACGGAAGAATGGGGGCAGGTGCTGGAAGGAGACAGAATGGGATAGGGAGGGTGCTTCAAAGGGGGCAGGTGCTGGAAGGAGACAGAATGGGTTAGGGAGGGTGCTTCAAAGGGGGGAGGTGCTGGCTTATGTCCTGAGCTGAGGGAATGCACCAGTAAGCCTAGAAAAATGGGCCACGTGTCTAGATGGGTCACTGCAGGAGGTGGACACACTGTGCTTGAGTCTACTGTGTGTGTGTGTTTGCTTGGTCTTTTTGAGACAGGATCTCCCTTTAGTCCCAGCTGGCCTAGAGCTCGCTACATAGACCAGGCTGGCCTCAAACTCACAGAGATCTCCCTGCCTCTGCCTCTCGAGTGTTGGGATTAAAGGCAGTTGAGTCTACTGTTGATTCCTGTGAGGACAGGTGAGACTTAGGTTCGTAGGTGCCAAGAGCAGAGGACTAGGGGGTTCTGACAGACTCCTGGAGTTTTCCTCAAGGCCACCTGAGGGTTGGCAATTTGGGTTTGAAAGAGAAAAGATGAAGGTAGTAAAGAGAACAGACATGACAGAGAACATCAGTGTGGGGTCCCTGTAGTGTTGAGTATCTACATGAGATTTGTGGTGGTGAGTGAGATTCAGGCCTGCATGTGGCTCAGTGCTTGACACCTGGTCTGACTTCTGATCTTGGGAAATAGGGTGGCACTCCCCACAGGAGGGTTAGCTTCAAAAGTGCTTGAAATTGAGGGGCATCAAGGGAGCAAATAGAAAAGTGCTGGTGCCGGGCGTGGTGGCACATGCCTTTAATCCTAGCACTTGGGAGGCAGAGGCAGGTGGATCTTTGTGAGTTCAAGGCCAGCCTGGTCTACAGAGTGAGTTCCAGGACAGCTGGAGCTACAGGGAGACCCTGTCTCGAAAAGACAAACAAACAAACAAAAAAGATCTGAAACAGCTTTGAGCATGGAGCAGGCTCAGATTGGTGGTGGCTGTATGGATTTGAGGTCTCTGAGATGTATGGCTGACTAGCAGGCAATTGGATATTCTTTGAAGCTCACAGGACAGATCTGCCTGTGAGTTATGAGAGTAAATCACCACATCAAGCTGAGGCTGTGATTAAAATCTTTCCAGGCAAGAAACTGTGGAAGCAGAGGGCTTATCGCCGACAGATGTGGTGCCCAGGGGACACGGCCCTGAGGGTTCTGGCAGGGTTTTCCTGGGCAGCCACGTTCTGGGGTTCTGGGTGGCTGGGATGATGACTCATTCACTTATTCAACAGCTGTTGAAGGCCAACTCTGTGAGCTGCAGCTCTGATGTTCAAGTGGTGTGAACCAGTTCAGGCTGGCTCATGGTCCTAGGCTCCATGGACAGCAGTGGCCAGTCCTTCTCTGGGGGCATTTGCTCCTCTGGAGGTCACTGAGCCGACTTGCTCCTCCCACAGCTACGCATGGAGTACCTTTCCCTGATGCATGCTGTGGTCCGCTCCACACCCTACCTGCAGCACCGCCATCGGCTGTCAGACCTGCAGGCTACACTGCGGCGCATCCTGACTGAGGAAGAGGCCTCACCTCAGTGCCAGATGGACCGCATGATTGTTCGAGAGATGTACAAAGAATTCCCGGAGCTGGGAGAGGTTCCCAGTTAGCACCTTTCTTTCCTCCCTTCCCTGTAGTCCTGGTCACAGCTGCAGGGGACTCAGGCTTTGCCCTAAGAATGTTTTGCACTGACATTGCGAGGGGATAAGGGATTAAGAAGGGACCTAAATCAGGCCCCTAAGTGAAGTAGAGTTAATGTAAGGGGCCAAGTGTAGGGTTGGGGACCATTATCTGGGAACTATATTGGGGCAGAGGAAATGTGCAAGCTGAAGACCCTCTATTCTCTGGTAGGCTACCTCTTCAGCATGCCACCCCCATACCCATGTGCATACCCAGACACCTGCTCCTACTCCAGGCTGTGCCACAGCCACCCCTACCCACTGCTTAGTCTGAGTCCTGAGCCTCAGCAAGCCATGTCTTTGGAGTGAGGGGAGGCACCTCCTCCCACCAGCTCTGTTCTTCGCCTTAGCTTTGCAGTCAGCGTTGCCCCTGTGCAAGCCCCAGCCCCCACAGGGATTGCTGTCCTCCTCCCCTGCTTTCAACCCCAGAGGGCTTGGCCAGGCTGCTGCCTTGAAAGCAGGATATTAAAGAGATAGGCCATCCATCCTGGAGCCTCATGGAACAGGGTGATGATGTTGAGAAAGCCAACAACAGAATCTATTTTCTTTGGAAAAAAAAAAAAAAGACTGAAAAGCCATGTGTATTTTCCTATGTGCTACAGCTTACAGCTCACCTTTGGAAATAAATTACAGGCATCTGGAATTGGGCTTCCCTGTGTGATTTGGGGGGGGGGGCAGTGCAGGGCCTGTAGAAAAGGATAGGTGGGCCTCTACAGCCCTGTGGGCCCTCTTGAGCTTCTCCTTTTAGGGCCTAGCCACAACCAAGTGCCTCTTGAGCCCACTTGGAGGTAGCTGTACCTCTGGGTTTCTTTCATACCTTTTTTGCTGTAAAAGTTATCTACCTCTTTCCTGTTGACACAGTCTTGTTGTGCATAGTTATAGCTATGTGTTCTCTCAGTTGAAGTCAGGGCCTCCTGCATGTGGTACCTCCATCCCTGCAGAGCTAGTCTCAGATGGAGCAGGCCCCTCCCAGCTCTGCTCTTTTTTTTTTTTTTTTTTTTTTTCCCCCAAGACAGGGTCTCCCTGTAGCCCCAGCTGTCCTGGAACTCACTCTGTAGACCAGGCTGGCCTTGAACTCACAAAGATCCGCCTGCCTCTGCCTCCCGAGTGCTAGGATTAAAGGCGTGCGCCACCACGCCCGGCCAGCTCTTCTTGAATATGTGGACCTTGTTCAGCCCTCTTGTTAGTGGACTCCAGCATGATTCCCTCCTCAGCAGTGCTTTTGATTTTTATATTCTGAAAGGATGTTGACAGAAGTGGGGTTTAGTGTGCACTCCTGTTTTGGAGGCCAGAGATTTGACAAAAACTTGATTCTCTTCCTATGTCAACATAATGGCTTGCCAAAAGTGAGAAGTGGGGGCCATAGCAGCAATGAAGCGCACTTCTCCACTGAGGCCTGTTTCTCATCCACGTCTACACATCCAGAGTCACTGGCACACCTTTTACATTGGACAGCACACTAAAGATGGCCTGTTTTGTCTCCCAACAAGAACATATGCAACTGGGGCTGGAGGACAGCTCAGTGTACTGCTTGGTGCTCAAGTTTGAGAGCTCGAGTTTGGATCCCAGAGCCCATGTAAAAACCAGGTGTGATGGTAAAAATGAGTAGCCCTGGAGGTCTGGGTTCAGTGAGACCCTGTCTCAAAAATAAGATGGAAGGCCAGCAAGATGGCTCAGCAAGCAAAGGTCTTGCCGAGGCTGACAGCCTGAATTCAATCCCAGGACCCACATGGTGGAAGGAGAAAATAAAGTGCAAGGTTTCTTTTGACCTCCACGTGTTGTGTGGCATGCCCCATGTAGATTCACACACAGAATGTAAAAAGTGGGGTTAGGGGCTGGAGAGATGGCTCAGCGGTTAAGAGCACCGACTACTCTTGCAGAGGACCTGGGTTCGATTCCCAGCACCCACATGGCAGCTAAGGACTGTCTTAACTCCAGTTCCAGGGGAATCAGACGCCCTCTTCTGGCCCTCTTCTGACCTCCGCAGCATTGCACGACATGGGTGTACATGCTTACATGCAGACGGTACATTCATACACATTAAAAAAAAAAAAAAAAAGTACTGGCTGCTCTTGCAGATGACCCAGATTCTGTTCCCATCACCCACATGGCATCTAACAACCGTCTGTAACTCCAGTTCCAGGAGATCTGACACCCTCTCTGACCTCCATGGGCATTCCAAGACATGGGGACACTTAGAAGCATGCAGGCAATACATTCCTACACATAATTTTTTTTTTTTTTTAGTGTGTAGGGGACTGGAAAGATGGTTCAGCAGTTAAGGGAAGCTCCTACTCTTGCAGATGAGTTCAGTTTTCGGCACCCAGAACCACATCCACCTGTAACTCCAGGGGGTCTGATGCCCTCCTGTGGCCTCTGCACAAGCCCACACTCATAGACACAACATACACATAAAACGTGAAAATATTGGGGCCAGAAAGAGATGGCTCATCAGTTAAGTCCTTGCAGGAGACCCAAGTTTGATTTCAACACTCACATGGTGGCTGACAACTGTAACAGTTCCAGGGGAATCTGACACACTCTTCTGACCTCTCTGAGCAATGCATGACATGGGTGCCCTTTCATGAATGCAGGTAATACACATACAGAAAAAATAAAGTATTTTTGAAATAAGGGTTTTTTTTGTATTTTTGAGACAGGGTGTCCTTGTAGCCCCCATGCAGCTGGCCTGGAAGATCCACCTGCCTCTGTGTCCTGAGTTCCGAGATTAAAGGCATGCCCCACCAGGCCCTGCTGTCATTTTTAATTATCTGCATGCATGTACATTTGTGTGGGGGTATGTGCACCTGAGTGCAGGTGCACACAGTCTTAGTATATATTATATAATATATATATGAGGAGATAGGTAGATAGGTAGTGATATATGGAGAGCAATAGAGGAAAATACCTGACAGCCTCTGACCACACGCACTCATTCATATAGACAAGTATGTGCAGCAGGCAACGCAGGCTTGCAGTGCTCCGTCGGAAAACAGTTGCTCAGGAAACTTAGGCAAGAATATTTGAAAGGAGGCTTATGGGGTGGAAGCAAGAACAGGAACCTTCCCGTGAGGCACTGTCCCTCCTTAGCCATTGGTTCTGTCAGAATGCTGAGTACACTGGCTCAAGAGGTGAAGGGACACAGCCTGCTTGCTCCTTTTATTTTAATCCCTTTTCAAGTCCAGAGTCAATGACACTGATTTCCAGTCAAACTCCTTTCTCTTTGGGGGGTGAAAGCAGGAAACCATTATTCTCAGGAGACCAAGTAATTTGGTGAAAAGCACAGTGTCCTCTGAAGAAAGCTGAGGCAGGAACACAATATGGCATGTGAAATTTACTGTGTTCTCTGCTGAGATCTGCACACTGACCTAGGAAGAGCAGAGCATGCTGTCATGGTGTTGGCCCCTAGAATTAAAAAAAAATGTGGGGCTGGAGAGATGGCCTAACGGTTGAGAGCGTCGACTGCTCTTGCACAGGACCCGGGTTCGATTCCCGGCACCCACATGGCGGCTAAGAACCGTCTGTAACTCCAATTCTAGAACTCCAGTTCCAGGGGAATCCGAGACCCCCTTCTGACCTCCGTGGCATTGCATGACACGGTGCACAGACCTGCATGCAGACGGTACATTCATACATATACAAAAAAATAAATAAAAATTTAAAAAATTAAAAAAAAAAGTTTAGGGCTGGAGAGATAGCCTAGCGGTTAAGAGCACCGACGCTCTTGCAGAGGACCTGGGTTCGGTCCCCAGCACCCACATGGCAGCTAAGAACCATCTGTAACTCCAATTCCAGGAGAACTCCAGTTCCAGGGGAATCCGACACCCTCTTCTGACCTCCACAGCATTGCATGACACGGGTGCACAGACCTGCATGCAGACAGTACCTTCAAACACATACAAAAATAAAAAAAAATAATAAAAAGCTTAAAAAAAAGAATTAAAAAAATGTGGCCCCATGAAGCCCATACCACTTTTGCAGGCTTGTCCAAGGGGCCCTTGCACATGTTTGTATGGGATGTAGACATCTCAGCTGACACAGTTACAGAAATACTGAGGGAGGCAGGACTCCTTTAGCAAGCACCCTGTCAGTGGCCTCAAAGCATGATATTACATGATGTAGATTGTGATAAGCCAGAGTATTCCCTTCAGGAAGGTCTTTGAGACCTTTCTGGCTGCCTGGAAAACTGGTAGATATGGGCCTGGTGTATCTAGGCAGGAAAAAGGACAATGAAGGACACAGCACTTAGCTTCTCCCAGAAAGGGAAGACCAAGACAGGGTTGAGAGGAAAAACATGGGGTGTAGGGTTTTGGGGGACTGAGCTTCAGGGCAGAAATGGTGTCTAGAGTGGGTGCTTAAAGGTCTGGAGCATGGGGGACACGTACTGGACCACAAGCTGTTCAGTATGTGAGGTGTGCAGAGCTCAGCTCAGTCCTCAGAAGACAAGTGACTGAGGATCCAATGAGGAGCAGCCTCCCCCCCTCCTCCCCCTCTTCTTCCTCCTCCTTGTATATGTCTCTGTGGATGATGTGTATGCATGTTTGAATGTGCATAGGCGCGTGTGTAGGTGGGGAACTAAGGATAATGTCCGGCATCTTCCTTAATTGCCCTCCACCTTATTCCTTGAAGCAAAGTTTCTCAGTCAGACCCAGAGATACCAATTCTAGTCTGGCGGCCAGCTTGCTCCCACTTCCTGTCTCTGCCTTCTAAGCGCTGGAGTTACAAGCAGGCTGCCATTCTTCTGATGTTTATGCAGGTGCTGGAGATTGGTACTCTGCTGGTTGTATGGCAGAGCTTTAACTAGCTCCTCAGTGTCCCCTCCTTTTTTTGAGACAGGGCCTCATTATATAGCCTAGCTGGCCTAGAACTTATTATGTAGACCAGGCTAGCCTCAGACTCAGAGATTTGCTTGTCTCTGCTTCCCCAGTGCTGGGATTATGGACTACACCTGATCTATTTATGCTGTAGTTGTTGTTTTTTTGTTTTTTTTTTTTTTTTTTTTTTTTTTTGTGTCGTTTCGACTGGGTCTCCCTGTAGCCCCAGCTGTTCTGGAACTCACTATGTAGACCAGGCTGGCCTTGAACTCAAAAAGATTTGCCTGCCTCTGCCTCCCAAGTGCTAGGATTAAAGGCATGCGCCACCACACCGGCTATTTTTTTTTTTTAATTTATGTGTATGAGTGTATTGCCTGCATATATGTATGTGCACCCGTGTTGTGCAATGCCTGTGGAGGACAGAAGATGGTGTTAGATTCCCCTGGAACTGGAGTAAAGAATGGTGTTAGGTACCATGTGGGTGCTGGGAACTGATCCCAGGTCCTCTGCAAGAGCAAATAGTACTCTTAACCACTGAGCCCCTATTTATACTAGGTTTTTCAAGGCATAGTGCATATTAGGCAAGTGCTCTGCCTCCAAGCTAAATCCCTAGTTCTAGTTTTTTTTTTTGGGGGGGGTTGTCTTTTTGAGACAGGGTCTCCCTGTAGCCCCAGCTATCCTGGAACTCACTCTGTAGACCAGGCTGGCCTTGAACTCACAAAGATCCGCCTGCCTCTGCCTCCCAAGTGCTAGGATTAAAGGCGTGCGCCGCCACACCCGGCAGGTTTATTTATTTTTTTGTCTCCTAGTTCTAGTTTTGTCCATTACAAATAACAATACTGGGGATGGAGAGATGGCTCAGCAGTTAAGACTGCAGGCTGCTCTTACAGAAGGCCTGGGGTCAGTACTCAGAATACACATGGCAGCTAACAACAATCCATAATGCTAGTTTTTTTGGGTTTTTTTGGTCTTTTCGAGACAGGGTCTCCCTGTAGCCCCAGCTGACCTGGAACTCATTCTGTAGACCAGGCTGGCTTTGAACTCACAAAGATCAGCCTGCCTCTGCCTCCCAACATGCCAGTTCTAAGAGATCTAGTGCCTTCTTGTGGCCTCTGTGGGCATTGCATGCACATGGTGCACTTGAATACATTGAGGCAAAACACTCACAAAATAAAAATAAAAAAATAATGCTACTAGGAGCAGTATAGTACATTTATTCTTGTTATTCATATTCTTTATTTGTGGAGGATGCATATATTCCTAACACTAGAATTATAAGTTCACTGGCAAGATATTGACAAGTATTTTTCCAAAGTACTTCCTACCAATATAAACTAACCATGTCTGTGAGTGCTAGCTCTTCCTACCTTTCCTCAAACTTGGTATGGCCGAGGATATATTTCAGTGGTAAATTACTTTTGTAACACGCAAGGTCCTTGGTTGAATATGCAGTATGCATGCATATACACAAAACCAACTTCCTATTGTCATTTTAATTCTGGCCATTTTGATATAATGCTATCTTTTCATTTGTGTTTCTCTGATCTCTAAAGAGGCCACAGGCTATTTGGACACTTTCTTTTGCAGTGCTTATTCAAATCTCTTTTCCATATATCTATTGACTTGTCTTTTACTGGCTTATACATGTATTTAACATGAGTCCTTATATTTTATACTTATAGTCTATATGTCTACCTACCTACCTACCTGTCTACCCATCACCTGTCAAGATCTTGCTACATTGCCTGGGCTTAAATAACTCTGCCACTGCACCCTTCCGAGAGGCTGAGACTATACACCACTGCACTGCATTGGTCCCCATCCTTTCATTGCTGTTGCTACTGAAACATGGTCTTGCTATCTATTTCTTGCCAACTTGTAACTGAAATCTTCCTGCCTCAGTCTACCAAGCATTGAGATTACATGTGCCACCATCTACTGGTTCAATTCTTTCAAAAATATTTTATTGGTTGATTGATTGATGTTTTGGGGGACAGAATCTCACTATGTATCCCTGGCTGGCCTGGAACTTGGTATGGCCTCAAACTCACAGAAATCCACCTGCTTCTGCCTCATGAGGGCTGACACACCTGGAATTATTTTTTTCTTCTCTCTCTCTCTCTCTCTCTCTCTCTCTCTCTCTGTATCTTTGAGTCAGGGTCTCCCTTTAGTCCCAGCTGGCCTGGAGACCAGGCTGGCCTTAAACTCACAGGCCTGCCTCTGCTTCCCAAGTGCTAGGATTAAAGGCGTGTACCACCATGCCTGGTGGGGAGGATTATTTTATTTACTTATCTATTTTTATTTTATGTGTATGAGTGTTTTGCCTGCATGTGTATAAGTGTATCACATGCATGCAATGCCTCTGGAGGTCAGAATAGGGCATAGGATCTCTTGGGAACTACAATTACTGATGATTAGCCACCATGTGAGTGCTGAGAACTCAGCCCTAATCCTCTGCAAGAGCAGTTAGTTCACTTAACCTCTAAGCCATCTTTCCATCCCCAGAATTTCATTTTATTTATGTTATGTATCAACGTATTTATTTATTTATTTATTTATTATTTTTTTTGAAGGAAGCTTTTTTTTTTATTAATTTTATTTATTTCTGTATGTGTATGAATGTACTGTCTGCATGCAAGTCTGTGCACCCGTGTCGTGCAACGCAGCAGAGTTCAGAAGAGGGTCTCGGATTCCCCTGGAACTGGAGTTCTCCTGGAATTGGAGCTTCAGACGGTTCTCAGCCGCCATGTGGGTGCTGGGGATCGAACCAGGGTCCTCTGCAAGAGCGGTGGGCGCTCTTAACCGCTAGGCCATCTCTCCAGCCCCAACGTATTTATTATTGTGAGGATATGTGGGAGTCAGAGGACAATTTTGTGGAGTTGGTTCTGTCCTTCCACCTTTACATGGGTTCTAGGAAACGACAGCAGGTCATCAGCCTTGGGAGGCAGAGACTTTACCAGCTGAGCCATGTACTTTTGTCTTTATAGGAAGTGGGTTAAGACCTGGAGGTGGGCCATAGAAATGAGTGCAAATAAATAAATAAATAAATAAATAATAAAAAAATAAAAAATATAAAAAGGAATGAGTGCAGATTGAAAGATAGGATAAGAGCCCACAGAAAACAGCGGCCACACAAGGAGGAAGGGTGGAGACAACTAGCCACACGGAGTGCCATCTGCCATGGACGCCAGGGCTCGGGTATAAGGCCAGCTGTGGTGGGAACAGAGGGCTCGATTTCCCTCAGCCATGGTTCTTGAGGCCCTCTGCACATTTGGCCACGCGGCAAGAGCCAGGGTGGCTCCCTGTTCATCACAGATGCCAATTTCTTCTCAGTCATTTAAAGCACTACCCAAGCACTTGGTACGGGAAACCCAGATCGCTGAGGTTGTTCAGGAGGCTTCTTTCGAACCCCAGCTCTCTTCCTCCTTTCTCAACCTCATATCTGTGCCCTCCACTCAGTAGTTTATGCGTCCATAGAGTAGTGGGTATTGTCAAAACCAGGTCTCGGTCCTCTCCTCCAGCCAATGGTCACCAACCTGCGGAATTCCTCTTTATTTTTATATTTTATTTTATTATTTTATTTTGGTATTTTCTAGACAGGGTCTCCCTGTAGCCCCAGCTGGAACTCACTCTGTAGACCAGGCTGGCCTTGAACTCACAAAGATCCGCCTGCCTCTGCCTCCCGAGTGCTAGTTTAAAGGCATGCGCCACCACTCCTGGCCGGAGTTCCTCTTTAAGGTGTCTGCAGATAATCCATCTGTACGAACTAGTCGTGTGCCTAACATGGAACTCTAACCCTGAAAGCTGAAGACCCCCATAAGGTACAGCAGAAACCCAGATCAAAGTAGCCACATGGGGCCCTCGGGGGGTGGAACCCGCGTGAGCTTTGCCTCCCTGGAAGCAGAGAAAGCTAGGATGGAGAGAACGCGCTAATTGGTTGGCGGTGATGTCATAGGTACGGGGGGGGGGGGCGGCGAACCAGAGGTCTTGGCCAGTTGGTTTTGCCTATTTGAAGCAGCAACCACTCGGTCGGGGGAGCCGCACCCAGTGCAGTGTCCCGGGGTCCTGGCCTTGATCCAGCTCTTTAGTGCCAGGATGCTGAGTGCTGTGCACCTGCCGGTGCATCTCGTTACTGATGACACGTCTGGAGCCCAACTGGTGGAGCTCTTCTTGGATTCTCTCTCCCGGCTAGCTTGGAACTCGCGAGGTCCTCCTTCCTCCCGCATACAATGGAGTCCTCCGTGAGGGGCGGGGCCTCCTATTGTGCCAATAGAAACAATGACTCTCAGCTTGGAGTGCTCCGCCTTTACCCCTTTCTAGGCTCCTATTCAGTGACGTCTATTGCGCCACATCCAGCCATTGGTCAGCCAAGATGCGCGCGTGCCAGGAGTTTGATAGACCCCGGGCGGGGAGAGCTGGACTAAACCAGGGCTAGGGAGAACTGAGTTTCTGTCAGTCTGTTCAAGGGGTTAAGGGATGGGGTTGTCTCAGGGGAGGGGCGGGGATCTGAGGAAGCTGGGCCCACGGCTGTGGTGCAGCCCTGGGTTCCACGTGGCATCCCAGAACACTGGAGAGATGTCCAATGGTCGAGCCCCGAACCCTGGAGATGGACGAGGACCGTAGAAGCAAAGAATTCGGCTTCTGTTCGTGCTGCGACAGGGTCATTTTCAGTCCCTGCTCTGTAGGCCCTCTCCAAACAAGCAGATCTTTGCGAGGCGGCTCATAAGTTAAACTTGTTAAGAAATAGTTAAAGCTATTGTTCGAGCTGCTGATGTCCCGGGACGGTGTCCAGCCATCATCCTCCCTGTCCGAGGTTTCCACGTGGGCAACCTGAGCACGTCATGGGCAACACATTTTCAAACCAAAATTGGGTGTTAGGGCTCGGAACTACTGTTCCACAAAGGAGGCAAGAAATTCTCAATCAGAAGAAAGGCCAGGAGACCAAGCTGGAACAGCGCCCCTAGGAGGCTGCGGGGGGGGCCGGTGGCTGGCGGCCGGGGAGTGGAGGGGGAGGCGGGCCTAAGCGCAGACAAACTCCGCGCTCCATTCAGCACCCAGGGCAGCACTTCTGTCCTCAATAAAGATGGCGGCCTCAGCTTCGCTGTCTAGAACTGTCATGCGCGATGGGTCGTACCACCGGGTTTGGGGCGTCGGGGCGGAGGTGGAGCAAACCATCGGGGAGGCCGGGAGCCATGTTGGAGCGTCGGGAGGCGGCAGCAGCGTCGGGGATGCTGTGGTGGGGGCGGCAAAAGCCGGGGCCGTATGCCAAAGGGGCTCTGGTCGCGGAGTAGATGGTGCCCAGAGAGCAGTGGCGACGCGGAGCGACAGGCCGCGGGGCGGGGGATCGAGGGGGCGACAGGGGCCCCGGAGGGGGCCCGAGCGGCGGGGCGGGCCCAAAGTCCGGACCCGGGCGGGGGGCGGCGGAGGCCGTGCCGGGAGGCGGGAGGTGATGGCGAGGCAGCCTCTATGGTGGGGTCTCTGGGGACCGTCGACCCCGATACTACTGCTCCTTCTCCTCTCTTTGTTCCCCCTTAGCCAGGAGGAGCTGGGGGGCGGCGGGGACCAGGGCTGGCACCCAGGGGTAGCTGCCGCCACCGGGCCAAGAGCGCAGATCGGCGGTGCAGCCGTAGCTCTTTGTCCCGAGTCGCCTGGGGCTTGGGAGGATGGCGAGCCCGTCCTGGGAGTCAGGGAGCCAGTCTTCATGCGGCTGCGAGTGGGTAGGCAAAGCACCCGGAACGGTCGAGGACCCCCTGAGCAGCCAAACGCAGAGCTGGTGGTTCCGGCTTTGGGCAGCCGTGAGCGTGAGCGAGAGACCGGACAGGGACCAGGATATCTGTTATGTTGGCACCCAGAGATCTCCTCTTGTGGGCGGACGGGGCCTTTGCGAAGAGGTAATCTGCCGCCAGAGGCTCTGTCCCCAGAGGATTCGGATCTGGGAAACAGCTCCCCCCACCCTGTGGACCTTCTGGCTCACCCTGATGGCTCCAAGCCAGTGTCCTTCCAGCGTAATGCTAGGAGAGGCATCCGAAAAAGAGTGGACGCCGCGCGCTGCTGCGGGGAACTGTGGGCGTCGGGACGCAGGGGTCAGAGTGAGAGAGCCGCCACGTCCCGAGCTGAGAGGAGGTTCCCTAGACGGGACTGCCTCCCCAGCTCTGGGGGACCGGGTCTAGGGGAGGATTCAGCACCGCGCGCGGCGAGGACAGCTCCCACGTCGGGTTCAGCACCCCGCGAGTCTCGGACAGCTCCCGGGCGCATGCGCTCCCGGGGTCTCCTGAGCCGCCGCTTCCTCCCGCAGCGCCCCGGGCCGCGCCCTCCCGGGTTGCGAACCAGTCCTGAAGCCAGGCGAATACTCTCTCCGAACCAGGCTCGTCCCCGTCGTGCCGCAAACCGCCACCCACAGTTTCCACAATACAACTACCAGACGCTGGTACCTGAAAATGAGGCCGCGGGCACAGCAGTGCTTCGGGTAGTGGCGCAGGACCCAGACGCGGGCGAGGCAGGGCGCCTGGTCTACTCGCTGGCCGCGCTCATGAACAGCCGCTCGCTGGAGCTTTTCAGCATTGACCCTCAGAGCGGCCTCATCCGCACCGCGGCCGCTCTGGACCGAGAGAGTATGGAACGTCACTACCTTCGTGTGACGGCACAGGACCACGGCTCGCCGCGCCTCTCGGCTACCACCATGGTGGCTGTGACAGTAGCCGACCGCAACGACCACACACCAGTGTTTGAACAAGCACAGTATCGGGAAACACTTCGTGAGAATGTGGAAGAAGGTTACCCCATCCTGCAGTTACGTGCCACCGACGGCGATGCGCCACCTAACGCCAACCTGCGCTACCGCTTCGTGGGGACGCCAGCTGCGCGCACCGCTGCCGCCGCCTTCGAGATTGACCCACGTTCAGGACTCATCAGCACCAGCGGCCGCGTGGACCGCGAATACATGGAAAGCTACGAGCTGGTGGTGGAGGCTAGTGACCAGGGCCAGGAACCTGGGCCACGTTCTGCCACCGTGAGGGTGCACATAACTGTCCTGGATGAGAACGATAACGCGCCTCAGTTCAGCGAGAAGCGCTATGTGGCGCAGGTGCGAGAGGACGTGCGCCCCCACACGGTGGTGTTACGCGTCACCGCCACAGACCAGGACAAGGACGCCAATGGTTTGGTGCACTATAACATCATCAGCGGCAACAGCCGTGGGCATTTTGCCATCGACAGCCTCACAGGTGAGATTCAGGTGGTGGCACCCCTGGACTTTGAGGCAGAGAGAGAGTATGCTTTGCGGATCCGGGCGCAAGATGCAGGCCGGCCACCCTTGTCCAACAACACAGGCCTGGCCAGCATCCAGGTGGTAGACATCAATGACCATACTCCTATCTTTGTCAGCACACCCTTTCAGGTCTCTGTTCTGGAAAATGCACCCCTGGGTCACTCAGTCATCCACATACAGGCAGTGGATGCAGACCACGGGGAGAACGCCAGACTGGAGTATTCCCTAACTGGTGTAGCACCAGACACACCCTTTGTGATAAACAGTGCCACTGGGTGGGTATCTGTGAGTGGTCCCCTGGATCGTGAGTCTGTGGAACATTATTTCTTCGGTGTGGAGGCCCGAGACCATGGCTCACCTCCACTCTCTGCCTCAGCCAGTGTCACAGTAACTGTGTTGGATGTTAATGACAATCGGCCCGAGTTCACCATGAAAGAGTACCACCTGCGGCTGAATGAGGATGCAGCTGTGGGCACCAGTGTGGTCACTGTCACTGCAGTAGACCGTGATGCCAACAGTGCCATCAGCTACCAAATCACAGGTGGCAATACCCGGAATCGTTTTGCCATCAGCACTCAGGGTGGTGTGGGTCTGGTGACACTGGCTCTGCCACTGGATTACAAGCAGGAACGCTACTTCAAGCTAGTGCTCACTGCCTCTGACCGTGCCCTTCATGACCACTGCTATGTGCATATCAACATCACAGATGCCAATACTCACAGGCCCGTCTTTCAAAGTGCTCACTACTCAGTGAGCGTGAATGAGGATCGGCCAGTGGGTAGCACTGTGGTAGTCATCAGTGCCTCTGATGATGATGTGGGCGAAAATGCTCGTATCACCTATCTTCTGGAAGATAACCTGCCCCAGTTCCGTATTGATGCAGACACAGGGGCCATCACCCTACAAGCTCCACTGGACTATGAGGACCAAGTGACCTATACGCTGGCCATTACTGCCCGGGACAATGGGATCCCACAGAAAGCAGATACCACATATGTGGAGGTAATGGTCAATGATGTAAATGACAATGCTCCACAGTTCGTGGCCTCACACTACACAGGCTTGGTCTCTGAGGATGCTCCTCCTTTCACGAGTGTCCTGCAGATCTCAGCCACTGACCGGGATGCCCATGCCAATGGTCGGGTCCAGTACACCTTCCAGAATGGGGAAGATGGCGATGGAGATTTTACCATTGAGCCCACCTCTGGCATTGTTAGGACTGTGAGGCGGCTGGACCGGGAGGCAGTACCAGTGTATGAATTGACTGCCTATGCGGTGGACCGTGGTGTGCCCCCACTGCGAACTCCAGTCAGTATCCAAGTGACTGTACAAGATGTGAATGACAATGCACCTGTCTTCCCAGCTGAAGAGTTTGAAGTGAGAGTGAAGGAGAACAGCATTGTGGGTTCAGTGGTGGCTCAGATCACTGCAGTGGACCCTGATGAAGGCCCCAATGCCCACATAATGTACCAGATTGTGGAAGGGAACATTCCTGAGCTGTTCCAAATGGATATCTTCTCTGGGGAGCTGACGGCGCTCATTGACCTGGATTATGAGGCTCGCCAGGAATATGTGATTGTGGTACAGGCCACATCTGCTCCTCTCGTCAGCCGGGCCACTGTACATGTCCGCCTGGTTGACCAGAATGATAACAGCCCTGTGCTCAACAACTTCCAGATCCTCTTCAACAACTATGTTTCCAACCGGTCCGACACTTTCCCCTCGGGCATCATTGGGCGCATCCCAGCTTATGACCCTGATGTCTCTGATCGTCTCTTCTACTCATTTGAACGTGGCAATGAGCTGCAGCTCCTGGTAGTCAATCAGACCAGTGGGGAGCTGAGACTCAGCCGAAAGCTGGACAATAACCGCCCACTGGTGGCCTCCATGCTGGTAACTGTAACAGGTGAGGCATATGGGGTGGGCAAGTGACCTAATCTGTCAAAGCTCAACACGAAGAGAGATTTCATAAGGTAACTCACACCAAAGAGGGATTTCCAAGCCTTCCAGAATCTCTCATTGAGTTCCTGTACCCAGTAAGAACTTCCATAAATCTCAGAGATCCATCTTAGGTTCTTGAATATTTGCTATAGAATCCTAAAGATGATAAAGCATCTAAGAGACTCCATAAGGACCTTTAAGTCCCATAGGGATTGGTCCTCTCTCCCTAGATGGGTGGCAGAGGTCCCAGGTGATGCTCTGGAGTTTCTAGGCAAAGCCAGATTGTCAGTTCGTCCATACCATGTCCATGCTTAGATAAGGGTTACTTTGGGTCTAGTTTGATTCTCACCCCATCTGTAGGGGAAAGGAGATGAGCATTTCAGTGGTGCGGAATGGCAGCTTACTGTGACAGCCTCAGGCAGGGAGTTGGTGCAGAGTGGCCTGGCTGCTGCCCAAAGGGCAGTCCAAGGCCATGAACTTTGAGAAAAGGTCCAGTGGTCAAACTACCTTCTTTTCTCCAGGCTTTCATAAACGGGATGGGTAGAAAAGGCTCTTGAAGTTCTGCCTCCCAGAGGCTCCAGAGATTTGGAGATAGGCTTTCTGTCAGTGCTGAAGCGGGGCTCCTAGCACTGCCAGACAAGGCAAGGCCTTCATTTACTCTCAATTTGCTCAACAAACAGTCTTTCCTTGGGACTGGAGAGATGGCTCAGTGGTTAAGAGCACCAACTGCTCTTGCAGAGGACCTGGGTTCAATTCCCAGCACCCACATGGTGGCTAAGAACTGTTTTTTTTTTTTTTTTTTTTTTTTGTTTTTTTTTTTTTTTTTTTTTTGTTGGTCTTTTTGAGACAGGGTCTCCCTGTAGGCCCAGCTGTCCTGGAACTCACTCTGTAGACCAGGCTGGCCTTGAACTCACAAAGATCCGCCTGCCTCTGCCTCCCAAGTGCTAGGATTAAAGGCGTGCACCACCACGCCCGGCTAAGAACTGTTTTTAAGCCAGGTGTGGTGGTAATCCTAGCAGTCAGGAGGCAGAGGCAGGTGGATCTCTGTGAATTCAAGGCCAGCCTCGTCTACAGAGTGAGTTCCAGGCCATCTGGGGCTATAGGGAGACCAAGTATCAAAAAAATAAAAATAATAAAAAATTAAATTACAGTTTAAAAAAAAAATCTTTCTTGACCACCTAACATGTTCTAGAATCTGAGAACACCAATAAGGCAGATAAGTAGGGACATAAATATCTCCACTTCATTTCTGAGGATGGGCCCTGAAACAGGACTCAAGTCTAGTGTTAGACTCTAGTTAGACTCAAGTCTAACTCAAGCATGCTGAAGTGAATGCAGAGTGTGGTGTACGTCAGGGAAAATCATGGTCCTGGAGCCTGCTGGTCCTGGGTTCTGGAGAATGCTATTGAGTTCACTGGCCCAGGACCCGTATCTAGTACCATGGGAGAGCAATTTACTGACCAGAGATAGGAGCTGGGTAATCCTTGACCGGGACTCCCCCATCCCGTTTTTTTTTTTTTTTTGTAGGGGATGTTTTGCTGGTTCTGTTATACTGGGCGAAAGTGGGGAGACAGGAATGAGTGTTGAGTGGTCCTGGCTTCTTTCGTGTCCTGAGTGGGGATAGCCTATAATTATGATAACCAGGAGTGTGAGTTACTGAGGACTTAGGGAGCTTCTTGAGTGTTCATGCAATGCTTTACTGACTCATAGTATTATGGGGGCAGGGCTGGCGCAGACCTCAGAGCTAAGGGCCAGACCTGAGCTAGATGAACTTCTGACTCAGGCCCATCCTTGTGTTGGGGATGGAAAGAGGAAGCAGAAGCACCTTGTTGTACCTTGATGTGGGGAGGTTACCAGCCCCAGGGTCATTTGTGCCCTATTAGGGGTCGGCCTGTTTACTCGGAGTTCTGGGCAATCTCTGGTCCCAGCCCTCTTGTGTCCCAGGGAGAGACAGCTGCCGACCCCACGCTTACCACTGGCCCTGCCTCTGCCTGCAGATGGCCTGCACAGTGTCACAGCACAGTGTGTGCTGCGTGTGATCATCATTACGGAGGAGCTGCTGGCCAACAGCCTGACAGTGCGACTGGAGAACATGTGGCAAGAGCGCTTCCTGTCGCCGCTGCTGGGTCATTTTCTCGAAGGCGTGGCTGCAGTGCTCGCCACACCTACCGAAGACGTCTTCATTTTCAACATCCAGAACGACACGGACGTGGGGGGCACCGTGCTTAACGTGAGCTTCTCAGCGCTGGCACCGCGCGGGGCTGGGGCAGGCGCTGCGGCGCCCTGGTTCAGCTCCGAGGAGCTGCAGGAGCAGCTGTACGTGCGTCGCGCTGCCCTGGCGGCCCGCTCGCTGCTCGACGTGCTGCCCTTTGACGACAACGTGTGCCTGCGCGAGCCCTGCGAGAACTACATGAAATGCGTGTCTGTGCTCCGCTTCGACTCCTCTGCGCCCTTCCTGGCCTCGGCCTCTACGCTCTTCCGACCAATCCAACCCATCGCCGGCCTGCGCTGCCGCTGCCCTCCGGGTTTCACCGGCGACTTCTGCGAGACCGAGCTCGACCTCTGCTACTCGAACCCTTGTCGGAACGGCGGCGCGTGCGCGCGGCGAGAAGGAGGCTACACCTGCGTGTGCCGCCCGCGCTTCACGGGTAGGCGGGGCGCAGGGCCTGGGCACCCGAAGGAGCTGGGGGCCGGGCTGGAAGCCCAGGCGAGCAGGGGCGGGGGCGGGGGCCTGGGCGGGGCGGGGCCTGGGCAGGGGCGGGGCGGGGTGGGGCGGAGCTCTGGCAGATCTCAGGGTAGGGACTCTGGGAGTGCGAGTGAGGACAGGGCTTCCTTTTGGAGGCCACGGGGACACCTTTAGAGGTGAGGTGGGAGTGGAAGCGGCGAGTAGAAAGCCTAAAGCTCTATGCAAGTGAGCTAAGAGAAGGCGTGGCCGGGACGCAGTGTAGGGTACTTTGGGGCGGAGCTAGCCCGTTGGGGCGTGGTCATCGCCAGCTGGACCTTTCAGAGGCCTGGGGACCCGGCCCTGAAGCTCCGGGCCTGTGGAGAGGCGGGGCGCACTGGGCGTGGGCGGGGCGTCTTCTGAGCCGCTGTGCCCCGCAGGGGAAGACTGCGAGCTGGACACCGAGGCCGGGCGCTGCGTGCCAGGCGTCTGCCGCAACGGAGGCACGTGCACCGACGCGCCCAGCGGCGGCTTCCGCTGCCAGTGCCCGGCGGGCGGCGCTTTCGAGGGCCCGCGCTGTGAGGTGGCGGCACGCTCCTTCCCTCCCAGTTCGTTCGTCATGTTCCGTGGCCTGCGGCAGCGTTTCCACCTCACGCTGTCCCTCTCGTAGGTGCCCGCCCATGTCACTGCACGCCTCTGTGCTGTCCCTACCTAACGTGACCCGGACTCGGATTGTTGACTGCTCTGTCCTCATTTCCCCCCCGCATCCCGCCCGCCGGCGTCCGCCCCCCCCCCGCCGTGACCCCTGCTAGGGTGTCTTAGCAGAGCCGCTGCACTGGCATCTAATTCTTTCTCCCGCCCAGTTTGGACCGGTTCCCGAATGGAGGGTGTGAGGTCAGTTTTGCTCCTAATGCCCCGTTCCCACCTCACTCAGGTTTGCAACAGTGCAGTCCAGCGGGCTACTTTTCTACAACGGGCGCCTGAATGAGAAGCATGATTTTCTGGCCCTGGAGCTTGTGGCTGGCCAAGTGCGGCTTACATATTCCACGGGTGGGTGCTCCCATGGATGTATGAGACAGTGGATGCGTGTATGCCTGGGGTGGTTGGAAGATTAGTGCATGAGAGCTGTGGGGTATCCCTCGCTGTGCACTGCAACACACACTTCAGTGCCTAACAGACAACAGTGAGGACTAGATTCTGTGGAATGGACCAGGCCAAGCCCTCTGGGAAGGTCCATCTCTCCAAGAAGTGTGTGTTTCTCCTATTTGGTCAAGGACACTGTAGTCCAGCCAGTGTGGTCACCAGGGGATATACTGATTTGATGAATCCAACATGACCCTTCGAGTACCTATATGAGTGGCATGGGATGGTGTGACTCAGCAGCTCAGACAAGACTCCACATGCATTTCCCACAGGTGAATCCAATACGGTGGTGAGCCCCACAGTTCCAGGAGGTCTGAGTGATGGACACTGGCACACAGTGCATCTGAGATATTACAACAAGGTGGGCACCACTCAGGCATACTGTGTGGGCAGGGTGTGTGTGGGGGGGTGTCAGGATTCTGAGTTCTCAGGAATTTCCACAGGGGCATTGTTGATTGGTGTGCCTGGTCTTTAGCCCCGGACAGATGCCCTAGGGGGTGCTCAGGGCCCTTCGAAAGACAAGGTGGCTGTGTTGAGTGTGGATGACTGCGATGTGGCTGTGGCTCTGCAGTTTGGTGCGGAGATTGGCAACTACTCATGTGCAGCTGCTGGTGTGCAAACAAGCTCCAAGAAGTGAGGCCCCCACCCCCTGATCCCCATGTTTTCTGCCTGCCAGAGTCCACCTTAACCCTCCACATCACCTGCCACACTCCTTGTTCTTTCCCCAAACTGGCAGGTCAAAGACCCTGGAAGCCTCCTCAGCCCAGCCCCAATCCTCTATTCTACCTATGGCTTCTGGCTTCCACCGGTTCTCAGAAACAGTCTCTAGACATTCAGTCCTCCAAAGTCTCTATACTCCCTGAGTCTATAATGTCACACATTGCCTCTGGTCCCTTAATCTTACAAGTAGCCCCTCAGACCACTGAGTCTGCTGATCTCACCCCTCAGTTCCTCGTCTCCATTTCCTACCCCAGCCACTGAAATGCCTCCCGCCTCGTCATAGCTCTCAGGTTCCCATCTTTCCCCATCCCATCGTAGTCTACTTTGAACCCCTACAACTGAAATTAGATACTGACTCCTCCAGCCTGGCCTTATTCTCTTCACTTAGTTCCCCTTCCCTTGGTCCTGTCCCCTACTTCCTGTGGCCCCCAGGAGCAACCCCACTCTGGCTCCAGTCCCACCAATGACCCAGGCTCCTGACCCCCAGGTCCCTGGACCTGACAGGCCCTCTGCTGTTGGGGGGTGTCCCCAACCTTCCCGAGAACTTCCCTGTGTCTCACAAGGACTTCATTGGTTGTATGCGAGACCTGCACATTGATGGCCGCCAAGTGGACATGGCAGCCTTTGTTGCAAACAATGGCACTGTGGCAGGTAAGCCCGAAGCTCCCACTTACCCCATTTGTGACCCTGTTTCTACCATGAAGAGGTGGAGGGCTACAAGGGGTGGCTCCATATATGACCTCAACCCAGTTCCTTTTGATGGTAAGCACCATACTATACATAGTCCAGCCTTTAGGGCCTTGTTCCTACTTCCTGAGAACACGAGGCTGTAATCACTTTTACTTTCAGCCTCTCTGGTCCCCCAACATCCTGCCCAGCACTCATGCCCCTCACCCAATGTTCTCACCACTTTCTTATTCCTTTTTTTGCCCAGGCTGTCAGGCCAAGTTGCCCTTTTGTGACTCAGGCCCCTGCAAGAACAGTGGTGTCTGCTCAGAGCGCTGGGGTGGCTTCAGCTGTGACTGCCCTGTGGGCTTTGGTGGCAAAGATTGTCGTCTCAGTGAGTGGGGATCACGGGGCAAGAGGGCTGTAAAAGTAAGGTCTGTTCTTAGAGCGGGACCTATAACCGTATTTCTTTTATCTCCTCAGCAATGGCCCATCCCTACCATTTCCGTGGCAATGGCACACTGAGTTGGGACTTTGGAACTGACATGGCTGTTTCTGTGCCATGGTACCTGGGACTGGCATTTCGAACACGGGCCACACAAGGGGTCTTGATGCAAGTGCAGATTGGGCCACATAGCACGCTTCTCTGCCAGGTGTGTCTGTCCTTCCAATCCCTCCCTATACTCTCTCTGTTAATCTCTGATGCCCCCAGCAACTGGGTTTAGGCCTAGGCATGTAACATAGTTCTCTGCTAGATGTCTTAACCACACAGGACCCTTGACTTTGACTCTTTTCCCTATCATTATATCCTCTGCATTTGCAGGGAACAAGCATAGCTCTCTCTTATAAGTACCAAGCTGTGACCTCAGATTCTGTCCTTTGCCCCAACCCATATCAACATGATATTCCCTGGCACAGCTCTATGTACTATGTATAGCTTTGCCTCTACTCTTCTGAATGCATATTCCTGTTCTCACCAACAAGCCTCAGCCCAACTTAGGGCTCTAACTCCAAGGCTATGCATTTCTGCCTACAGACAGATCGGGGGTTGCTGTCCGTGACACTAACCAGGGGTTCGGGGCATGCCACCCACCTCCTGTTGGACCAGGTGACTGTCAGTGATGGCCGGTGGCATGATCTGCGGCTGGAGTTGCAGGAAGAACCAGGTGGCCGAAGGGGCCATCATGTCTTTATGGTCTCACTGGACTTCACTCTCTTCCAGGTCTGACCTCTGATGCAGGGTAGTCTGTTCTTAGGCTTCCAACTAGACTTACCCTGTTTGGCCCCACCTCTAGTCCAGCGAGTCTCCACATCACTCCTTCACCATCCCAAATCTGCTGTTCTCCCAATCATTTACTTTGATCCCACTCCACTAGCCAGGTTGGTCTACTGTCAGCCTCCTTTATGTAGGGAGGCCACCTGAATTTCTGGCCTGATCTTGGGGATCTCTGTTTCTGGCCTCAGCTCTTACCCCAGGTTAAAATCATGGAATTTCAAGACTGGGGGTATGTTTTAGTGGACAAAGCACTTGCTGTGCAAATATGAGGGGCAGGGTTTGGATCCTCAAGAGCCATGGAAAAGCTGGGCAAGCATGGAAGCCACCTGTAATACCAGCACTCAGGAGGCAGAGACGGGGATCCCTTCGGCAAGTTGGTTAGTTAGACTAAGTGGTAGACTCTGGGTTTAGCAAGCTCAGTGAATGAAGTGGAGAGTGATCGATGAAGGCACTCGATGTCAGTTTCAGGCCTCTACATGCACGTGTACACATGTGCATATGCACCAGCACACATTGTGAACCCATATACATATGAACACACACACACACACACACACACACACACACACGCACACGCACACGCCCCATACATATGCCCCACCCCCAAAGGAATTTTTGGGTCCAGGAGGGAAGGGCATGCCTGTCTGAGCTTAGCTCTTTTTTTTTCCCCCCTGAGCTTAGCTCTTAACTAAAACTTTATTATACATCACCCATGCCTCAGCATGTTCTTCATACTTGGGAACAACTCATTTCCAAACCATTTCCCTAGTACAGGGGAACAAAGCATGGACATGCAGGGATATTATAAAGCCATACAGACTCTGGGATATGGTAGAGTCCATTAAGTATCCCCTCCCTCAGTGCTGACCACACACCCCTCTTCCAGGACACCATGGCAGTGGGGAGTGAGCTGCAGGGCCTGAAGGTAAAGCAACTCCACGTGGGAGGCCTGCCACCCAGCAGTAAGGAGGAGGTTCCTCAGGGGCTGGTCGGCTGTGTCCAGGTGCGGGTCACCATGAGAACATGACTTGGGGTCATTAGGGACCTGAAAGCAGCATTCAAGTAGATATTGGTGTGGAAAGGGGGCTAGATGACCCAGAGCAATAAGAGACAGATCAAACCTTCCTGTGCTGGAGGTGAGAGGCTGGTTTAGCTCATTAAGGACAATTAGGAATCTGCGTCAGAGACAGCAGAATTAGGAATCCTACACGGTGGGCCCAAGTGGGGATGTTTGGAATAGCCTTGAGTTTTGTGGGGATCAGTATGTCATGAATCCATAGGCTGGGTGGCTAGCTCTGTAGGACTGCATTGACATGAGTCTCACCCCTTGCTGGCTGTGTTCATAGGGGGTGTGGCTTGGCTCTACACCCTTGGGGTCCCCAGTCCTGCTATCCCCCAGCCACCAACTGAATGTGGAGCCTGGCTGTGTTGTGACCAACGCTTGTGCATCTGGGCCCTGCCCACCTCATGCTGATTGCAAAGACCTCTGGCAGACCTTTTCTTGCACCTGTTGGCCAGGTGGGCATTGAGAGGGTAGGGAAAGGATCCAGGGCTTATGGAGATGACCCGGGGCCAGGAGAGTCTGGGGGAGGGTGGGAAGTGAGAGAGCGAGGCCCTTGCTCTCTCATGTTCTTTGACCAGTGTCCTGAACTTCCTGACCCAATTTGCAGGTTACTACGGCCCAGGCTGTGTGGATGCCTGCTTCTTGAACCCTTGTCAAAACCAGGGATCTTGCCGACATCTACCAGGAGCCCCCCACGGCTATACCTGTGACTGTGCAGGTGGCTATTTTGGTCACCACTGTGAGCACAGGTGAGAGGCTGGGGACTGAGATGATGGAAAGACCTTATAAGAACAGGGGAGGGTCACTGAGCTATCATGGAGGCACTTTACCTCATCTCATTCCCAGGATGGACCAGCAGTGCCCTCGGGGCTGGTGGGGAAGCCCGACCTGTGGCCCCTGCAACTGTGATGTTCACAAGGGTTTTGACCCCAACTGCAACAAGACAAATGGGCAGTGTCACTGCAAGGTTTGCCTGGCCCTGACCCTTGACATTTTAACCTTCCCTTGGATACCTCCATGATTCTTGTCCAGCTTGCTGAGCTCTGCTACCTGACTTGGGTCCTGACCTCTTTTTTAAATATTTCATTATTTTTATTTTATGTGTATGAATGTATTAGCTGCATGTAGATAGATATACCTGTGTTGTGCAATGCCCGAGGAGGTCAGAAAAGGGCATCAGACCTTTTCTGGAACCGGAGTTATAAACAATTGTTAGCAACCACGTGGGTGCTGGGAATCGGACCCTGGTTCTCTGCAAGAGCAGACAGTGCTCTAACCACTGATCCATCTCTCCAGACCCCTGCTTTTTGTGTTTTGAGCCCTGGCTGGCCTGGAACTTGCTGTATAAACCAGGCTGGCCTCTAACTCACAAATCTCTACCTGCTTCTGCCTTCCAACTGCTGAAATTAAAACTGTGCACCATCACGCCCAATGGGCCCTAACCTCTTAACCTGTGTTCTATAACCTAATTGCTACCTCTCATCATTGACCCCTAAACCCTTCCTTGTCTTCATCTGGGGCCTGTCTTCCTTCTGACTTATGAGGCCTATTTTTTTTTTTTTTTTTTTTTTTACTTTTGCCCTTCATTCCACTCATTCCCAAAGCCTTAACCTCAGTCCCTTTCTTTAAGCTCTGACCTCTGACTTCAGGTTCCCGACCCATCCCCAAACAGGAGTTCCATTATCGACCACGGGGCAGTGACTCATGCCTTCCCTGTGACTGCTACCCTGTGGGCTCCACCTCGCGCTCATGTGCACCCCACAGTGGGCAGTGCCCCTGCCGCCCAGGAGCCCTTGGCCGCCAATGCAACAGCTGTGACAGCCCCTTTGCAGAGGTGACAGCCAGTGGTTGCAGGGGTAAGTATGTTCCATCCAGCTCCGCCTGTAGAGGAGTCCAGCTCCGCCTGTAGAGGAGTCCAGCTCCGCCTGTAGAGGAGTCCAGCTCTGCCTGTAGAGGACTGGTTCCAGCATGCTGCTGCTAAAGAATCAGTGGCACTTTTGGCTCTACCAGCAGGTAGAGGACTCTGGGAAGCTTTTCCTGAGGGAGACCAGTTATACCCAGGGAATCCCACATTTACTGCTCAAACTTTGCTGACTTGTTATAGAAGTTATCAGGCCAGTAGCGGAGGAGTGGCAGGCTCTGGGCCTGAGGGAAGGAGCGGTAGAGGGCAGTAGGTGTGGTTGTCTCTTGCCTTAGATCCTGGCCACCTGGCTCAGCACTTCCTCTTTCCCTAGTACTCTATGATGCCTGCCCCAAGTCCCTGAGATCTGGAGTATGGTGGCCTCAGACTAAGTTTGGTGTATTGGCCACAGTACCCTGTCCTCGGGGGGCCTTGGGTAAGTATATGGTAGTCAGGGTTGTTTTAGAGGGTGGGGGAAGGTCTGTTTTCTGATTGTTAGAGCTATATTTTTCCCAAGATGGGTGGTCTTGTATCTGCAAAGAGATGGGAGTGGGGTGGAGGCCCGCATGGGCCCCTTGTACTTCCCGGGGGCTCGGGCTCCCTTCCTACACTCTCATTAAGCCTCCGTCTGTTTCTCTTGGCTTCTGGGCAGGATTGCGGGGTGCAGGTAAGGGGTACGTGTTTGCTCAGGTGCGCTGCCCCCTCCCACTGCCAGAGCTTTTGCT
The DNA here is from genome assembly GCA_009823505.1 of Rhizomys pruinosus. Taxonomy (NCBI): domain Eukaryota; kingdom Metazoa; phylum Chordata; class Mammalia; order Rodentia; family Spalacidae; genus Rhizomys; species Rhizomys pruinosus. The sequence continues at coordinate 220,573 of VZQC01013760.1, forward strand.
GATCCCTCCTGCTGCTTAAGGTCCTTGCAGACCCCTCCCTGCTGCCTGAGCTCTCTAAAATGCACTCTTAACTGCCTGAAGGTCCCTTCCTGGGATCTGAGGACTCTGGGGTATTCCCTGATGCCTGAGGTCCTCAGAGACCCCTCCCTATCACCTGGGCACCCTTCACATCCTTATCCACTTCCTAAGACCCTTGCAGACTCTTTCCTTCCTGAGGTCCTTGTAGGCCTCTCTCTATTGGTCAGAGTCACCTACAGCTTCTCCTTGCTGTCTGAGGGTCCCTCAGAACCCTCCCTACTGCTCGAGGTCTCCGCAGTGGCTGGACAGAGATCATCTGTGTATGCATGCTCACGTGTGTGTCCTGCTGTGCTTATGCATGGGTCCGTGAGTCTGTCTTGAGGGGCTGGGCTCTGAATTTAAGTTAGTGTCACTTTGTTGGTGGCTACAATTCATTCAACTTCTATCCCAGCCTCATAGCAAATCACCATTGGGGTAGTTAAAACTTGAGTGAGAACCCCACCCTTACCTCGCTTAGGTCACATGACACTACTAGACTTTGTCTATGTCAGCATGTTTGTATACACATTGTGTGTGTGTGCACGTGTGCTTGTGTATACATTGTGTGTGCGCACGTGCACACATGTGCTTGAGTACACATTGTGTGCACGTGCACACGTGTGTGCTTGTGTACACGTGTGTGTGCGCACGTGTGCTTGTGTACACATTGTGTGTGTGTGTGTGTGCACGTGCACATGTGTGCTTGTCCATATATCTTTGGTGGTGAGAATGGTTCTGAGACCCCTTCAGAAACTGATCAAAAATAAATAAATAAAAAGAAACTGACCAACAAGCAGCTGGAACCACCTGGGCTTAGACTGGAGCATCCAGGCGTCTTGCCGTCAATGCTTATCACTGTGGCCTCTACCTCAGGGCTCCTTATGGGATAGAAGAGGGTGTTGTGGTCACCTGTTAATAAAGGTATCCAAGCCCAAGGCCTGATCAAGCATTCCCTGCCCCTAGGTGCTGCAGTACGGCTGTGCGATGAGGACCAGGGTTGGTTGGAGCCTGACCTCTTCAACTGTACCTCACCTGCCTTTCGAGAGCTTAGTTTGCTGGTGAGACTCTGCCCATACTGTATACCCTGTCCCCAAGGCCTTCAGGCCATGCTGGGCCTGAAATATATCCCAGCTTCAACCTCTGGGGCTTTTCCTAGTTGCCCTTTAATCTGTCCAAGACTTTCTCCCTGTAAGGCTTCTGAGAAAGGCCTACAGGACCACAGAGCAACCACTGCCATCATTGTCCTGGCAGTTGGACGGCCTAGAACTGAACAAGACATCACTGGACACTGTGGAGGCCAAGAAGCTGGCGCAGCGGCTGCGGGAGGTGACTGGCCAGACTGACCGCTACTTTAGCCAAGATGTCCGAGTTACTGCCCGCCTACTGGCCTACTTACTAGCTTTTGAGAGCCATCAGCAGGGCTTTGGGCTGACAGCCACACAAGATGCCCACTTCAATGAGGTGGGACTGCCCTGTGTTCCCCATGCTGTGGCTCTATCTCTCCAGCCCCCTAACCCTCGAAGGTCCTGGGATTTCACTCTTTCCTGTCCCTCCAATTCTGCTCTCTTGCTTCCTGGGGTCCCACTGATTCCTGGCTATACCCTTCCCATCTGCCTTGTCCGTTCATATGTTCTCTCCACCTGGGTGAGCCCAACTCCATTTTCATCCTTCTAGAATCTGTTGTGGGCTGGCTCTGCATTACTTGCTCCAGAGACAGGGGACTTGTGGGCAGCCCTGGGTCAGCGGGCCCCCGGGAGTTCCCCGGGCAGTGCAGGGCTGGTGCAGCACCTGGAGGAGTATGCAGCCACACTTGCAAGGAATATGGAACTCACATACCTGAATCCTGTTGGACTAGTGACACCCAATATCAGTGAGTGGTGGACGGGACAGGAGATGGGCGTTTCCAGAGCTGGTGCCACCCATGCCATCATTAGTGGCACAGGTGGTGTCGCAGCCCCTCACCCATGCCATCATTAGTGGCAGGAGGCGGTGTCACAGCCCCTCTTCTCCAGCATGGTTTAGGGGCAGACCCTGCACTGATAGCATGGGGAAATGGCTTGTGAAGCTCGTGTATAAGATGAGGACAGTGGGACTGTCACCTTGGCCTGAGCAGGGGGTCTTGATGAGAGCTACCTCTTTCTCCTGGGCAGTGCTCAGCATTGACCGCATGGAGCATCCCAGCTCTGCTCGGGGAGCGCATCGCTATCCCCGGTACCACAGCAACCTTTTTCGGGGCCAGGATGCCTGGGATCCTCACACACATGTGCTCTTGCCTTCTCAGTCTCCACAGCCATCCCCATCTGAAGGTAAGGCCTGTGGGTGAGATCTGGGCTGGGTCCTTACCTCCTTACCTCCCTCTAGAGCTCAATACCATTTCACCCTTCTACCAGTTCTTCCCTTGGCAGACCTCCCTCACCCCAGAGCTCCTGTGTGAGACCTTCCTGGGTCTACCCTCCATGTACAATTTATCAGGTCTTCTCCCTTTCCTAGGCCTTCAGTAACCCATCATGACCCCTTCACCCTCAACTCCCCAGTTTCTGGATTTATATATAAGAGATCTCATTTTTTGATGCTGCATTGGGTTACGAGCTGGGTATGTGGGTGCTCAGGATGAGAGGTCACTGTGATTCCTTCTCTCACATGGCAGTTCTGCCCACAAGCAGCAACACAGAAAACTCTACCGTCTCAAGTGTGGTTCTCCCACCTACTGCCCTGGAGCCTGAGCCTGAACCTGGGATCTCTATCATCATTCTCCTTGTATACCGCACCTTGGGAGGGCTGCTCCCTGCCCAGTTTCAGGCAGAGCGCCGTGGCACCAGGTACCATGCATAGAACTGCTCCTAGACCTCATCCCTGAGTTTTCTGTGCACTTCTACCCCACCCAGCACTCTCCTTTCTCCATGGGAAGATGAGCCAAATCCACAGGTGAATGGAGACATCCTTGTGCACAGCTCCAGGAAGCCCACCCAAGCACTGTTCTATGTACATTTTTTTTGGAATTGTAGAGAATATCAGAAGTATAGGTTAACAGACAGAGCTACATATGGAGACTGTCACATACACACAAGAAGGGTACATGAGCCAGGTACAGACAGAGCTACATGTGGAGACTGTCACATACCCACAAGAAGGGCACATGAGCCAGGTACAGACAGAGCTACATGTGGAGACTGTCACATACACACAAGAAGGGTACATGAGCCAGGTACAGACAGAGCTACATGTGGAGACTGTCACATACACACAAGAAGGTACATGAAAGCCGGGCGTGGTGGTGCACGCCTTTAATCCTAGCACTTGGGAGGCAGAGGCAGGCGGATTTTTGTGAGTTCAAGGCCAGCCTGGTCTACAGAGCGAGTTCCAGGACAGTTGGGGCTATAGGGAGACCCCTGTCTCGAAAAGACCAAAAAAAACAAAAAACAAAGAAGGTACATGAGCCAGGTACAGAAAGGCCAGCTAGCTGCTAGAGAAAGGGAAAGACAGATTATTGAAGAGATCAGATTGAGATGGGAGGAGGGAATAATAATAATAATAATAATTATTATTATTATTATTATTATTTTAGACATGGTCTCCCTATAGCCTCAGCTGTCCTGGAGCTCACTATGTAGACCAGGCTGGCTTTGAACTCATGGAGATCCACCTGCCTCTGCCTCCCAAGTCTCCCAAGTGCAGGGATTAAAGATGTGCACCATCACACCTAGCCTTTTTTTTTTTTTTTTTTTTTGGTTTGGGAAGAGGAAAATTTTTTTGAGGCAGACAGTCACATACCATCTAATCCAGAGCTGCTCAAGCCACAGACTCTGGTCTGCTCAATGAATCTGAATCCCCTGGCATGTAGCAGAGGCTGGCTGATATTCTAAGAAGCAGCATCTGCTTTGCAAGGACCCCAGACCCTGGTCAGCCATGGCAAGTAGTATGAAGACAGGGAGAAGTGGGCAGACCCTGGTCAGCATGGCAAGTAGTATGAAGACAGGGAGAAGTGGGCAGTCAGTCTCGTTATGTCAGCAGTGTCTAAGATCAAATGGATGTCTCTTTAGGCTCCCCCAGAACCCTGTTATGTCAGCAGTGTCTAAGATCAGATGGATGTCTCTTTAGGCTTCCCCAGAACCCTGTTATGAACTCCCCAGTGGTCAGCGTGGCTGTGTTCCATGGACGCAACTTCCTTCGGGGTGTCCTGGAGTCCCCAATCAACCTGGAGTTCCGCCTACTACAGACAGCAAATAGGAGCAAGGCAACCTGCGTGCAGTGGGACCCACCTGGCCTGTGAGGACGCCACTCTGGAAACTCTTTGTCCCCTTTAGCTTCTGGGAGGCCAGTGACTGTCCCAGCCTTTGCCCGAGGTCCCTATCTATGCCACTATGCAACTAGGCCCATAAGAATGCTGCTCCCCAACTCTAGGCACACTCACCCCTCCTACCGTCTCACAAATCTCTTCCTGCAATGGGGTACACCCTGGAGGGGAAGGTGAATCTAATTCTCTTGTGGGTACAGGGCAGGTCAGCATGGTATGTGGACAGCAAGGGACTGTGAGCTGGTACACAGGAATGGGTCCCATGCACGGTGTCGCTGCAGCCGGACAGGCACTTTTGGAGTCCTTATGGATGCCTCTCCCCGTGAGGTGGGGCTGTGTTCAGTATCCCAAGGAAGTGGGAAGGGGCAGGGAGGTTCTGCCCAGTGTTCACCCCAGTGACCATCCTTAACTCCACAGCGGCTGGAGGGTGATCTGCAGCTGCTGGCTATATTCACCCATGTTGTCGTGGCAACGTCAGTGGCTGCATTAGTACTGACTGCTGCGGTCCTGCTGAGCCTGCGCAGCCTCAAGTCCAATGTACGTGGGATCCATGCCAATGTGGCCGCCGCCCTGGGCATGGCAGAGCTTCTGTTCCTGCTTGGGATCCACAGGACCCACAACCAGGTGCAGGGTCAGGGCTAGGTAACCTGTGTCCAGTGACTCCACTTTCCTGGGAAGGTCTGGGGCCAAAGCTCAGGATACAAGATCAAGGACACTCAGGTTGAGGTCAGAGTTCGGGGCAGGATGCTAAGATAAGATGCTGTTGTTTACCAGGGGTGGTGCTGCATACCTTTAATGCCAGTACTTGGGAGACACACAAATTTCTTTGAGTTCAAGGCCAGCCTGGTCTAAATAGTGAGTTCCAGGCCAGCCAGAGCTACATAGTGAGACCCTGTCTCAACTGCTCCCCAAATAGTGTTGTTTAAGGGTCAGAAGTGGAAAGCAGGTATCTGGGGTGGAGTGAAAAGTGGGGTGTGCAGGAGAAGCCCTGACAGCTGCCCCGGCTCTGCCTTCCTTCAGCTGCTGTGCACTGCAGTCGCAGTCCTCCTGCACTACTTCTTCCTCAGCACCTTCGCCTGGCTCCTGGTGCAGGGCCTACATCTCTACCGCATGCAGGTTGAGCCTCGAAATGTGGACCGTGGGGCCATGCGCTTCTACCATGCCCTGGGCTGGGGTGTCCCAGCTGTGCTGTTGGGTGAGCACTTGCTCATTCAGGGCTGTGATCCCTAACCTCTGTCCTTCAAAGGGTCTGATCCTTGACTATGTCCCCAGTCTATATCATGACCCCCCCCTCAGCCCCCATTCCATCTACTCAGGGAGGATCCTAGTTGTTCTCAGCCCTATTTCCGTCCCATATGTCAGGGGGTCCGAATTTAGAACGCATGTCTTTGGTCCTGTCCCTTCTCTTTCCAAAGGCCTTGCTGTTGGCCTGGACCCAGAAGGCTATGGGAACCCTGACTTCTGCTGGGTCTCCATTCATGACCCTCTCATCTGGAGTTTTGCTGGCCCTGTAATCGTTGTCATTGTGGTGAGTATCTGATGCTTGGTGCCAAACCTGTGTGTGTCGTTCTTAGCAGCGAGGGAGGTGAGTTGCAGCAAGTGTGGTGAAGTGCCAGTTGGTGGCACACAGGTGTCCTAGGCTGCTTTCAACTCTTGTCTGGTCACAAAGTGAACTCCCACTCAGCTGACATGAAAATGTGAAGGACATGGGGTCATATATTTGGCTGCTCTTCCTGCCTCTGTCCCTCTACGCATCTCTGTGTCTATCACAATCTCTCTTGGCTTTTCTGTCTTTTCCATCTCTGACTTTTCTTATGCTCTTTAAGCTCTTCTTTTACTGTGTCTAATTCATGTTCTTTCTCTCTCTCTCTCTCGCTCTCTCTCTCGCTCTCTCTCTCTCCATTGTTCTGTCTGGTAGTCTTGGTCTCTCTCCCCATCTCTCAGTCTCTTACCGTCTCTGTCTCTCTACTCCCCCCGGCCCCACATGTTGGCTATGGGTCTAGATGAATGGGACCATGTTTCTCCTTGCTGCCCGCACATCCTGCTCCGCAGGGCAGAGGGAAGCCAAGAAGACTTCTGTGCCGTGAGTTGCCTAGTTGAGGGAAGTAAGGGTTCTTAGGATGGGAAACCCCTCCTGGGTGGGGTGTGGTTCCCCTGAACGTACCTGGTAGAGGTTGGGCTCCAAATTCTGCATGAAGGGATGACGTCATTCCTGCCTTGCCCTGTGGTCCTGCTGCTGCTTTTGCCGTATTTTAGCCCCACATTTCCTCCCACTTGGCTATCTCTCCATTTCCTGGAGTCTTCTGTGGCTGGAGTGACTCACTCTGTCTCCTGCCCTGTATGTTGTTTGCTCCGTGGCCACTGTACCCACTATATTTTCCATGTCCTCTCATGGCTCCCTGAGTGGTCTCCTGGTTCTTGGTGTGACCTGTCTTCTTAATGTCCTCTGGGACTTTCATGTTCCCATGTGAGGCGCTTTTCTCTCATGTCCCCTGTGCGCCCCCTTGTGTCTTACATAAACCCTGCTTGACCCTGGCATGTCTTCCTCTGTCCCCCATGTGCTCACAGCAGGACCCTTCGCAGCTCCTTTCTGCTCCTTCTGCTGGTCAGTGCTTCCTGGCTCTTTGGCCTCCTGGCAGTCAACCACAGCATCCTGGCCTTCCACTACCTCCATGCTGGACTCTGTGGCCTCCAGGTACTTCTGCTGCCCTCTTCCTACCTCAGACCCTGATGGGGCTTCAGCAGGCTCAGCCCAGCCCTAGGCATGACATTACCACCAGGCCTGGAGCTGACTCTGACTGAATGACTATTGCCAGGCTGGCTGCTAACCCCAGACCAGACACTGACCCTAGCTGCTGACCCCCAGCCAGGCCTAGAGCTGACTCTCACCTAGACACTAACACTGGGCTGGGTGTTGATCCTGGGTTGATCTTCACCAGTACTGCAACTTCTGGCCCCGTGCTGACCCCTAGTAGCCATCTCTAACTCTAGAGATTCCTGACATTCAACCTTTTCACTACCAACCCTGCTCATTCCCTGACAGACTTTTTGAGTGCCCCTAGGACCTCTCAGACTTACAGTAACCTGCAATGACCGATGCCCTCTCCTTGCTGACCCACAGTGACCTGTTGGTCCCTGATTGACCCATATTGGCAATATTCCGACCGTCTATCTTTTCTGATCTCTCAATGACCTTTACTGACCCACAGTGACACTTTCCAACCCACAGGGCCTCGCTGTACTGCTGCTCTTCTGTGTCCTGAATGCAGATGCTCGGGCTGCGTGGACACCAGCCTGTCTAGGCAGGAAGGCAGTGCCTGAGGAGACAAGGCCAGCACCTGGGGTGGTGAGAGGCTACAGGGCTGGAGGTGGGAGATGGGAGGGCTGGTGGGGACAGGAGCCCTAGGGAGCCCTGCAGTCCAAAGCTCCTTCAGAACTAGCTCATGCCCCTATCCCGCCCGCCTCCCCCAGGGGTCTGGGGCCTACAACAACACGGCCCTCTTTGAGGAGAGTGGCCTTATCCGCATCACTCTTGGTGCCTCCACCGTCTCCTCAGTGAGCAGTGCCCGATCTGGCCGGACCCAGGACCAGGACAGCCAGCGGGGCCGCAGCTACCTCAGGTAAGTGGTTACATATGGCTACATCTAGTCCCTTCTTCAGGAGTTGACAATACCAGATCCTAGGGAGGGGCCCATCTCTGCCACCTGGAGTCCTGCTGCTGCTACTGCCTAAATGCCTTCTGACATACCCAGGGGCACCCTCAGACATTCCATATGCGACTGGCTGTGTACTCAAAAGCATCCCAGCTTCTGAAGTACTCTGTCCCATTCTTCTTTGATCGGGGCTCTTGCATTTCCAGGGACAACGTTCTGGTTCGACACGGCTCAGCTGCTGACCACACTGACCATAGCCTCCAGGCTCATGCTGGCCCCACTGACCTGGATGTGGCCATGTTCCATCGAGATGCTGGTGGAGTTGGAGCCCTGGGTTAGGGAAGAGGGAGGCAGAGGGTATCTTTCTGAACTCCCTTCTGCCCCAAACTGTGAGCAGTGGCTGAATGGGTGGGACAAGCTCTCTCAGGTCACTGTCTCAGGAAGCACCTGTCCAGCCAGCCCTGATTACTGTCCCTGCCCTCACTCTAACCCAGTTCACCCTGGTCCAGGACGTCCTGTTCTTGCCCTCACTCTGAGCTCCGTCCGTGTTCCCACCTGTACCCCCTTTTACCTCTAGACCCTCAGCTCCAGCCTCTTTCCTTATCCCCCAAATCACCTGCCTCCTCAAACTACTGCTGTACCTTCCTCCTGACCTTCCCAACTCTAGGTGCAGACTCTGACTCTGACAGTGACCTGTCCTTGGAGGAGGAGAGGAGCCTGTCCATTCCATCTTCAGAAAGTGAGGACAATGGCCGGACTCGAGGGCGTTTTCAGCGTCCATTACGCCGGGCAGCCCAGAGTGAGAGGCTCCTTGCTCACCCTAAAGGTGATCCCCTGAGTGATCAAGGGAAATCCCATGTTTTACTAGGTGTGAGGTAGGAACCTTGCCATCTCCTAGGATTCCTGAGCCTGACTCATTGGGGAACTTTGGAGACACCACTGGGACCCTGTGCACTGTTCCCATTCAGATTTTTAGTAGGGCTTGGGGATCTAGGAGCATCCTAGAGGATGGTGATGAGGTTGTGGATGTTACAGAGGGACATGTTGTTCCTCCAACCTCCTGGCTTCCCTGTAGTTTATCTTAGTCTTCCTGGCTTCTCTGCCACCAGACTCTCATCTCTTCTATTCACTTCTAGTTCAGGATGAGAACTTATCAGTAAGCCCTTCCTCCAGTGGCTCCATTGATCTGGAGAGAGACACCCATCTGTTCCTATTTCTTTTTAAAAATATATATTTTTTAATTTTTTGAGACTGGGTCTCCCTTTTAGTCCCGGCTGGCCTAGAGTTCGCTATGTAGACCAGGCTGGCCTTGAACTCACAGAGATCCACCTGCCTCTGCCACCCTCCCCCAGTATTGAGATTAAAGGCATGTGCCACCATGCCCAACAAAAAAATATTTTTTTATAAATTTTAAATTAAAAAAATATTTTTTTATTTTTTTTAATTTTATTTATTTCTGTATGTATATGAATGTACTGTCTGCATGCAGGTCTGTGCACCAGTGTCGTGCAATGCTGCGGAGGTCAGAAGAGGGTGTCGGATTCCCCTGGAACTGGAGTTCTCCTGGAATTGGAGTTTCAGATGGTTCTCAGCCGCCATGTGGGTGCTGGGGATCGAACCCAGGTCCTCTGTAAGAGCGGTCAGCACTCTTAACTGCTAGGCCATCTCTCCAGCCCCAATTAAAAAATATTTTTACAAAAATATTTTTATTTATTTGAGGTCCATGTGTATTTATAAGTGCCTTAGTGTGTGGGGGGAAGTCAAAGGACAACTTGCAGGAGTCAGTTCTCTCTTCCCATCATGTTTGATCCTGGGGACCAAACTCAAGTTGTTAGGCTTGGTGGCTAGTGCCTTTGCGTGCTGAGCTATCTGTTCTTGTTTGTACCCACTGAGGACAGCCAGGCTTTGAAGGGTCATTAGGGCCATGGGTCATTAAGTCTAGATCACAAGGGTTAGGAAACAGTGGAATCAAGTGGAATCAAGCCAGAGGCTCCTATAACCTGCCCTGGGTCCACAGATGTGGATGGCAATGACCTCCTGTCCTACTGGCCAGCGCTGGGAGAGTGTGAGGCAGCACCCTGTGCTCTGCAGGCGTGGGGCTCAGAAAGGCGCCTGGGGCTGGACACCAGCAAAGATGCAGCCAACAACAACCATCCAGATCTGGCCCTGACCAGTGGGGATGAAACCTCCCTGGGTAGGGCCCAGCGCCAGAGGAAAGGTATGATCCCTGCACTGCAGGAGCCTTGAAGGCTGCTCGGTCCAAACCCATGGGGGTTCAGCTTTCTGGTCCCAAACGGGGAGATCTTCTTTCTCTGATCTGCAAGTTCCTGCTTTCTACCCTGCTTCACGGTCCCCAGGGATTGACCCTCCCCTGGACTGTGGAGCTCTTGTTCCCTCAGTGTTCCAGCTTGTACTCCTGGGACCTCAGGGGCCATTTTCCCCTGCACCCCCACTCGGCTTTGCAAGACCAGAGAAGCTGTTGTCCCTTTGAGTCCAGATCTCCTGCTTTGTTCTGGAAGGCTTTGTCTCTTACTGTGGTTATAGGAACCCTGGGGTTGTCCTTGCCCCAATATGAGAGGCCTCTGCCCTGAGTCCTCACATCACAGAACCCCTGGGGACTCCTCCTGCCCCAACTCAGAGGATTTCTAACCCTGTGACCCAGACCTACCTTTCCCGGACGAAGGGTTATCCCTCTTCTGACTTCACTGGGAAGTCTGCCCTCACCCCGAACAACCTACAGTGCCCGGCTTGACCTAGAGAATTCCTGTCTCTTCACTGACCCTTGTCTCTGCCTGTCTCGGACCTCTGGAGTTGTCCCTGTCTCTTCACTCTGTCCCTGTCTCTGCCTGTCTAGGACCTCCGGAGTTGTCCCTGTCTCTTCACTCTGACCCTTGTCTCTGCCTGTCTCGGACCTCCGGAGTTGTCCCTGTCTCTTCACTCTGACCCTTGTTTCTGCCTGTCTCGGACCTCCGGAGTTGACCCTGTCTCTTCACTCTGACCCTTGTTTCTGCCTGTCTAGGACCTCTGGAGTTGTCCCTGTCTCTTCACTCTGACCCTTGCTTCTGCCTGTCTAGGACCTCCGGAGTTGTCCCTGTCTCTTCACTCTGACCCTTGTCTCTGCCTGTCTAGGACCTCCGGAGTTGTCCCTGCTCTTCCCAGGAGCTTTCTGCTCCCAATTCTGTAACAGGATCCCAGGCGCTGTCACTTCCCTAGCTAGAGCTGGGGGTTGCGCCCGCCCTTTGACACATACCCTCTCCCCCATTCTCCTTCCCCTCTAGGCATCCTGAAGAACAGGCTGCAGTACCCACTGGTGCCCCAAGGCCAAGGCACTCCTGAGCTGTCCTGGTGCCGTGCAGCCACCCTGGGCCACCATGCTGTGCCAGCTGCCTCCTATGGTCGCATCTATGCAGGCACGGGTACAGGCAGCCTTTCACAGCCAGCCAGCCGCTACTCTTCTCGAGAACAGCTGGACCTTCTCCTAAGGCGTCAGCTGAGCCGGGAACCACTAGAGGAGGTTCCTGCCCCTGGTCTGCATCCCTTGAGCCGGTCAGGTTCCCAGGAACACCTGGATGCTGCACCAGCCCGCCTGGAGCCCAGAGATCGGGGCAGCACCCTACCACGGAGGCAGCCACCCCGGGACTACCCTGGTGCCATGGCTGGTCGCTTCGGGTCACGGGATGCGCTGGACTTAGGAGCACCCCGAGAGTGGTTGAGCACATTGTCTGCACCCCGCCGCAATCGGGACCTTGACCCACAGCACCCATCTCTGCCCCTATCCCCCCAGCGGCAACTCTCAAGGGACCCTCTGTTGCCATCCCGGCCTCTGGATGCTCTGTCTAGGAGCTCGAACTCTCGAGAGCAGCTGGAGCAGGTGCCTAGTCGGCACACCTCCCGAGAGGCCCTTGGACCAGCCCCACTGCTTCTCAGAGCCAGGGAGGACCCAGCCAGTGGCCCCAGCCACGGCCCCTCCACAGAGCAACTGGACATTCTGTCCTCTATCCTCGCCTCTTTCAACTCCTCTGCCCTCTCTTCCGTGCAGTCCTCTAGCACACCTTCCGGCCCTCATACCACTGCCACGCCTTCTGCCACAGCCTCTGCGCCTGCGCCCTCCACACCTCGCTCCGCTACTTCCCACAGCATCTCCGAGTTGTCTCCAGACTCAGAGTAAGCAGGGCCCACTCTCATCATCTTAGGGGAACTTCCTGTGAACCCCACCATAGGTTCTACCACAGGATAGAGTGGGGGTTGGCAGACAGATGTGAGCTACCTCAGACTCAGCACAGCCACAGGGGCACAGGCTGACAAATCTGGCAGTAAATGGGAATATGACTAGCCAGGAATGGCTGGCTATATTGTTAGAGCCAGCTTCCCCTTTCTCATTCATCCCAGAGAAGTAGCCCAAAGGCTGGACTTAGTAGAGGAGGCAGACAGGAGTCAAGACCCAGAACTGCAGAATGACTTGGCATTTGCAAGAGGCATTGAGGAAAGGAGTCTTTGCTCAGGAGGTCTTCCCTGAGAGGTATATGAAAGGCATATGAAGCTGAGAGCTAACTTTGAGGAAAAATCATCCATTTGTTGCCGTATCCCATCAGTATTAAGCTCCTCCTACCAATGGGCACTGTGGGGTGAGACCTGGTACATGCGGGGTTAAGAATGTCAGAAACACCCGAAGGAGATGGAATCCGAGAAGGAACGGTGGGAACAGAGAAGAGCTGTCACCAGACTCAGGGTTCCCCCTGGGAGCTGCTGTCACCAGATTCAGGGCTCTGCCTGGGAGCTGCTGTCACCAGACTCAGGGCTCGGCCCGGGAGCTGCTGTCACCAGACTCAGGGCTCTGCCTGGGAGCTGCTGTCACCAGACTCAGGGCTCGGCCCGGGAGCTGCTGTCACCAGACTCAGGGCTCTGCCTGGGAGCTGCTGTCACCAGACTCAGGGCTCGGCCCGGGAGCTGCTGTCACCAGACTCAGGGCTCCGCCCGGGAGCTGCTGTCACCAGACTCAGGGCTCTGCCTGGGAGCTGCTGTCACCAGACTCAGGGCTCGGCCCGGGAGCTGCTGTCACCAGACTCAGGGCTCGGCCTGGGAGCTGCTGGCTTTGTCAGGCAATAGGAGAGTTGCCTTTCAAGGAGAAACAGGGGGGTAGAGAGATGGCTTAGTGGCTGAGAACCCTGGCTGCTCTTGCAGAGGACTCAGGTTCATTTCTCGGCTGACAACCTCCATAGCTCCAGGTCCAGGTAATCTGACGCCTCTTGTGGCCTCCACTGGCAAAATGCTCATGCACATTATATAAAAACATTTTTTTTTTTTTTTGGTCTTTTTGAGATAGGGTCCCTGCAGCCCCAGCTGTCCTAGAACTCTCTATGTGGACCACACTGGCCTTGAACTCACAGAGATCTGTCTGTCTCTGTCTCTGGAGTACTGGGATTAAAGGCGTGCCCCCATAAAAAATTTTTTTAAAGTTAAAAATGGGGGAAAGTGCTAGCTCAGGTACTGGGATGTCTGTAGGACAAGGTGTGATTGTGGGGAGGGCTGCAGAGGGGGGGCAGGGGGCAAGAGGGCGATTGGGAGAACCTGGAGCTCCAGAGCCATGTCGAGGGGTGGAGAGGAGAACGAGGTAACCCACTTGGGACCCCCTGAAGTCTAGCCTTGGGGTCTGGCTGCGTAGCAGGAGTGCCAGGGCACCAAGAAGCTCAGGCTGGAGTCACACGGGTTTGAATGTGAGTTCTGTCTCATCTGCCATGACCTTGGCACAGTATAAGCTGCTCTGAGTCAGTTTCTTCATCTGTAGAATAGGCTTATGAAAGAAACTCCTTGAGAGATGGAGATTTGTCACACGTCTGTCTCACAGATGTGTTTATAGTAGGCGACTTGCTAAGCAGGAGAGACCTAGGCAGCCAAGCAGCCTTGCTTGCAGAGCTCCAGAAGGGATTGTGGGAACTCAGAACCCCGGAGGGGATGCAAAGGGGCTTCAGGATGAGAGACAGAGGTCCTCTCAGCCATGATCTTTGACTTCCACATTCAACTTGACAGAGTTCCCAGAAGTGAGGGTCACTCCTGAGGGCTGAGGAGCAGCGGAGGGCATCGCAGGATCTGGACCGATGGAAGAGACTTGGGCCTGATCTCAAGGCAGCCTTCTTCAAGCCCCCCCAACTCTTGATTGCACTGCGCTGCAGTGTGGAGGTCCCATGCGCATCTGTGAGCATGCGTGTGCCAGGTGCAGGGGTGGGATCTGAGGGGAGGACTTTTATATGTTTTGTACCTTTGTAACCAGAGAGATGCTTATGTTATTTTTCAGCTTTTCTGTCTCCTGGGGGTCAGAGGCTGGGCTGGGAGGGGAAGGATGTGAGACAGGTGCAATTTGGCATTTGGGTCCTTAGAAAACTTATATGTTCTTTTCTCTCATCTTATGGGGTGGCATGGACAGGGGGGACAGATCCTCCCCTTCCCTCCCCATTCCCACTTGGATCTGAACATTGTCTGGGCCCAAAGTGCAGATTTGGTTTTTGCATTTCCTTAATGTCTCACAGTTCAAACTTCTGAAGTTGGGGATTGGTCTTGGAAAACAGGGGTCTTCCAAGCCCTGATGAGGGCTCATGGTCCTCTTCCCCCGTGGATGTGGATGTGTATTACATGGGGTACCTGCCACTTACTGCCTTATGACCTAGGACTGATGCTGGGTGCTGGTGGTGCAGCAGATGTCATGTTTACAGAGCAAGGCTTCCCTTTCTCCAAGGGAAGGGACTTGGGCTTCTACTCAGACATTCCTGCAGAGGATGGGGAGGGGCCATCCCCTTGCCTTGCACCTTCCCCTGCCTGAGCAACAGTTGTCTGTGGTGCCATTTGATTCCCTACACTGCTCCAAGGGATGAATGTGAGGGAAAAAAAGGAGCAGAAAGAAGGAAACCCATGAGAATGTAGGTGCCACTTCCTCCAGTTTACAGGATCCTCTCTGGTCCCCAGTGCAGGGCTGCACAAGTGTCTATTCCACCCCTCTCTATTATTCCCTTATAAAGGGAAAAATGACTGTTAGGACCCTGTTCACAAAACTCTCTTCTGTTATTTGGTCTAATGTCCAGAACTGGGGACTTTAAAATTTTGTTACTTTGTTTACAGGTTAAGATTTACAATTTTTTTTACTTTGTTTACAGCTTAAAACCTTGAACTTTTATACTTCGTTTACAGCTGATAAAGTCTTTTTCCTTCTTTGTTTACAAATGAAAGGTAGGGAAAGTAGCAGAGGGCTTGTAAGACCCACCTGTGATGACCCTATACCTGGTCATCTTGAAGGGATTTCTAACCCCACCTTTTTCCAGGCCAAAGGTCAGCTAAGTCTTCTGTGTAATAGCAAACCTAGAAGCCCTGGGAGGAGGCCTTCCGTCTGCTTGGAACATCAGTGTTCAGGGCTGGGGTTCTGTGCAGATACCTCCCTCCCCATCCCCATGCCATGCAAATTCTTGGGAGGCAGCTTCCAAGATTAAGAAACCTATTTCACTGACTGGTGCCAAATCTCACCAGCCAGGAGAGCTGCTCTCCTTACCCAGAGTGACCCCAGCCCTTGAAGGGCTGAGAGGCCTGCTGTGGATAGGAGAGTGTCCTTGCTATGTCCTAGGTTCTGTAGATGCCCTCTCTGGGGTCCTCCTCCAGCACAGTAGCCCTCTTCCCTGTCTGTGTATATTGTTCCGTGAAGCCGCGCTCTGTTTTGGGAATAAACTTCTATAGAAAAAACACTTGTTGTCTATCTGTATTGCGGGTAGTGTCAGAGGATGACGGCTCTCAATGATTCACACCAGAATGACCTTTGAGATGAATCTGAGACCTCCTCCCTCGAAATACCCAGGTACCTGTAGCTCACTTCCCGGCAGATTTGGGGCGGGCTCCCATCTCTTTCACTCTGAAATGTGGCCCCTCGCCTTGTCATCGGAGCCTGAAGTTGGAGCATAGGATGGGCCCAGGGTGCAGGGGAAGCCTCTTTCCTGGTCTAGGTAGCATGAAGACTTCCTTAATGTTCAGGCCTTGGCATTTGTGGCCCTGCCCAGTTGTCAAACCAAACCTAGGAGTTGTCCCTGTGGTTTCCTGCCTTACCCACCCACAGCAGGTTCCTCAGAAAGGACCTTCTAGGACTGATGTCTGGGCTGGGCTTACAGAGCGGGGAGGGATCCCCACAGCTCCGTGTTTGGTCTAGGTAGCCAGGGGGAAAAGGGAAGCCAGGTTTCAGAGGGAAAATCCAAGGGCGGTGCCCACAGCCCAGAGGCCTGAGAGGCCTGGATCTCCCGTAGTTAAGGCAGGGGTAACCGGCCACATGACCCAGGCATCCAGATCATTCAGCATTTCTCCTCTCACCACATTGGGGCCCTTACAAAGCCAGGACCTAGGACTGGCTCCGTCCATTCAGGGGCCTCCAAGCCGGCACAAGTCCTTCATTCCAGTTCTGTAGTCCCACTGGCCTCCAGGCAGAGGGTTAGCAAACCACCAAGGGTAGCAAGAGCTAGGTCGCTGGGGGAAAAAGGATTAAACCCGCATTCTCCAGGCTCGCCCCACCCAAAGAGCGGATTTAGGCTCCACCCTCCCAGCCCTCTGATTGGTCTTAACCAATCAGAGGGCTGGGAGATCCTCCTGGCTCAGGATTAGTGCACCGGGGCTTGCCTCAGCCGCGTTCTCACCCTGGCCCCACCTTCCTGGGAAGCTAACGTCACGGCCGCACGCGGCGCCAGATCTGCTAGCGGCCACGGGGGATGTCGGATGAATCCGGGTGAGTTGCAAGGCGCGGCCGGTGTTCCGCGAGTCCTCTAAGCACTAGCGGTCCTGTGACTCCCGCGTGAGATCCCGGCCTGGGCCAATTCTGAAAAGGAACTGCCGTGTCTCGAGCAGTCATTTCCCTCTGCAGGCCCTCGGTTTACCCGCCTTGCTGATTTACCCCAGGTGGTTCTGTATCTGGGGCAAAGGCTGGGGGCGGGAGCTGGCGAGACCTCAGCCCTTGAGGGTTGTATGGAAAGGCACTGAATGCTGCCCGAGGCCTAACCAGGGAGCCTCAGGAAGGATGCGGCATGCTGAGGAGCCCAGGCCAAGGAGGCGTGCCAGCTGCGCGCCTCCAGATCATCTCTGGCCAGACCGGTGGATCTGGGGCCTGCTGTACACTGGCAAGGAAAACAGAACACAGGCTCCGCAGGACCCCTTCTCTGTTTCTTAAGAGAGGGAGGAGTGAGGACCAGGTTCCACCCTCCAGGCTAGTGTGGCCTGGTAAGAGGGAGGGATCCCTTTGAAAAGACTTCAGTGATCTGCTGTGAGGAGGCTGTTCTGAGGTCTCAAAGAGTAATATTAAGGTATTGCTGAGAATCTCTGAGGATCTTCCTTCATCTGCTCCCAGGTGAGTTGCTGCCCCTCTGATGGGATCCTCTCCCATGGTTACAGTTTCTCCCAGATCAGAACTGGAGGGAAAACTTGGCAGCTCTGGAAGTTCCTGGAGGCCTATCCAGCTTGAAGCAGAATAAGATCCTTTCCTTCGCACTCCACACTCAAACCTTTTCTGCCTGCAAAATCTATTCCCAGCCGGGCATGGTGGTACATGCCTTTAATCTCAGCAGTTGGGAGGCAGAGGCAGGCTGATCTCTGTGAGTTCATGGCCAGGCTGGTCTACTGAGCCAGCTCCAGTCCCACTAGGACTAAAGGGAGACTCTGTCTCAAAAATACCAAAAAAAAGAAAAATCAAATCTATTCCCAGGGGAGAACTGCACTCCATGTGGACCCCCCCCTTTTCAAAGTGTGTCTTAAATTTTTTTTTTAATTTTTATTTATTTCGGTATGTGTATGAATGTACTGTCTGCATGCAGCTGTGTGCACCCATGTCGTGCAATGCCGCGGAGGTCAGAAGAGAGTGTCGAATTCCCCTGGAACTGGAGTTCTCCTGGAATTGGAGTTTCAGACGGTTCTCAGCCGCCATGTGGGTGCTGGGGATTGAACCCAGGTCCTCTGTAAGAGCGGTCAGCGCTCTTAACCGCTAGGCCATCTCAAGTGTGTCTTAATTAAGAGCACTCCTCAAATGAGAGCTTGATGCTCCCCATCAGCCTGTTTCCTGACGAGGTCTTTATCCCACTGCAGAGAGGCTCCTCCTGGCAGGTGGAGATTCTCCCCAAGTCACACCCTGCCTGGCCCCCCAAACGTTTCTGGGCCGAGTTCCCTGTACACTGGCCTCTGACAGCTCCTGATCTCAGGGGAAATGTTTCTCTACAAGTGGAAGCCTCTCCCTGCAGATGAGAGTTAGAGCCTGGAGCTAGAGTTCTGGGGTTAGAACCATCCTTCCTTCAGGAGGCAGATCCTGTCTGGAGGCCTGAACCTTGGGAAGTGTGTTGCTTACAGACCTGGACCTCTGCTTTGTTAGGTCCTTCCCTGAATGTGTTTTCAGCCATCCAGGCTGAGCTCATGAGGCAGCTGGCTGAGGAACTGGACAGGGACTGGCTCAGGGAAGGCAAGGAGCAGGGTGGAAGGGGTCAGGGGACACAGGCTGTCTGGTCCTACACCTGGAATTTGACTTAAAGTGGTACACAGGCTGAGCAGCCACTGAAGGTAGATGGGTAGGTAGTACTCATCTCTGGTCCAAGGTAGAAGTTTGAGAAAGGCTGGACAAGAGAAACCTTCACTCTGTGTCTTTGCTTTCTCCACTCTAGACCATAGACCGCAGGACACGGCCACTCTTGTCTACAATACAAGACATGGAGCTGCAGAGGCAGGACTACCATGTGGAAAGGCCACTGCTGAACCAGGAGCATCTGGAGGAGCTGGGACAGTGGGGCCCAGTGCGTCAGACCCACCAGTGGCAAAAGTGGTTTCGGTAAGGCTGAGGGTAGAGATGTGGCGGCTCTGGCAAGGGCCCGGGTAGCCCTGTCTCTGAAGCACCCCTCGCATCCACAGATGCTCCCGTGCTCGGGCCCACGCCCTTCTGGTCCAACATATTCCAGTCTTGGGCTGGTTACCCCGCTATCCTGTGCGTGAATGGCTCCTGGGGGACCTGTTATCTGGCCTGAGTGTGGCCATCATGCAGCTTCCACAGGGTGAGCTACCTTCAAGGGCTTGGCCTACAAGCTCTATGATCTGTGAGACCCCAAATCAGGAGCCAGACCCCAAATCTGGCCATGGAAGGGTGGCCACTGAGCCCAGGCCTTGGACTCCTGTGCATCTTTGAGGCTGTCCTCTCCAAGTCTGCATTGCTACCATTCTCCCCCAGGCTTGGCCTATGCTCTTCTGGCTGGATTGCCTCCAGTGTTTGGTCTCTACAGCTCCTTCTACCCTGTCTTCATCTACTTCCTGTTTGGGACCTCTCGGCACATCTCCGTGGGTGAGTGGAAGCAGTACTGCAAGCAGCCTTCACTCGGGCCACAGAACTTCCAGGATACGGTAGGAGAGGGCTGAGTGGGGCAGAGGGCTCGGGAAGAGGGCACCACGGGTGTCTGGAGACTGAAGAGACTCGACCATGGCTCAACCCTGGCTGCACTAAAGCCTGGCACTGTGGGACTCTAGACTGGAGGATAAGAGGCAGCTCAGAGCCCTGGAAGCTCCTAGAGGCCTGTCTAGCTTGAAGCAGTCTCCAGAACACTGGACACAGGCGAGGGAGAGTAACGAGGTGGCATTTCTGGCCAGCCTTGAGCGCTCGTGAGCTGAGGATTCACTTATTTTTCTGAGACAGGCTTTCCCTGTAGCCACAGCTAGCCCAAAACTTGCCTTGTAGACCGGGGCGGCCTAGATTTCACAGAGTTCTGCCTGCCTCTGTCTCCTGAAGTGGTGGGACTAAAGAAGGGGGCTACCATGCCTGGCTCTTAGGGTTCACTTTGTCTTTCTTTCTTTCTTTCTTTCTTTCTTTCTTTCTTTCTTTCTTTCTTTCTTTCTTGCTTTTTATTTTTGTATTTTTGTAGTAATATTTTATTAGTTTCTCTCTCTTACTGTTTGGGGATACTTGATCCTTTAAACTTCTGTCCTTTGAATTGCTTTGAGTATTTTCTGAAGGGTTGGTTTCTTGGACATGTATTCTTTTTTTTTGGTCTTTTCGAGTCAGGGTCTCCCTGTAGCCCCACCTGTCCTCTTGTAGACCAGGCTGGCCTCAAACATACAAATATCCGCCTGCTTCTGGTTTGTTAGACCAACTTTTACCTTCATTTTTTAAATTTTATTTTTATTTATTTATTATTTTTTATGTGTATGTATGAGTGTACTGTCTGCATGTAGATTGGTGCACCCATGTCGTACAGTGCCTCGGAGATCAGAAGAGGGTGTCGGATTCCCCTGGAACTGGAGTTAAAGGGGGTTCTTAGCTTCCATGTGGGTGCTGGGAATTGAATTGAACCTGGGACCTCTGCAAGAGCAGTTGGTGCTCTTAACCACTAAGCCATCTCTCCAGCGCCTGGACATGTATTCTCTCATCTTATTTATGTCATGGAAGATTTTTCTTTCTCCAACTATGATTGACAATTTTGGGGGGGGGATTAGAAAGGGTTTATTTGGCTCACATCTCCTAGGTCACAGTTTATCACTGAGGGACTCCAACATAGGAAATCAGGACAGGAACCCGGAGGCAGGAGCTGAAGCACAGGCCATGGAGGAACACTGCTTATTGGCTTGCTCCCCTGGCCCACGCCCAGCCTGTAAACTATTTTTAATGCTATTTTATTTTATTTTACTTTATTTTTATATATTTTTTAACTTTTTTTTTTTTTTTTTTTTTTTTTTTTTTTTATTTTATTTATAAATATATAGATAATATACATCGAGATAGAGCGCGGAGGAGAGAGAAATAAGTGTTCTATTGATTCTGGTTTTTTGTTTTTTTTTCTTTTTCTTCTTCTCTCTCTAAGCATCCTGTGATCCGCTTGCTCTCTGATCCCTCCGGGAGGTGGGTCCTGTCTCTCTGATCCATCCTGAAGTGGTCCTTCATTATCTGATCCTCCTGGGAAACGTCCTTGAACTCTCTGATACATCCTGGATGTGAGTGCTTTGCTTTCTGTCATCTTGGGGACAGGTCTTTTACTCCCTGATCTGTCCTGGAGATGGGTCCTTTGTTCTCAGGGTTCACTTTTGACCATGGGTATTCCTAGCTAGCACTGCCTCCATCCGTGCAAGCATACATATACATATATATCCAAAATGGAAAGCCTGCTGGCCATCCTAATGAAGACAGGACCAGCGTCCTCTTCCCTCAGACCTGCCCTGTCCTCCCCTGCAGGGACCTTTGCTGTAATGTCTGTGATGGTCGGTGGTGTGACAGAATCTCTGACTGCAGATGAGACCTTTGTGCAAAGCTTGAATACCACAGTTGAAGATGCCCGAGTACAGGTGGCCTACACACTCAGTGTCCTGGTTGGCCTCTTCCAGGTGTGGAACACTCAGGAACATGCGAACCCACCCCTCAGTCAGCCGTGGTGTCTGACTGTCCCCTCTTGCTGTTCTTTCATCCCCTCTGTTCCTACCTGTCCTTGGCCATTGCTACATCCTCTGCCACCCCTGACTATACCTGCTCACCACACAGGTGGTGCTGGGCCTTGTGCACTTCGGCTTCGTGGTCACCTACCTGTCAGAGCCTTTGGTCCGCGGCTATACTACAGCTGCGTCTGTCCAGGTCCTCATCTCCCAGCTCAAGTATGTGTTTGGCATCACACTGAAGAGCCATTCTGGGCCACTGTCCGTTATCTATGTGAGTGAGGGCAGGAGCAAGGGTGGGTAGGCGTGTTGTGCCCCATGACCTTGAGCGCTGGCTGTAAGCCGCCTCTCCTCAGACATTCCTGGAGGTCTGCTCGAAGCTGCCTGAGACCGTTGTGGGAACTTTGGTCACAGCGATTGTGTCAGGAGTGGTGCTTGTGATGGTGAAGCTGTTGAATGAGAAGCTGAAGAGATATCTACCCATTCCAATACCCGGGGAACTACTGACGGTTCGGGTGCCAGGGAGTGGGCATTGGGGGGAAGGGAAAGACAGCGTAGATCTGGTCAGTGCATGTACTCAAGGTACCTGAGGGCCAGCGGAGTGGTCTCTGGAGGGCTCCCGGGTGTTCGGGAACTGCAGCAGAAAGCCCCATATTGGCTTCTGACCCCCCTGACAGAATCTCCCCTTTACCAGATGACACCGAATGTTATTTCACCCTCACAACCAACTCCCCACCGCAAAAAAGTGATTCTCCAAAATGGTAAACCCACTTCCTCCAGGTGATCTAAGAGCACTTCCTCTCCTGAACCCTGACCTGTCCCCACAGCTCATTGGGGCCACTGGGACTCTTATGGCGTGAAACTGCAGGACAGATTCATAAGGTTTTGTGTTGTGTGGGCACATTCCTGCAGGGTGAGCTCTGGTTCTGTCAGGGAGTTGGGGCACCTAGGGCTGCGGCCATCTTTGAATTCACAGATGTTTCTTCCAGGCTGATACCCCCAGTGGCACCCAATACCCAGTTGTTTGCAAAGCTTGTGGGAAATGCCTTCGCCATCGCTGTGGTGGGCTTCGCCATTGCTATCTCCCTGGGGAAGATCTTTGCCCTGAGACATGGCTACCGGGTGGACAGCAACCAGGTCTGTGTTTGCTGGACATGCAGGGGACATGCAGGTGTTCAAAGACCCAGACGATGAGAGTAACCAGAGTAGGGACAGGCTGAACTCAGAAGAGGCCAAGCGTGAGAGAACAGGACCCGGGGGCTTGCAGGCCGTTGACTGGGAGTGGGCTTTGAGGGCACATCAGCCTGGACACAGAGGGAGAGTGAGCTGGCCTTTCTGGCGACACCTCACAGCCACATTTCCCTCACCAGGAGCTGGTGGCCCTGGGCCTCAGTAACCTGGTTGGAGGCTTCTTCCGGTGCTTCCCTGTGAGCTGCTCTATGTCTCGGAGTCTGGTACAGGAGAGCACCGGGGGCAACACGCAGGTGAGCTCGGCACAAGCGTGAGCTTGGGGGAACTGCATCTGGGTGTTTGCCAGGGTGGTCTGCACCCTTCCCCTCCCTCACGCTGTGCTCACCTCTACATTATAGGTTGCTGGCGCTGTGTCTTCCCTTTTCATCCTCCTCATTATCGTCAAACTTGGAGAACTCTTTCAAGATCTGCCCAAGGTGAGCTCCCACCCTCTCAACCTGGCTTCCCTGTCTAGGGTAGACTAGACCCAGATCAGTTTCTCTCGTCCAGGTTCAGAGATCCAAAGTTAACTCTTGACATGAAATCTGTGCCTCAGGCAGAACTAATGGTTTAAGGTGGTATAGGTGGTAGTTGCTGTGGACTGGGCTCTGTCCAGATGCTTGGACAGCCTGGGTGGGTCATGCCTTATAGGTGGGGACTGTCATCCTTTGGGTACTTCTCAGCAGCCCTGGTGACACTTTCCTTGCTGCAGGCTGTCCTGGCAGCTGTCATTATTGTGAATCTAAAGGGCATGATGAAGCAGTTCTCTGACATCTGCTCCCTCTGGAAGTCAAATCAAATGGACCTGGTGAGAACCTGGGAGCCAGGGCTGAGCTTGGGGGCTTTAGTGTCAATTGTCCCTTGACCCCTGCCCTTCCGTTCCCAGCTAATCTGGCTGGTAACCTTTGTGGCCACCATCCTTCTGAACCTGGACATCGGTCTGGCAGTTTCCATAGTCTTTGCCCTGTTGCTTGTGGTTTTCCGAACACAGCTGTGAGTCGGCCCTTGGTCTCCCCAGTTCCATCTCGGCGGGCTCCCCCCACATCTCTGGGAGGCTCCAGGTTCTTCGTTCTTCCTCTCACGGCCCCGTCTTTGCCTCCTCTTTTGCCCTCCCTCTCTCTTCAGGCCCCATTACTCTGTCCTGGGGCAGGTGCCAGACACGGATATTTATAGAGATGTGGCAGAATACTCAGGGGTGAGTGGCAGGGGCTGAATGGGGGAAGTAGGGGGGCAGGGCAGACTGAAGGCGTAATGGGCCCTTCTCATTCCCTTCTTTGTGGACATGAACATGTTCTTGTCCCTGAGTAGTGAGGGCTGGGCTGGGGAAATGGACCAGAGGGTAAAGTGCTTTCTGCACAAACATGAAGTCCTGAGTTTTGATCCCCAAATGGGCATGGTGGCACATGCCTTTAATCCTATCACTCCAGAGGTAGAGGCAGGCAGATCAGTGAGTTCAAGGCCAGCCTGGTCTACAGAGCAAGTTCCAGGGCAGCTGGGGCTACAGGGAGACCCTGTCTTGAAAAGACCAATAAATAAATAAAGTGCCAGGCATGACAGCATGCATATCATAGCCTCAGTCGTGGGAAGGAAGACAGGAGGATTTCTGGGGATCCACTAGCCAGTGAACGATACTCAGGTTCAGTAAGACATTGTGTCTCAAAGGTGGAGATCCTAGGTCAGCTTCTGGCCTCCATAGACAAGGCATATATCCCCATATAGGTGCAGACATGCGTACGTTACACACCAAGGTTGGAGCAGGTTGATTTTGCTCTCTGTAATTTGAAGAGAGAAGTTTGGGTCTCTGACCATCATTTCAGGTGCATACAGATGGGCTCAGTCTCAGCAGCACAAGCCACACCCTAGCCAGTACACCTGGGTCAGGAGACTGGAAGAGCACGGAGAGGCACAGGATGCAGGACAGGGTGTTTCTGAATCCGATCAGAGGAACTACAAAGTACCCATCCCCTAGTTTATGTCCTGGAAAGTCTCATGCCAAGGCCAGACAATGCAGGTTGTATGAGAGTCTGGGGGAGATCAGGGCTTTGCCCTTGACATGGACACAAGACTGCTGAGCATGGTATGATTAGGCAGAAGAAGAGGTATTGAGGGGGGCTGGAGAGATGGCTCAGCGGTTAGGAGCCGACTGCTCTTGCAGAGGACACAGGTTCGATCCCCAGCACGCACATGACAGCTAAGAACCGCCTTTAACTCCAGTTCCAGGGGAATCCAACACCTTCTTCTGACCTCTGCAGCATTGCACGACACGGGTGCACAAACCTACATGCAGACAGTACATTTATACACATAAAAAATAATAAAATTTATCTGGGCGTGGTGGTGCACGCCTTTAATCCTAACACTCGGGAGGCAGAGGCAGGCAGATCTTTGTGAGTTCAAGGCCAGCCTGGTCTACAGAGTGAGTTCCAGGGCAGTTGGGGCTACAGGGAGACCCTGTCTTGAAAAGACCAAAAAACAATAAAAATAAAAAAATAAAATAAAATAAACAGTAATAAATTTTAAAAAAAGAGGTATTGAGGGTCTAGGTCTGAGGAGAACATGAAGGGAGTAGCCTAGGTCATGGTGGAGAGGGGAGGGCAGGAGAGTGCGGAAGGACAGGGCCTGGGCAGGACGAGGCATTAGGGGGACCTAGCCAGGTCCATAGCCCAGGCTCCCAGGAGACGGGTGGGTCAAAGGCTGGGGACAGAAGGTGATGGTAGGGGGCACCGGTCCCTCTAAGGGATGCAGTGGAAGGCAAGGAAGGCTCAGCCACCTCATCCCAACCTCATCCCCAGGCCAAGGAAATCCCAGGTGTGAAGGTCTTCCGCTCCTCAGTCACCATGTACTTTGCCAATGCTGAGCTGTTCTGTGACTCTCTGAAGCAGAGGGTGAGCCTGGGATCCCCCTGCCCAGTAGGGAGAAGGGGAATCTGAGCACCCTCAGGCTCCCAGACCACCCAACCCCCACCTCTGGCTGGTGTCTCTAGTGTGGTGTGGACGTTGACCACCTCATCTCCCAGAAGAAGAAGCGGATCAAAAAGCAGGAGCTGAAGCTGAAGCGACTCCAGAAAGCCAAGAAGTCCAAGACACAGGCAGGTCCCTGTCACGGCTCCTCCTGGCTCTGTCCTTCTGTGGACACCAGACCTGATCCCTGCCTCCTGCCTGCCCTCTACCTCCACGAGCCTCTCTCCCAGTCTCGGGGTACCCCTCCCTGTTTCTCTCTCACTTTTAGACCCCCCACTGGCTCTCTCATCCCCCAGGGACCCTGCTTCACTCCCTAGCTGGGAGGGCAGGCTCTAGTAGTTTGGTTCTTCTCTTTCCTCTGTCAGCCGCACCGAGAACCACAGTATGTCCCTTTCAAGTTTGCAGCTGTTAGGCCTGCAGACTGGGGCCTGGCTTGTCTGCTTACCAACCCCCGGACAATACCGGTCTACCCGACGTGGTTGTTACGTGGCACTCTGGAGAGCTTTCTTGTCACCTCTCTTCCCTGCCCTAGGCTGCCTCTTCCAGGATTGCTGGGTTTTGCATCAATGGCAATGCTAGTGCTGAAGGCATAAGAAATGACGACGTGGAGGGCTCTGCGGCCAGGGTGAAGCTAAAGGTGGGAGAAGAGCCATGAGCTGCAGAGGTATAGGTGCCTGCACTGTCCCTCGAGGGAAGCCAGGACCCACCAGTGTGGGTTTGTGGGTACTGGGTGACGATAGGGGGAATGTGGTCATGGCTCAGACACTATAGGAGAACCCTGGGGATAGAGAATTTTCCTTGAGGGTTTTGTGTCTTTGATCTTGGGACTAGATGAAGAAGCTGAATTTATAGATGTCACAAGACCTCACTGTGTGTTCATGGGTAGGATTTGGGAAATACTGGAAAAATCATGGGGTCGAAGGGATTAAACTAACGATTCTGACTGGTCAAGGTACCAAGTGCCATGTATGATTGCTGGTATATTAAAGCAGGTTCACATTTGGTTTTCCCTGGGACTCTACTCACTCTCATGTTTGGCTAATGACGGGACATGGTGCCCCAGAACCCCTTCTTCTTGTGTCCCTATTCGTCTTAGACCCACAGAATTACAGCAGTTTGTACATGTTGGGGTATGTTCTCCTGCGTGTCTTACTTTTCCATATTTAGGTACAGATATAGATACACATACACATACACATATACCTGTCTGTTTCTGCCATTGGCCTGTTCTGAATCTTCATGTGGCATCTGAATACCTGCAAATGTATGGGTATTTCCATGTGTGCTTCTGAGTCTTCCCCTGTGTGATCCTGTGCGGTGTGCCTGCCCTGCCTTTACCCTCATGTTGGACGTTCAGCACATCTGTGCGGTGTGCCTGCCCTGCCTTTACCCTCATGTTGGGCGTTCAGCACATCTGTGCGGTGTGCCTGCCCTGCCTTTACCCTCATGTTGGGCGTTCAGCACATCTGTGCGGTGTGCCTGCCCTGCCTTTACCCTCATGTTGGACGTTCAGCACATCTGTGCGGTGTGCCTGCCCTGCCTTTACCCTCATGTTGGACGTTCAGCACATCTGTGCGGTGTGCCTGCCCTGCCTTTACCCTCATGTTGGGCGTTCAGCACATCTGTGCGGTGTGCCTGCCCTGCCTTTACCCTCATGTTGGACGTTCAGCACATCTGTGCGGTGTGCCTGCCCTGCCTTTACCCTCATGTTGGACGTTCAGCACATCTGTGCGGTGTGCCTGCCCTGCCTTTACCCTCATGTTGGGCGTTCAGCACATCTGTGCGGTGTGCCTGCCCTGCCTTTACCCTCATGTTGGACGTTCAGCACATCTGTGCGGTGTGCCTGCCCTGCCTTTACCCTCATGTTGGACGTTCAGCACATCTGTGCGGTGTGCCTGCCCTGCCTTTACCCTCATGTTGGGCGTTCAGCACATCTGTGCGGTGTGTCTGCCCTGCCTTTACCCTCATGTTGGACGTTCAGCACGTCTGGCTTCCCTGCAGGTGCACCAGGAGGATGAGCTGGTTAATGCAGTAGTGAGCACTGAGGAAGATGTCAAGGCCCCAAATGTGACCACACTGAAGTCCCTGGGTCTTCCCCAGCCCGCCTTCCACAGCCTCGTTCTGGACCTCAGCACCCTCTCCTTTGTGGACACCGTGTGCATTAAGAGCCTGAAGAACGTAAGAACTGGGGCAGACCACAGCCCCTCAAGCCTGCACACTGACCCCATCGCTTGTCCCGAGAGAGCCCTCTGAGCCTTCTGGCTTTCCCACTCGAGCCTTCTGAGCTCCCCCACTAAATGTTGCCCAACTGCTGCCCTCTCTGAGGCCGTCCCCTTTGTTCCTGCAGATTTTCCATGACTTCCGGGAGATCGAGGTGGAGGTGTACATAGCAGCCTGCTACAGTACGTTCAGTGGGGACAGCAAGAATAAGCCCAGCAGAGAGGGTGGAAATCTTCTGTCTCATGGTTGTGTCCAGCAGTATAGGGACTTTTTTTCTGAAAGCAGAGGTCAGACACAGGTGTCAGGAGCTGGGAGCGGGGCTGGGGAGAGATGGCTTAGTGGGTGAGAGTGGTGTTTGAGGGCCTGAGGTCAAGTCCCCAGCACCCGTGTAAGAAACCAGGCATGGCTGTGCGCGCCTGTAACACCAGTCTTCTGTGGGTACAGACAGATGGACCCCCAAGAACTTGATGGTCGGTCATTGACAAAGTGGCAGGTTTCAGGTTTGGTCAGAAGCCCTCTCTGTAAGGAGTAAGGTTGAGACTGATAGAAGGTAACATGTGACGTTCTGCTCTGACCTCTGGGCACAGGGTCACGAGTGACTGGTGTCCAGCTGTAAGTAGAGAGGTCAGCGGTGGCAGTGGTCGAGGAGTCTAGGGCTGCCTCGGGCCTGGGCTTCCTGGTGGTTCTCAGTGTTTTGGACCTGCTCCTTACCCACAGGCCCTGTGGTCACCCAGCTTGAGGCTGGACACTTCTTTGATGAGTCCATCACTAAGCAACATCTCTTTGCCTCTGTCCATGATGCTGTGACCTTCGCCCTTCGACACTCCAAGTCTGCCCCCAGCAGCCCTGTCTTGGTAAGCTCTTGCTGGCCCATTGGCCGCTATTTGTTAATCTGTTGCTCACCTCTCTCTGACCCCAACTCCAAGACGTCCATGCCATTGGCCATGGCTTTGGCTCTAATGAATCCATTGCTCTTCCTCACCCAATAGAGTTGTCTTTGGTGGGGGTCCTCTCATGCAAGAGGGCTTGATTATATCCTTTGTAACAGGAACTTCTCTTCATGTCACTCAGGCCACCAAACTCTGATTGTGCTGCTGAAATTGCCTACTCTCCTGATACGTCACCTTCCTGAAACCCCGTGCCTCTGGGTCATCTTCACGTGCCCCCCAGGACTCCCCTCCATGTACATGCACATACATAAAACTCAGGGATAGAGGTCTTGGGACTTGGGACTCTAAGTTCAGTGCTACAGGCCTGGGGCAGGGAATTGCAGTCAGGCTGGTCTTGGCTGGGTTCCGCAAGGAACAGATCTGTGTTTACAGCTTTGGGAATAAAGCTATGTCTGCCCAACTTCAGGCTCTGTGCTGTCATGGTTGGTTTTGTCTGGGGTGTTAGGTGGGCTCCCAAACCTTTCTTATACCTCAAGGTAGACAAAACTTTGGTGTAAGATTTGGGAAGATTGCTCTGGAAAGATGGCTCAGAGGTTAAGAGCACAGGCTGCTCTTACAGAAGACCTGGGTTTGATTCCCAGCACCCACATGGCGGCTAACAACCATTCATAACTCCAATTATAGGAGAATAGGACCCCTTCTTCTGAGTGCACAGGCATTGCATAACACAAGTGCATTTGAGCACATGTGAGCAATACACTGATATACATAAAATAAATAAAATATAAAAAAAGAGCCGGGTGTGGTGGTGTACGCCTTTAATCCTAGCACTTGGGAGGCAGAGGCAGGCAGATCTTCGTGAGTTCAAGGCCAGCCTGGTCTACAGAGTGAGTTCCAGGACAGCTGGGGCTACAGGGAGACCCTTTCTCGAAAAGACCAAAAAAAAAATATATATTTATATATATATTTCGGGGAGGTCATGTCGGAGAGCATACAAGGATGGTGGCGATGTTACAAGCTCAGGTGTCCACACAGACAGACTTTCACCTCATAGCTGAAAAAATAGATGAAATCAAAGCTTCTGTCAGGGCCAATCCTTTCTCACGGGTACATGGTGTGATTCAAGGTAGAGTAGTCCTTATGGGAGATGCACAGTGGACCCGAGTCCCCAGCTAAGGAACAACAGCCTTTCGCTGGTGCTGCTGCTGGATCTAAACATAAGCGTGACGAGTGACCTGCCCATTGAATTAGAGCTGTGGGATTGACAGAACACCGTCAGCCAAGATCTGGCTGGTTTCTGACATCAAATGCCAAAGGAGGGTGCATGGCCTTTTGGGTAGCTGACCGAGTGATGGGTGTCCATGGGGACAGTGGGGTCTTTCTAGACCCACTATGTGCTCCTGATCAGTAGAACAACAGCAGCTTCATGGGTGAGTATGAAGGGTGCAAACACCTGGACATGGCCTGAGCAATGCAGGGCTCACATCACCTCTTAACATGTGAATCTATTCATCGGGCACTGTGCAGGCCTCCTAGCTTGGCTCTATTTGTATTGGGGCCTCTGTCCTTGACTGTCACTGTATTTAGAAGTTACCTATGCTCCTGCCAAACCTCAGCCCGTAAAGGCAGGTCTCTGTCTCCCTCTGCCACCCTCCATTCTGGCACCAGGAATGGGTACTTAGTAAATACCATTTGAATGAAGACTCGTCAGGTGGATCCAGAGGAAACCTTCAAGCAAATTGCAGTCTGGCTGACAGTGGCTGAGATCAGGGAGGGAGCTCATGTGTGTTACACCTTTGGGAAAAAAGATGTGGCTATAGGTAGTCAGAAAGATTTTGAAGAAGATAACAGAAGTTCACGGAGAGAAGGGACTGTGTTATCAATATATTCATAGGAGGGGGCTCTGGGAGCTCGGACACTTGATCTAAAACTCCAACCTCTGAAAGTAATTTTTTTCTTTTCTATTGTTGCTTTTTGCGACAGGGTTCCCTTTAGTCCCAGGGTCCTGAGTTCACTCTATCAGACCAGGCTGCTGGAAACTGCACAGAGCCCTCCGCCTGCCCTCTGCCTCCAGAGGTCCTGGGAGAGAAAGTAACTTTCTACAAAGGCAACCATGCTCCTAGAACAAGGAAGTGCCAGTGTTCAGAGAGTCTGGGTTGAGGCAGGGCCAGCAGCCAGCAGGAATGTCAAGGGAGCCAAGCTTCTGAGTGCGCAATTGCCCAAGGAGAGCAGTGGGGCTCAGCTGGGGATGGGAGGCTTTGAACAGCTCTTCTGTACTTTGCTTTATCCATCTGGGTGTTGCTGCCCCAGATAGCGAGCACTGTGCCTGAAGAGTGATGGAGTTGCCAGACACGGTACTTGGTACAGCCTTTAATTCACGCACTCAGGTCAGAGCAGGGAGGACAGAATCTCTGTGATTCAGAGGCCAACCTGGTCATCGTGGAATTCCGGCCAGGCTGGGGCCATAGGGAGACCTTGCCCCCCAAAAAAAAGGGAAAAGGGAAAAAAAAAAAACAAAGCCGGGCCTGGTGGCACCCGCCTTTCATTCCTGAGCACTTGCGAGGCAGAGGCAAGCGGATCTTCTTGTGAGTTCAAGGCCCGGCTGGTCTACGAGGTGAGTTCTAGGACAGCTGGGGCTACAGGGAGACCCCTGTCTCAAAGACCAAAAAAAAAAAAAAAAAAAAAAAATGAAAAACAAGAAAAGCATGATGAGGTGGGTAGATTTATGGAGGACGATAGGTCAGTTGGAGCACAGGGTAGTTCCTTCATGTCTTGGCTGGCTGAGAGACCAGGACCCAGGAGGCCGCAGATCTGCCTGCCACTCCTTCCCCAGCCCCCATCTCCCTCGTTGGCCAGGCATATCCTGAAGACCATGGGCCTGGCTGGAGTCTGCTGGCTCAGAGCCGGGCCTGCTTTTGTGCCAGGGTTGTTCACTGGTTGGCAAGTCACCTGGATTCTGGCCTCTGGTAGTGCTCATAGACAGGGTACGGACACTGTCTTGGTGCCAGCGGTAGACCCTCTGGCCATGTACACTCGCAGCTACACCTGGTCTCAGACCCTCTGTTACGAGGTGGGGCTGGACTTGCAGTCCTGGGTGGTGGCAGCCAAACAGCCTGGATGGTTGCAGGAGCAGCCTGGGATGCCCTGGCTCCTCGATGGGCCTGGGAGGAAACCGCATCTATCCCGTGGCTGGAGTCACGATCACCACTACCATGATGATGGTCATCACCCGTGTGATGCGGCACTGGTGACGTGCTCAGGTTGCTAAGGGTCAGGTGAGTGCAGCACCCCTCTGTCTCCTTCAGCTTCCATGTCTTCTCGTGCCTCATGGGCCCATACCCTCTACCTCCCCGGTCTCCACTCCCCATCAGCCTGCCTTATGGCCTTGTGGGCCTCCCGCTGATCCTGTCCTCCAACCTGTACTCTCTTCTGTATCTCCATGAGACCTATGTCTACAACCGATAGTTCTCTGACCATTCCCCAGGGCCAGTACCATGGCCCGCTGTCTCCACTTAGTGCCCTCTCCCCTCATTCAGTCTCTTTGGGTCTCAAGACCTCCTAGCCCCTGGTAGATCCACAGTGATCTGGCTGTGTCTCCCTTTCCATCCCCTTTGGGCACTACCCCCTACGCCTTTTTCCTAGCCCCACTGCCACCCCTTGCTGTGATCCCTGGCCCTCCTCCACTCAGTCCAGTCCTATGCTCTCAGCACCCGCAGGTGACCGCAGCACCTGCAGACACTGGGAGCTGCTGTTCTGGTCCTCAGGGTTTTCACAGGCTGGGTGCCATCCTGTTCCACCTTGAGGGCCACCTGCAGCAGCTAGTCTCCCAGCAACAAAGTCAAATAAAAGGGACTCCCACCCAGTCTGGGTGACCTGGTATCTGCTTCTATTTTTCTAATTGTTGAGGAAGGTCCTGAGGCGCTGGGCCAGGACTCCAGCCCAAGTTTCTGACAGTCTGGACCCTGTGACCTCTTGCTATTGTCAGAGAAGTGCCATGAATATATCCTCCCTCCTTCAGCCTGAATAATAGCCAAGGACAGACAGGGTGGCAGAAGACCTGACTCTTAGAGGAGATAATAACATGGCTGAATTCTGAGCATGAGTATTTCTGGGAGAGTACAGTAGGGCCCAATTCGAGCCCTACATCACTGTGCTATGTGCTGTTTGGTACTTGGTAGAGTATGTGAATAGCAGAAGAGCCATAAGCTTCCTTAAGCATGCTCTGCAGTGATAAATCCCTTGACATAGCTGACTGGACCTAAATTTGCAATCCGGGCTTCCTAAAACCTTATCAACCAGTCACCCACAGGACTGAGGCTGTCTCTTTATGGAGCCACCTGCCTTGGGCTACTGCCCTGCTCAGCTCAAGGAATCAAAAAGGCTTTCAAATTATCCAAGGACACCAGGCCTTGGCATCTGATGGATTCCAGCTGGGCTCATGGAATGAAATCTTCCACCTCTGTTCATTAGGGAGATGTTCATGTGCATAATGGCGTAGCTGGCCTCCGCCGCTGTATTCTTATTTTGTAAGTATATATTCTTCGCCTGTTGGAGGTCTGGCTCTGGCTCTTATTTCCTAACTTTAAATGCCTTCCTTTTCCTTCTCCAAAAATCTAACAGTACTCAGGTATGATGTAGAGATGGGAGCTGATGGCTTATGATGAGCCTCTGTCAAGAGAGTGCCTGGCTTCTGCAGCACACAGGCTGGGGAAGAAGGCTCCGAACTGTTGAGGGGCCGTGAGGATGGGAGCCATACCCGAGTGATCTCATGGGGACGAAGAACCCTGGGGCCTCCACCACTATGGGGGAGAAGCCGTTCCTTTGTTTCCCCTGCCCTTGTTACCATCTTCAGGTTGAAGAGGGGATCTCACGACTTCAGTCCTGCCAAGAGAAAGCAGCTGGCCAGTTTCCTTCTCTGGTCTTCAGCCGCCCCCCCCCATCCCTAGTCTTAAACAGCATAGGCTCTGTAGACTCTAGGTTCCTCCCAGGTTCCCATTCTAGCCGCAGTCCCAGCTCAGGTCAGGCTAGAGTGGCCCTTGTACCAAGGCCCCTGCAGTGACAGTGAGGGTTGAATCACCGCAAAGCACACAGCACTCCTTTTGTTCCTTCTACCTTTGGTGATCCACATGGAATTAGGCCTGGGGAATATGCATTTTTAGAGTTATTTATTTATTTATTTATTTATTTATCTATTTATCATTGTCTTTTTGAAGGAGGGACTCCCTGTAGCCCCAGCTGGCCTGAAACTTGCTGTGTAAACAAGGCTGGCCTTGAACTCATACACACATCCACCTGCCTCTGCCTCTGCCTCTGGAGACTGGGACTAAAGGCCTAAGGAAGGTGAGAAGTGAATTTTTTTTTTTAGCATTTTTTTTAATTTTTATTTTTTTATTTATGTGTATAAATGTACTGTCTGCATGTAGGTCTGTGCACCCGTGTCGTGCAATGCCGCGGAGGTCAGAAGAGGGTCTTGGATTCCCCTGGAACTGGAGTTCTCCTGGAATTGGAGTTGCAGACGGTTCTCACCTGCCATGTGGGTGCTGAGGATCGAACCCAGGTCCTCTGCAAGAGCAGTCGGTGCTCTTAACTGCTAGGCCATCTCTCCAGCCCGGAGAAGTGAATTTAAATGATGAGAAAAGGTCTGGAAGTGTTGCTCTGTGCTAACCCACTTTGTGCTGGATAGCTTTAGTGTGAACTTGACACCTAGGTTGAGGGATCCATGACTGGGGAATTGCCTCTATTGGATTGGGCGGTGGCCATGTTTGTGGGGTATTTTCTTGATTGTTGAGTGATATGGAGGGCCCAGCCCACAGTGGGCAGTGCTGTCCTGGGGCCTGTTGTTTTATATTATATGAGAAAGCAGGCTGACCATGGAGCAGGGGCGCAAGCCAGTAAGCAGCACTCCCCTACAGCCTAGCCTCAGCTCCTGCCTCCAGGTTTCTGCCCTGAGTTCCTCCCTCAGGTTTCCTCAGTGATGAACTGTGACCTGGGAGATGGGAGCCAAGTAAACCCTTTCCTCCCCAAGTTGGTTTTGGTCAGAGTATTTTGTCACAGCAATGGAGAAACAAACTAGGACACATGTGCTCAGCACACAAGAGGCCCTAGCTTTGATCTCTCTGACAAGAAACAAATGAGAAAAATCATGACAAATTTAGAAGGGGCTTTTGTTTCTTGTTTTTGATTTTTGAAGCAGGGACTCATTGTGCAGTCCTGCCAGGCCTGGAGCTCTTTCTGTAGAATAGGCTTACCTGGAGCTCACGGGTACCCCCTTCCCTCTGCCCCTATTGGTGGCATTAAAGGTCTGTGCCACCATGCCTGGCTATATCTATTTTTAATTTTTGAGACACTGTGGAGCTGTGTATCCCAGGCTGTACTCAAACTTGCAGCATTCTCTTGATTCTGCCTTCCAAGAGCATTCACTATACCTGCCTTTTAAAGGGGGGTTGGGGGGCTGGAGAGATGGCCTAGCGGTTAAGAGTGCTGACCGCTCTCACAGAGGACCTGGGTTCGATCCCCAGCACCCACATGGTGGCTGAGAACCATCTGTAACTCCAATTCCAGGAGAATTCCAGTTCCACGGAAATTCTGACCTCCGCAGCATTGCACAACACGAGTGCACAAATTTGCATGCAGACAGTACATTCATATAAAAAAAATAAAATAAAAAATAAAAGGGGGTTGGGGGGGCAGGAGCTGGAGAGATGGCT
Organism: Rhizomys pruinosus; assembly: GCA_009823505.1. Lineage (NCBI taxonomy): Eukaryota > Metazoa > Chordata > Mammalia > Rodentia > Spalacidae > Rhizomys > Rhizomys pruinosus. Next base: position 255,982 of record VZQC01013760.1, read on the forward strand.
CAGTGGTTAACAGCACTGACTGCTCTTGCAGAGGACCCAGGTTCGATTCCCAGCACCCACATGGCGGCTAAGAACCGTCTGAAACTCCAATTCCAGGAGAACTCCAGTTCCAGGGGAATCTGACACCCTCTTCTGACCTGCAAGACATTGCACGACATGGGTGCATCAACCTACATGCAGGCAGTAAAATCAGGCACATAAAAATAATAATAGGGGCTGGAGAGATGGCCTAGCAGTTAAGAGCGCCGACTGCTCTTACAGAGGACCCGGGTTCGATCCCCAGCACCCACATGGCGGCCGAGAACCGTCTGAAACTCCAATTCCAGGAGAACTCCAGTTCCAGGGGAATCCGACACCCTCTTCTGACCTCCGTGGCATTGCATGACATGGGTACACACACTTGCATGCAGACAGTACATTCATACACATACAGAAATAAATTAAAAAAATAAAAAAAATAATAAAAAAATAGCCAGTCGTGGTGGCACACGCCTTTAATCCCAGCACTCAGAAGGCAGAGGCAGGCAGATCTTTGTGAGTTCAAGTCCAGCCTGGTCTAAAGAGTGAGTTCCAGGACAGCTGGGGCTGCAGGAAGACCCTGTCTCGAAAAGACCAAAAATAAATAAATAAGTAAATAAATAAATAAAAGGGGGTTAGGGGCTGTAGAGATGACTCAGCAGGTAAGAGTACTGCTTGGTCTTGCAGAGGACCCAGGTTAGATTACAGCACCCACGTGGCAGTCAACATCCATCCATAACTCCAGTTCCAGGGGATCCAACACCCTCTTCTTACCTTCTCCAGCACTGAGGACATAGGGACAGTCACATACATGTAGGCAATACACTCTTACATGTAAAGTAAAATTAATAAATAAAAAACACAAAAAGGGGTTTAAATCAGCCTGGCATGGTGAGGAACCTGGAATCTGGAGCGATGTTGAGGGGTGGAGAGGAGAACGAGGTAACCCACTTGGGACCCCCTGAAGTCTAGCCTTGGGGTCTGGCTGCGTAGCAGGAGTGCCAGGGCACCAAGAAGCTCAGGCTGGAGTCACACGGGTTTGAATGTGAGTTCTGTCTCATCTGCCATGACCTTGGCACAGTATAAGCTGCTCTGAGTCAGTTTCTTCATCTGTAGAATAGGCTTATGAAAGAAACTCCTTGAGAGATGGAGATTTGTCACACGTCTGTCTCACAGATGTGTTTATAGTAGGTGACTTGCTAAGCAGGAGAGACCTAGGCAGCCAAGCAGCCTTGCTTGCAGAGCTCCAGAAGGGACTGTGGGAACTCAGAACCCCGGAGGGGATGCAAAGGGGCTTCAGGATGAGAGACAGAGGTCCTCTCAGCCATGATCTTTGACTTCCACATTCAACTTGACAGAGTTCCCAGAAGTGAGGGTCACTCCTGAGGGCTGAGGAGCAGTGGAGGGCATCGCAGGATCTGGACCGACGGAAGAGACTTGGGGCTGATCTCAAGGCAGCCTTCTTCAAGCCCCCCAACTCTTGATTGCACTGCGCTGCAGTGTGGAGGTCCCATGCGCATCTGTGAGCATGCGTGTGCCAGGTGCAGGGGTGGGATCTGAGGGGAGGACTTTTATATGTTTTGTACCTTTGTAACCAGAGAGATGCTTATGTTATTTTTCAGCTTTTCTGTCTCCTGGGGGTCAGAGGCTGGGCTGGGAGGGGAAGGATGTGAGACAGGTGCAATTTGGCATTTGGGCCTTTAGCAAACCATATGTTCTTTTCTCTTATCTTATGGGGTGGCATGGACAGGGGGGACAGATCCTCCCCTTCCCTCCCCATTCCCACTCAGATCTGAACATTGTCTGGGCCCAAAGTGCAGATTTGATTTTTGCGTTTCCTTAATGTCTCACAGTTCAAACTTCTGAAGTTGGGGATTGGTCTTGGAAAACAGGGGTCTTCCAAGCCCTGATGAGGGCTATTGGTCCTCTTCCCCCATGGATGTGGATGTGTATTACATGGGGTACCTGCCACTTACTGCCTTATGACCTAGGACTGATGATATGGGTGCTGCCTTATGACCTAGGACTGATGCTGGGTGCTCCTAGAGCAACACAGGTCATGTTGTGGTTGTGTGTGGTCAGGGCTCTGTGTTGACACCTCTCCACCCCACACTCAGGAATCAGTTTCCAAGATTAAAAACCCTACTTAGGGCTGGAGAGATGGCCTAGCGGTTAAGAGCACCGACCGCTCTTACAGAGGAACCGGGTTCGATCCCCAGCACCCACATGGTGGCCGAGAGCCATCTGAAACTCCAATTCCAGGAGAACTCCAGCTCCAGGGGAATCCGAGACCCTCTTCTGACCTCCGCGGCATTGCACGACACGGGTGCACAGACCTGCATGCAGACAGTACATTGATACACATACAGAAATTAATAAAAAAATAATATATATAGTATATATATATAATATATATATATTAAAACCCTACTTAATCCTAGCACTTGGGAGTCGGAGGCAGGCATATCTCTGTGAGTTCAAGGCCAGCCTGGCCCACAGAGTGAGTTTCAGGACAGCCAGAACTACAGGGAGACCCTGTCTTAAAAAGAGCAATAATAAATAAATAGCCCTATTTTGTGTGTGTGTGTGTGTGTGTGTGTGTGTGTGTGTGTGTGGTGTGGTGTGGTGTTTTGGAAACAGGGTTCCTTATAGCTCCAGTTGACCTAGAACTTTCTATATAGACCAGACTGGGCTTTATCTCATATAGGTCCACCTGCCTCTGCCTCTGGGCTGCTGGAATTAAAGGCATGGGCCACCACCCCTAGCCTGGAATAAACTTGCATAGAAAATGTTGTCTTATTCTATCGTGGGATGCAGTGGGAGGAGGGCAGCTGTGAATGATTCACGACAGAATGATCTTCCAGAGGAGTCTAAACCTCCTCCCCCAGGTACCTGTAGCTCACTTCCTGGCAGATTTGGGGGGGGCTCCCATCTCTTTCACTCTGAAATGTGGCCCCTCACCTTGTCATCGGAGCCTGAAGTTGGAGCATAGGATGGGCCCAGGGTGCAGGGGAAGCCTCTTTCCTGGTCTAGGTAGCATGAAGACTTCCTTAATGTTCAGGCCTTGGCATTTGTGGCCCTGCCCAGTTGTCAAACCAAACCTAGGAGTTGCCTTTCAGATTCCTGCCTTACCCACCCACAGCTCTGACCGTTACTTTCTAAATTGGATGTAGCCTGAAAGTTGAGTTCCTCCAAAACTCAGAAAGGACCTTCTAGGACTGATGTCTGGGCTGGGCTTACAGAGGGGGGAGGGATCCCCACAGCTCCGTGTCTGGTCTAGGTAGCCAGAGGGGAAAGGGAAGCCAGGTCTCAGAGGGAAAATCCAAGGGCGGTGCCCACAGCCCAGAGGCCTGAGAGGCCTGGATCTCCCGTAGTTAAGGCAGGGGTAACCGGCCACATGACCCAGGCATCCAGATCATTCAGCATTTCTCCTCTCACCACATTGGGGCCCCTACAAAGCCAGGACCTAGGACTGGCTCCGTCCATTCAGGGGCCTCCAAGCCGGCACAAGTCCTTCATTCCAGTTCTGTAGTCCCACTGGCCTCCAGGCAGAGGGTTAGCAAACCACCAAGGGTAGCGAGAGCGAGGTCGCTGGGGGAGAAAGGGTTAAACCTGCACTCTCTAGCTCAAAGTGCATGTAGGCTCCACCCCAGGATTTTGATTGGTTTAAACCTGTTATTCTTTGTCTGGATTAGTCCACCTGAGCTCGCCCCCTACCCCAGCCTGCTCTGGAGCCCACTGTGGCCCCCACTGGAGCTACCAGCCTGCCACAGAGCTGTCAGGTGGGTCCTGGTGAGTAGCCGGAATTCCGAGCCTCCACTAAGTGCTAGCGGTCCAGTGACTCCTTGCCTGGGCTTCAGGACTGGGCCAACTGAAAAGGAACTGCCAAATTTTAAGCTGTCATGTCTCTCGGTTTACCTGCCTTGCCTATTTTCTGCAGGTCGTTGTCTATAGAGAAGGATGGTGGTCGGAGCTGGCGAGACCCCAGCCCTTGAGGGTTGTATGGAAAGCCACTGGACTGCTGCCTGCAGGCAAAGGAGGGGTCCTCAGGGAGGTTGCTGCGTGCAGAGGAGCCGGGGAGATCGCTGCTGGCCAGGCTCTGGCCAGGCCTGTGGATGAGCAGGGGCCTGAGCCGGTCTGGCTGTTCCGCTGGCTGAGAACACTCTGACACCGCTGGCTCCAATGTCCTCCCAGGGGCAGAAGCCAAGGATCTATGCTCCACCCTCCAGGGGCAGTGGCTAGGTAAGGGGGAGGGAAGCCTTCAAGAAGACTTGAGTGACCCAGGAGCAGGGGAGAGTGTGCTCAGGTCTCCTAGAGTAGACAGGCTGTTTGCTGTTTGTTTGTGAGAATCTCTGAGGACCTTCCTTGCAGCTGTCCTCCTCCAGCTTGGAGGGGGTTAGAGTCTCCTCCCAGGTGAGTTGTTGTCCCTCTGGTGGGACCCTTTTCCCCTGGTTAGAGTTTCTTCCAGATCAGAACTGGGGTCGGGTGGAGCTTGGCAGTTATGCCACATTCCACCCCCAGAATCCCTCCCATGAAATCTATTCCCAGGGGAGGGCTGCACTCCATGTGGACCCTCCCCTAGTTCAGAGTGTGTCTTTTTTTTGTTTTGTTTTGTTTTGTTTTTGGTCTTTTTGAGACACGGTCTCCCTGTTAGCCCCAGCTAGCCTGGAACTCACTCTGTAGACCAGGCTGGCTTTGAACTCACAAAGATCCATCTGCCTCCTCAGATGAGAGCTTGATGCTCCCCATCAGCCTATTTCCTGGCAAGGTCTTTATCCCACTGCAGAGAGGCTCCTCCTGGCAGGTGGAGATTCTCCCCAAGTCACACCCTGCCTGGCCCCCCAAACGTTTCTGGGCCGAGTTCCCTGTACACTGGCCTCTGACAGCTCCTGATCTCAGGGGAAATGTTTCTCTACAAGTGGAAGCCTCTCCCTGCAGATGAGAGTTGGAGCCTGGAGCTAGAGTTCTGGGGTTAGAACCATCCTTCCTTCAGGAGGCAGATCCTGTCTGGAGGCCTGAACCTTGGGAAGTGTGTTGCTTACAGACCTGGACCTCTGCTTTGTTAGGTCCTTCCCTGAATGTGTTTTCAGCCATCCAGGCTGAGCTCATGAGGCAGCCGGCTGAGGACCTGGACAGGGACTGGCTCAGGGAAGGCAAGGAGCAGGGTGGAAGGGGCCAGGGGACACAGGCTGTCTGGCCTCAGACTTGGACTTCGACTTGAAGTGGGACTCAGGGCTGGGCAGCCACACCTCAGGTGGATGTGCAGTTCATGTTCATCGCTTTCTCCCTTCCAGAGAGACTTTGGTCCAGAAAGGTGCTTCCAGCAGCCAAAGTTCAGGTACTGTCCCAATCTGCGTGTGAGTATGAGGCCCTCGGAGACCAGCAGGCTGAATCAACCCTCATTCTTTCAGCCTGAAAAGCTCAGGTATGTGATTCTCTGGTTCCTAGGCAGAAGATTAGGTTCTACAGGGAAATCCTATAGGTACTTCCGGTCTTGCCACACAGCCACTCTTGTCTACAATACAAGACATGGAGCTGCAGAGGCAGGACTACCATGTGGAAAGGCCACTGCTGAACCAGGAGCATCTGGAGGAGCTGGGACAGTGGGGCCCGGTGCTTCAGACCCACCAGTGGCAAAAGTGGTTTCGGTAAGGCTGAGGGTAGAGGTGTGGCGGCTCTGGCAAGGGCCTAGGTAGCCCTGTCTCTGAAGCACCCCTCGCCTCCACAGATGCTCCCGTGCTCGGGCCCACGCCCTTCTGGTCCAACATATTCCAGTCTTGGGCTGGTTACCCCGCTATCCTGTGCGTGAATGGCTCCTGGGGGACCTGTTATCTGGCCTGAGTGTGGCCATCATGCAGCTTCCACAGGGTGAGCTACCCTCAAGGGCTTGGCCTACAAGCTCTATGATCTGTGAGACCCCAAATCAGGAGCCAGACCCCAAATCTGACCATGGAAGGGTGGCCACTGAGCCCAGGCCTTGGACTCCTGTGTGTCTTCGAGGCTGTCCTCTCCAAGTCTGCATTGCTACCATTCTCCCCAGGCTTGGCCTATGCTCTTCTGGCTGGATTGCCTCCAGTGTTTGGTCTCTACAGCTCCTTCTACCCCGTCTTCATCTACTTCCTGTTTGGGACCTCTCGGCACATCTCCGTGGGTGAGTGGAAGCAGTACTGCAAGCAGCCTTCACTCGGGGCCACGGTACTTCCAGGATACGGTAGGAGAGGGCTGAGTGGGGCAGAGGGCTCGGGAAGAGGGCACCACGGGTGTCTGGAGACTGAAGAGACTCGACCATGGCTCAACCCTGGCTGCACTAAAGCCTGGCACTGTGGGACTCTAGACTGGAGGATAAGAGGCAGCTTGGAGCCCTGGAAGTTCCTAGAGGCCTGTCCAGCTTGACGCAGTCTCCAGACCACTGGACACAGGCGAGGGAGGGTAATGAGGCGGCATTTCTGGCCAGCCTTGAGCGCTCGTGAGCTGAGGATTCACTTATTTTTCTGAGACAGGCTTTCCCTGTAGCCACAGCTATGTAGACTGGGGTGGCCTAGATTTCACAGAGTTCTGCCTGCCTCTGTCTCCCAAGTGATGGGACTAAAGAAGGAGGCCACCATGCCTGGCTCTCAGTGTTCACTTTTTTTTTTGTTGTATTTTCAAGACAGGGTTTCCCAGTAGCCCCGGCTGTCCTGGAACTTGCTCTGTAGACCAGGCTGGCCTTGAACTCACAAAGATCCACCTGCCTCTGCCTCCCAAGTGCTAGGATTATAGGTGTGCGCCACCACGCCCAGCTAGGGTTCACTTTTGACCATGGGTATTCCTAGCTAGCACTGCCTCCATCCGTGCAAGCATACATATACATATACATCCAAAATGGAAAGCCTGCTGGCCATCCTAATGAAGACAGGACCAGCGTCCTCTTCCCTCAGACCTGTCCTGTCCTCCCCTGCAGGGACCTTTGCCGTAATGTCTGTGATGGTCGGTGGTGTGACAGAATCTCTGACTGCAGATGAGACCTTTGTGCAAAGCTTGAATACCACAGTTGAAGATGCCCGAGTACAGGTGGCCTACACACTCAGTGTCCTGGTTGGCCTCTTCCAGGTGTGGAATACTCAGGAATATGCGAACCCACCCCTCAGTCAGTTGTGGTGTCTGACTGTCCCCTCTTGCTGTTCTTTCATCCCCTCTGGTCCTACCTGTCCTTGGCCATTGCTACATCCTCTGCCACCCCTGACTATACCTGCTCACCACACAGGTGGTGCTGGGCCTTGTGCACTTCGGCTTCGTGGTCACCTACCTGTCAGAGCCTTTGGTCCGCAGCTATACTACAGCTGCGTCTGTCCAGGTCCTCATCTCCCAGCTCAAGTATGTGTTTGGCATCTCACCGAAGAGCCATTCTGGGCCACTGTCCGTTATCTATGTGAGTGAGGGCAGGAGCAAGGGTGGGTAGGTGTGTTGTGCCCCATGACCTTGAGTGCTGGCTGCAAGCCACCTCTCCTCAGACGTTCCTGGAGGTCTGCTCGAAGCTGCCTGAGACCGTTGTGGGAACTTTGGTCACAGCGATTGTGTCAGGAGTGGTGCTTGTGATGGTGAAGCTGTTGAATGAGAAGCTGAAGAGATATCTACCCATTCCAATACCCGGGGAACTACTGACGGTTCGGGTGCCAGGGAGTGGGCATTGGGGGGAAGGGAAAGACAGCGTAGATCTGGTCAGTGCATGTACTCAAGGTACCTGAGGGCCAGCGGAGTGGTCTCTGGAGGGCTCCCGGGTGTTCGGGAACTGCAGCAGAAAGCCCCATATTGGCTTCTGACCCCCCTGACAGAATCTCCCCTTTACCAGATGACACTGTTCATTTCCCCTACCCACAACTCCCCACTCTCAGAAAAGTGTTTCTTCCAAAATGGCTAACCCACTTCCCCGGTGATCTAAGAGCACTTCCTCTCCTGAACCTGACCTGTCCCCACAGCTCATTGGGGCCACTGGGATCTCTTATGGCGTGAAACTGCAGGACAGATTCAAGGTGGATGTAGTGGGCAGCATTCCTGCAGGGTGAGCTCTGGTTCTGTCAGGGAGTTGGGGCACCTAGGGCTGCGGCCATCTTTGAATTCACAGATGTTTCTTCCAGGCTGATACCCCCAGTGGCACCCAATACCCAGTTGTTTGCAAAGCTTGTGGGAAATGCCTTCGCCATCGCTGTGGTGGGCTTCGCCATTGCTATCTCCCTGGGGAAGATCTTTGCCCTGAGACATGGCTACCGGGTGGACAGCAACCAGGTCTGTGTTTGCTGGACATGCAGGGGACATGCAGGTGTTCAAAGACCCAGACGATGAGAGTAACCAGAGTAGGGACAGGCTGAACTCAGAAGAGGCCAAGCGTGAGAGAACAGGACCCGGGGGCTTGCAGGCCGTTGACTGGGAGTGGGCTTTGGGGGCACATCAGCCTGGACACAGAGGGAGAGTGAGCTGGCCTTTCTGGCGACACCTCACAGCCACATTTCCCTCACCAGGAGCTGGTGGCCCTGGGCCTCAGTAACCTGGTTGGAGGCTTCTTCCGGTGCTTCCCTGTGAGCTGCTCTATGTCTCGGAGTCTGGTACAGGAGAGCACCGGGGGCAACACGCAGGTGAGCTCGGCACAAGCGTGAGCTTGGGGGAACTGCGTCTGGGTGTTTGCCAGGGTGGTCTACACCCTTCCCCTCCCTCACGCTGTACTCACCTCTACATTATAGGTTGCTGGCGCTGTGTCTTCCCTTTTCATCCTCCTCATTATCGTCAAACTTGGAGAACTCTTTCAAGATCTGCCCAAGGTGAGCTCCCACCCTCTCAACCTGGCTTCCCTGTCTAGGGTAGACTAGACCCAGATCAGTTTCTCTCGTCCAGGTTCAGAGATCCAAAGTTAACTCTTGACATGAAATCTGTGCCTCAGGCAGAACTAATGGTTTAAGGTGGTGTAGGTGGTAGTTGCTGTGGACTGGGCTCTGTCCAGATGCTTGGACAGCCTGGGTGGGTCATGCCTTATAGGTGGGGACTGTCATCCTTTGGGTACTTCTCAGCAGCCCTGGTGACACTTTCCTTGCTGCAGGCTGTCCTGGCAGCTGTCATTATTGTGAATCTAAAGGGCATGATGAAGCAGTTTTCTGACATCTGCTCCCTCTGGAAGTCAAATCGAATGGACCTGGTGAGAACCTGGGAGCCAGGGCTGAGCTTGGGGGCTTTAGTGTCAATTGACCCTTGACCCCTGCCCTTCCATTCCCAGCTAATCTGGCTGGTAACCTTTGTGGCCACCATCCTTCTGAACCTGGACATCGGTCTGGCAGTTTCCATAGTCTTTGCCCTGTTGCTTGTGGTTTTCCGAACACAGCTGTGAGTCGGCCCTTGGTCTCCCCAGTTCCATCTCGGCGGGCTCCCCCCACATCTCTGGGAGGCTCCAGGTTCTTCGTTCTTCCTCTCACGGCCCCGTCTTTGCCTCCTCTTTTGCCCTCCCTCTCTCTTCAGGCCCCATTACTCTGTCCTGGGGCAGGTGCCAGACACGGATATTTATAGAGATGTGGCAGAATACTCAGGGGTGAGTGGCAGGGGCTGAATGGGGGAAGTAGGGGGGCAGGGCAGACCGAAGGCATAATGGACCCTTCTCATTCCCTTCTTTGTGGACATGAATATGTTTTTGTCCCTGAGCAGTGAGGGCTGGGCTGGGGAAATGGACCAGAGGGTAAAGTGCTTTCTGCACAAACATTAAGTCCTGAGTTTTGATGCCCAGATGGGCATGGTGGCACATGCCTTTAATCCTATCACTCCAGAGGTAGAGGCAGGCAGATCAGTGAGTTCAAGGCCAGCCTGGTCTACAGAGCAAGTTCCAGGGCAGCTGGGGCTACAGGGAGACCCTGTCTTGAAAAGACCAATAAATAAATAAATAAATAAATAAATAAATAAATAAATAAATAAATAAAGTGCCAGGCATGACAGCATGTATATCATAGCCTCAGTCGTGGGAAGGAAGACAGGAGGATTTCTGGGGGTCCACTAGCCAGTGAACAATACTCAGGTTCAGTAAGACATTGTGTCTCAAAGGTGGAGATCCTAGGTCAGCTTCTGGCCTCCATAGAAAAGGCATATATCCCCATATAGGTGCAGACATGCGTACGTTACACACCAAGGTTGGAGCAGGTTGACTTTGCTCTCTGGAATTTGAAGAGAGAAGTTTGGGTCTCTGACCGTCATTTCAGGTGCATACAGATGGGCTCAGTCTCAGCAGCACAAGCCGCACCCTAGCCAGTACCCCTGGGTCAGGAGACTGGAAGAGCACGGAGAGGCACAGGATGCAGGACAGGGTGTTTCTGAATCCGATCAGAGGAACTACAAAGTACCCATCCCCTAGTTTATGTCCTGGAAAGTCTCATGCCAAGGCCAGACAATGCAGGTTGTATGAGAGTCTGGGGGAGATCAGGGCTTTGCCCTTGACATGGACACAAGACTGCTGAGCACAGTATGATTAGGCAGAAGAAGAGGTATTGAGGGTGGCTGGAGAGATGGCTCAGCGGTTAGGAGTGCCGACTGCTCTTGCAGAGGACCCAGGTTCGATCCCCAGCACCCACATGGGGAATCCCACACCCTCTTCTGACCTCCGCAGCATTGCGCGACATGGGTGCACCAACCTACATGCAGACAGTATATTCATACACATAAAAAATAATAAATTTAGCGGGGCGTGGTGGCGCATGCCTTTAATCCCAGCACACTGGAGGTAGTTGTAGGCGGATCTCTGTGAGTTCAAGGTTTAGCCTGGCTTACAGAGCAAGCTCCAGGATAGCTAGTACTAAAAGGGAGACCCTGACTCCAAAATACCAAAAAAAAAAAAATAATAATAATAATAAATAAATAAAAGGAGATATTGAGGGTCTAGGTCTGAGGAGAACATGAAGGGAGTAGCCTAGGTCACGGTGGAGAGGGGAGGGCAGGAGAGTGCGGAAGGACAGGGCCTGGGCAGGACGAGGCATTAGGGGAACCTAGCCAGGTCTATGGCCCAGGCTCCCAGGAAACTGGTGGGTCAAAGGCTGGGGACAGAAGGGGATGGTAGGGGGCACCGGTCCCTCTAAGGGATGAAGGTGAGAGAAGAGGATGCAGTGGAAGGGAAGGAAGGCTCAGCCACCCCATCCCCTCCTCATCCCCAGGCCAAGGAAGTCCCAGGTGTGAAGGTCTTCCGCTCCTCAGTCACCATGTACTTTGCCAATGCTGAGCTGTTCTGTGACTCTCTGAAGCAGAGGGTAAGCCTGGGATCCCCCTGCCCAGTAGGGAGAAGGGGAATCTGAGCACCCTCAGGCTCCCAGACCACCCAACCCCCACCTCTGGCTGGTGTCTCTAGTGTGGTGTGGACGTTGACCACCTCATCTCCCAGAAGAAGAAGCGGATCAAAAAGCAGGAGCTGAAGCTGAAGCGACTCCAGAAAGCCAAGAAGTCCAAGACACAGGCAGGTCCCTGTCACGGCTCCTCCTGGCTCTGTCCTTCTGTGGACACCAGACCTGATCCCTGCCTCCTGCCTGCCCTCTACCTCCACGAGCCTCTCTCCTAGTCTTTGGGTACCCCCTCCCTGTTTCTCTCTCACTTTTAGACCCCCCACTGGGTCTCTCATCCCCCAGGGACCCTGCTTCACTCCCTAGCTGGGAGGGCAGGCTCTAGTAGTTTGGTTCTTCTCTTTCCTCTGTCAGCCGCACCGAGAACCACAGTATGTCCCTTTCAAGTTTGCAGCTGTTAGGCCTGCAGACTGGGGCCTGGCTTGTCTGCTTACCAACCCCCGGACAATACCGGTCTACCCGACGTGGTTGTTACGTGGCACTCTGGAGAGCTTTCTTGTCACCTCTCTTCCCTGCCCTAGGCTGCCTCTTCCAGGATTGCTGGGTTTTGCATCAATGGCAATGCTAGTGCTGAAGGCATAAGAAATGACGACGTGGAGGGCTCTGCGGCCAGGGTGAAGCTAAAGGTGGGAGAAGAGCCATGAGCTGCAGAGGTATAGGTGCCTGCACTGTCCCTCGAGGGAAGCCAGGACCCACCAGTGTGGGTTTGTGGGTACTGGGTGACGATAGGGGGAATGTGGTCATGGCTCAGACACTATAGGAGAACCCTGGGGATAGAGAATTTTCCTTGAGGGTTTTGTGTCTTTGATCTTGGGACTAGATGAAGAAGCTGAATTTATAGATGTCACAAGACCTCACTGTGTGTTCATGGGTAGGATTTGGGAAATACTGGAAAAATCATGGGGTCGAAGGGATTAAACTAACGATTCTGACTGGTCAAGGTACCAAGTGCCATGTATGATTGCTGGTATATTAAAGCAGGTTCACATTTGGTTTTCCCTGGGACTCTACTCACTCTCATGTTTGGCTAATGACGGGACATGGTGCCCCAGAACCCCTTCTTCTTGTGTCCCTATTCGTCTTAGACCCACAGAATTACAGCAGTTTGTACATGTTGGGGTATGTTCTCCTGCGTGTCTTACTTTTCCATATTTAGGTACAGATATAGATACACATACACATACACATATACCTGTCTGTTTCTGCCATTGGCCTGTTCTGAATCTTCATGTGGCATCTGAATACCTGCAAATGTATGGGTATTTCCATGTGTGCTTCTGAGTCTTCCCCTGTGTGATCCTGTGCGGTGTGCCTGCCCTGCCTTTACCCTCATGTTGGACGTTCAGCACATCTGTGCGGTGTGCCTGCCCTGCCTTTACCCTCATGTTGGGCGTTCAGCACATCTGTGCGGTGTGCCTGCCCTGCCTTTACCCTCATGTTGGGCGTTCAGCACATCTGTGCGGTGTGCCTGCCCTGCCTTTACCCTCATGTTGGACATTCAGCACATCTGTGCGGTGTGCCTGCCCTGCCTTTACCCTCATGTTGGACATTCAGCACATCTGTGCGGTGTGCCTGCCCTGCCTTTACCCTCATGTTGGACGTTCAGCACGTCTGGCTTCCCTGCAGGTGCACCAGGAGGATGAGCTGGTTAATGCAGTAGTGAGCACTGAGGAAGATGTCAAGGCCCCAAATGTGACCACACTGAAGTCCCTGGGTCTTCCCCAGCCCGCCTTCCACAGCCTCGTTCTGGACCTCAGCACCCTCTCCTTTGTGGACACCGTGTGCATTAAGAGCCTGAAGAACGTAAGAACTGGGGCAGACCACAGCCCCTCAAGCCTGCACACTGACCCCATCGCTTGTCCCGAGAGAGCCCTCTGAGCCTTCTGGCTTTCCCACTCGAGCCTTCTGAGCTCCCCCACTAAATGTTGCCCAACTGCTGCCCTCTCTGAGGCCGTCCCCTTTGTTCCTGCAGATTTTCCATGACTTCCGGGAGATCGAGGTGGAGGTGTACATAGCAGCCTGCTACAGTACGTTCAGTGGGGACAGCAAGAATAAGCCCAGCAGAGAGGGTGGAAATCTTCTGTCTCATGGTTGTGTCCAGCAGTATAGGGACTTTTTTTCTGAAAGCAGAGGTCAGACACAGGTGTCAGGAGCTGGGAGCGGGGCTGGGGAGAGATGGCTTAGTGGGTGAGAGTGGTGTTTGAGGGCCTGAGGTCAAGTCCCCAGCACCCGTGTAAGAAACCAGGCATGGCTGTGCGCGCCTGTAACACCAGTCTTCTGTGGGTACAGACAGATGGACCCCCAAGAACTTGATGGTCGGTCATTGACAAAGTGGCAGGTTTCAGGTTTGGTCAGAAGCCCTCTCTGTAAGGAGTAAGGTTGAGACTGATAGAAGGTAACATGTGACGTTCTGCTCTGACCTCTGGGCACAGGGTCACGAGTGACTGGTGTCCAGCTGTAAGTAGAGAGGTCAGCGGTGGCAGTGGTCGAGGAGTCTAGGGCTGCCTCGGGCCTGGGCTTCCTGGTGGTTCTCAGTGTTTTGGACCTGCTCCTTACCCACAGGCCCTGTGGTCACCCAGCTTGAGGCTGGACACTTCTTTGATGAGTCCATCACTAAGCAACATCTCTTTGCCTCTGTCCATGATGCTGTGACCTTCGCCCTTCGACACTCCAAGTCTGCCCCCAGCAGCCCTGTCTTGGTAAGCTCTTGCTGGCCCATTGGCCACTGTTTGTTAATCTGTTGCTCACCTCTCTCTGACCCCAACTCCAGGACGTCCATGCCATTGGCCATGGCTTTGGCTCCAGTGAATCCATTGTTCTTCCTCTTTGGCCTTAGAATAAATTCGTTTTGGGTGGAGGTACTGTTTCAAACTACGGGCCTTTGGACACTAATACATCCTTGGGATCTCTCATCCTGCCCACGCAGGCCACCAAACTCTGATTGTGCTGCTGAGACTGCTTACCTCTGGAGGCTGTGACAGGTCACCCTCCTGAAATCCCCTGCCTCTTGGCCGTCTCCAGGTGCCACGCAGGACTCCTTCTGTGAACATGCACATGTATTCAACTCAGGGATGGAGGTCTTGGGACTCCAAGTTCAGTGCTACAGGCCTTGGGCAGGGTATTGCAGTCAGGCTGGCCTTGGCTGGGTTCAGGGAGGGAATGGATATGTGTTTACAGCTTTGGAAATAAATATATGTCTGCCCAACTTCAGGCTCTGTGGTGTCATGGTTGGTTTTGTCTTGGGTGTCTGGTTATTTATAGCTAGCTGGTCTCCCAACCTTTCTTATGTCCCAAAGTAGACAGAATTTGGTGTATAATTTGGGGAGGTCAGGTTAGAGAGCACACAAGAGCAGGCTAGCTATGGGACCCGGAGGGTAGGGTCATTACAAGCTCAGGTGTCCACACAGACAGACTTTCACCTCATAGCTGAAAAAATAGATGAAATCAAAGCTTCTGTCAGGGCCAATCCTTTCTCACGGGTACATGGTGTGATTCAAGGTAGAGTAGTCCTTATGGGAGATGCACGGTGGACCCGAGTCCCCAGCTAAGGAACAACAGCCTTTCGCTGGTGCTGCTGCTGGATCTAAACATAAGCATGACGAGTGACCTGCCCATTGAATTAGAGCTGTGGGATTGACAGAACACCGTCAGCCAAGATCTGGCTGGTTTCTGACATCAAATGCCAACGGAGGGTGCATGGCCTTTTGGGTAGCTGACCGAGTGATGGGTGTCCATGGGGACAGTGGGGTCTTTCTAGGCCCACTATGTTCTCCTGATCGGTAGAAGAACAGCAGCTTCATGGGTGAGTATGAAGGGCGCAAACACCTGGACATGGCCTGAGCAATGCAGGGCTCACATCACCTTCTCTTAAGGTGTGAATCTCTATTCATCAGGCACTCTGCAGGTGCCAGGCTCTGTGCTGGGCACTGGGCAAGGTCTCACTGTACACAAAGGCTCCCTGCCCTCCAAATCACCTCGGCATCCTTGACTGGCCTTATTTTTTTCATGGCCTTCGTCCTTGCCTGGCACTGTGTTTACAAATCGTCTGCACTCCTGCCCAAACCTCAGTCCAGGAAGGCAGAGCTTTGTTGGCTTTGTCACAAGGCATTCTGGCACCAGGAATGAGTACTTAATAAATACAGTTTGAATGAAGACTTGTCAGGTGAAGCCAGATGTAGACCTTAAACAAGTATTGTAATCAAGGTTGGGCATGGTGGCATGTATACCTTTAGTCATAGCATTTGGGAGGCAGAGGCAGGTGGATCTCTTTGTGATAGAGGGCAGCCCAGGAAGTTCTAGCACAGCTGGGGATATAGGGAGACCCTGCCTAAAAAAACCAAACCAAACCAAATCAAACCCATCCAAACCAAACAACCAAATCAAATCAAACCAAATCAAACCAAACCAATGAACAGCAACAACAAAAACCAAACAAATAAAAAACCAAGAAAGTCAGTCAGGTTGGCCTTGGCTGGGTGCAAAGAGGGAACTGATGTATGTTTACAGCTTTGGGAATAAAGATGTGACCAGAGGTAGTCAGAAATGTTTTGAAAAAAAAATAACACAGGGGCCCATGGGGCATGGCGATGCACATTTTTTTTTTAATTAATGTTGTGTATTTTTTTTTATTATTTATTTATTTATTTTTGTATGTGTATGAATGTACTGCCTGCATGCAAGCCTGTGCACCCGTGTCGTGCAATGCCGCGGAGGTCAGAAGAGGGTCTTGGATTCCCCTGGAACTGGAGTTCTCCTGGAATTGGAGTTACAGACGGTTCTTAGCCGCCATGTGGGTGCTGGGGATCGAACCCGGGTCCTCTGCAAGAGCGTCGTTGCTCTTAACCGATAGGCTATCTCTCCAGCCCGCGATGCACACTTTTAATCCCAGCACTCAGGAGGCAGAGGCAAGCAATCTCTGTGAGTTCAAGGCCAGCCTGGTCTTTGTGAGTTCAAGCCCAGCCTATACCACACAGCCAAGTCTGGGTTAGCCAAGGAGTTGCAGCACTGTCCTGTCTCAAAAAGAACTTAAAAGAAAAAAAAAAAAAAACACACAACATCACAGTATCACATTAGACAGAAGGGACTGTGTCACCAACATAGTCATAAAAGAGGGCCCTGGGAGCATATGACACTTGATCTGAAACTCCAACCTTGAGTAGGTGACTTTCTAGAAGGGAAACCATGCTCCTAGAACAAGGAAGTACCAGTGTTGAGAGACATCTGGGTAAGGCAGGGGCAACAGCCAGCAGGAACCTTCAAGGGAGCCAAGCTTTGGAGGGCTCATTCTGCACAGTGCTAGCAGTGGGCTCAGTTGGGGCACCGAAGCTTTGAGCAGCTTCTCTGTACTTGTGTTTACCAGCCTGGGTATTGCTACTCTACGCAGAGAGCAATATGCCTTGAGAGTGATGGGGTGCTTAGATTTAGGGAGGACGATAGGTCAGTTGGAGCATAGAGTAGTTCCTTCATGTCTTGGCTGGCTGAGAGACTGAGACCCAGGAGGCCGCAGATCGGCCACTCCTTCCCCAGTCCGTATCTCCCAGCATCAGGCCAGGCATATCCTGAAAGGCCGTGGGCCTGGCTGGAGCCTATTGCTTCAGAGCTGGGCCTGCTCTTGGGGGAGGGGTGTTTGCTGGGTTGCCAAGGTGCCAAGGTTCCGTCCGCGGGCAGTGTCCACAGACATGCTGTGCACATTGTTCTCAGTGCCAGCACTGGCTTTACTGGTGATACCTGTCCCCAGCTTTGCCTGGTCACGGCCCCTCTGGTACCAGGTGGGGCTGGACTTGCACCCCTGGGGGTGCCAGCCAAACAGCCTAGATGGTTGCAGGAGCAGCCTGGGATGCTCTGCCTACTGGATGGGCCTGGGAGGAAACCGCATCTATCCCGTGGCTGGAGTCACGATCACCACTACCATGATGGTGGTCATCACCCGCGTGATGCGGCGCTGGTGGCGTGCTCAGGTCGCTAAGGGTCAGGTGAGCACAGCACCCCTCTGTCTCCTTCAGCTTCCGTGTCTTCTCGTGCCTCATGGGCCCATACCCTCTACCTCCCCGGTCTCCACTCCCCATCAGCCTGCCTTATGGCCTTGTGGGCCTCCCGCTGATCCTGTCCTCCAACCTGTACTCTCTTCTGTATCTCCATGAGACCTATGTCTACAACCGATAGTTCTCTAACCATTCCCCAGGGCCAGTACCATGGCCACTGTCTCCACTTAGTGCCCTCTCCCCTCATTCAGTCTCTTTGGGTCTCAAGACCTCCTAGCCCCTGGTAGATCCACAGTGATCTGGCTGTGTCTCCCTTTCCATCCCCTTTGGGCACTACCCCCTACGCCTTCTTCCTAGCCCCACTGCCACCCCTTGCTGTGCTCCCTGGCCCTCCTCCACTACCCCCTACGCCTTCTTCCTAGCCCCACTGCCACCCCTTGCTGTGCTCCCTGGCCCTCCTCCACTACCCCCTACGCCTTCTTCCTAGCCCCACTGCCGCCCCTTGCTGTGCTCCCTGGCCCTCCTCCACTCAGTCCAGTCCTATGCTCTCAGCACCCGCAGGTGACCACCAGCGCCTGCAGACACTGGAAACGGCAGACTGCTGTCTCAGACCGCACTGTGGTCCTCAGGGTCCTTCACATGCTGGACGCCATCCTCCTGCACCTTGAGGGCCACCTGAAGCGGCTGGCTTCCCAACAACAAAGTCAAATAAAAGGGACTCCCACCCAGTCTGGGTGATGCAATACATGCTTCTGTTTTTCTGATTGGTGGGGAAGGACCTGAGGCGCTGTGCCAGGACTCCAGCCTGTGTGTCTGTGGGATTTTTTTGGACCCTTGTCATTGTTCGAAGCTCCATGATGTGCCATCTCTAGCCTGACTAGTAGCTGAGGACCCACAGGGTGATGGTGTCCTGATGCTTAGGGTGGACAGTGGTCCAGGGAGGGCTACCAAGGTGGAAATGACAACATGGCTGAGTCCTCTGGAGAAGGAGGTCTGGGAGAAGCCCCCAGCTAGAGGCCCCAGTTTGAGCAGAGGTTCTGTGCTATGTTTGGTTCTCCATGTATCTTGGTAAAGTGGGTAGTGATGACTTGTGAAGGGTCTCTGTCAACAGAGTGCCTGGCTTCTGCAGCACACAGGCTGGGGAAGAAGGCTCCGAACTGTTGAGGGGCGGTGAGGATGGGAGCCATACCCGAGTGATCTCATGGGGACGAAGAACCCTGGGGCCTCCACCACTATGGGGGAGAAGCCGTTCCTTTGTATCCCCTGCCCTTGTTACCATCTTCAGGTTGAAGAGGGGATCTCACGACTTCAGTCCTGCCAAGAGAAAGCAGCTGGCCAGTTTCCTTCTCTGGGTCCTTCCCCAGGGCTCCCCAGCAGCCGGTCCTCCCCAGATCCTAGGACCCTGCTGAAATCCCCACTCTGGCCAGACCCCCTCCCCCAGCTCAGACCAATAGCCCCAGTCTAGAGGCAGGTAGGCAACCTTAGCCACTTGTTTTTGTGGCAACTTCAAACATATTCCGGTGCCTTATTGGCCCTGTTCCAAGCCCCCTAAAGTAGAAGTGATGAGTGAACCGTTTCGAAGGACACCTCACTCCTTTCTGTCCCCTCTACAGTTGGTGATCCAGGTTGATTTGGACCTGAGGCATATTTTTTAGAGTCTTTTAGAAAAGAAGCTCAGCATTACAAACTCAAAATGGAAACAGAAACCCGAGCCTGGTTGTGCATGCCTTTAATCTCAGATCTCGGGAGGCAGAGATGTGTGAGTAATCTCAGTGAGTTCCAGGCCAGCTTGTGTTACATAGTGAGCTCCAGGCTAGCCAGGCTTCCATAGTTAGATGGTGTCTCAAAAAGCAAATTAAAAAAAAAAAGTGTTGTAAGGGACAAATACTATGACAGTTATTGAAAACACTGGTGGTGTCTTCCTGACACCTAATTCTTCCTCTAATTCTTTTCTCCATCCAGTTCATGGTTTCTGTGATGGCTTCTACATTATATAAGTAATATGTGGGTAGGAAGATGGTTCAGTGGGCAAAAACACTTTGCTATGCAAGTAGACTACCTAAGTTAAACTCCATGAATTCCTGTAAAAAGCCAGATGAATTGGTGCACATTTAGGCTATCTGGAAGCTCTCAGCTCAGTCGCTAAAATGCGAGAGATACTGTTTCAAAGCAATGTGGAAGGAGACAACTGACTCCTAAAACATTCTCCTCTGACCTTCACATGTGCACTGTGGTGTGTGTTCTCTCTCTCTCTCTCTCTCTCTCTCTCTCTCTCTCTCTCTCTCTCACACACACACACACACACACACACACACGCACACACACAAGATAACTAAATGCATAAATTATATTTTGGTTTTGAGACACGGTCTCAGTTTGTGGCCCTGGCTACCCATAAACTCCTGCCTCTGCCTCTGAAGCATTGGGATTAAAGGCATGCGTCACCCACCTGGCTTTGTCCTGTTCATTTTTCATTTGTTTGGTGGTTTTGTAGACCTAGAAGAGATCCTGATGAAGAAACTGGTAAATTTCAGCAGTTTCAAGACCCCTCATTCCTGCCCCTCCTCACAAGCTAGAGTGGTTTCCCAGGTGCAGGGAATTTAAAGGGACAATATTTCTTTTTTCCCCTTTTAGACACTGGCCATTTAAGATAGTTTTTTTCAGTTCACTGACTGACCTCAGAAAGAATGGAATAGAATTTTCAGAAAGCACATACAACAAAGGACACACATGTTGAAAAAATAGCATGGGTCAGGCATGTAGGCTCGTGGCTATAATCCTAGCATTCAGAAAGCCACAGACAAGTACCCCAGATCTTAGCAAACAGAAGTCAAGGATCAGTGAACTGAATTTCCAGAAATTCTACCCACTTCCACATGTGGGCCATGGCAAATGCAACACAAATAAGTAAAATGTCATTTAAAAACCTAATGAACCTAACATGGTGACACATACCTGTAATCAAAAGAAGCACGAGGATTATTTCAAATTCAAAGCTATAGAGAGACCCTGTCTCAAAACATAAATAAAAGCTAAACAGTCATCATATGATCTAACACTTCTTCACTTGCATTTGCTAAAAGAATTGAAAGCAAGGACCCAAACAGATCAGATATTTGTAAAACCATGCTCACTGCAGCATTTCTTACATAGCCAAAAGATGGAAGAAACTGGCATGTCCATCAGAAGGAGAATGCAAAAACATTTGATTTGTTGTACGATGAAATGTTTTGGTTTATTTTTAATATTTTATTTATTATTTTTTATTTTATGTGTATAAGTGTATTGCCTACATGTGTATCAGTGTACTCATGTCATACAATGCCCATGGAAGTCAGAAGAGGGTTTGAATTTCCCTGGAACTAAAGTTATAGATGGTCGTTAGCCTCCATGTGGGTGCTGGGACTCGAACCCTGGTCTTCTGCAAGAGCAACCAGAGCTTTTAACCACTGAGCCATCTCTCCAGCCTCTGTTTTGTTTTATAAAGATTTATTTTTTTAGCCAGCCTTGCCGTGCACGCCTTTAAGCCCAGCACTTGGGAGATAGAGGCAAGTGGATCTCTGTGAGTTCTAGGCCAACCTGGTCTACATAGTGATTCTAGGTCAGGCAGGGCTCCACAGTGAGACCTTGTCTCAAAAAAAAAGTTATTTTTATTTCTTGTGTATGAGTGTTTTTCCTGCATGTGTGTAAGTGCACCATGTGTGTGCAAACCTGTGGAAGCCAAAAGAGAGTGTTGCTCTAGAACCGGAGTTTCAGAAGATCACGAGCCTCCATGTGGGTGCTCAGAACCTTACCCAGGTCTTCTGCAAGAGCAGCCAGTGCTCTTAATTGCTGTCTAGGACTCTTAATATGCCTGTTTAGGACTCAAGTTCTTTTTTTTTTTTTTGGTCTTTTTGAAACAGAGTCTCCCTGTAAACCCAGGTGGCCTGGAGCTCGTTACGTAGACCAGGCTGGCTGGCCTCGAACTCACAGAGCTCTGCCTGCCTCTGCCTCTTGAGTGCTTGGATTAAAGGCATGTGCCACCACATGCTATTTTTTAATTTTTATGAGACAAGGTCTCATCTATTTCAGCCTGACCTTGACCTCTCTATACAGCCGAGGATGACCTTGAACTTCTTGTCTTCCTGTTTCTATCTCTCAAATGCTAGGATTATAGGCAGGTGCTGCCACCAGTTTTATTAGGTGCTAGGGATGAACCCACTAGGGTTTTGTGTGTACTAGACAGGCACTCTACCAATTGAGCTACATTCCCAGCCCCTGTTTGTTTGACTGTTTGAGACAGGATCTCACTCTGTAATGCTGGCTGGCCTGGAACACAATAAGTAGTCCAGGCTAGCCTTGAACTTTCTGTGATCTGCCTGCCTTCTAAGATCCTGGGCCTGTTCCACCACACCCGATGAGGAATGAAATTCTTACCTGTAAGTGTTACAACACGAATAAACCTTTGAGCCCATTATGTTAAATTAAATAAATTAACATGAAAGGATAAATAGTGTATGACTCTGTCAGGTATCTAGA
This sequence comes from Rhizomys pruinosus, assembly GCA_009823505.1. Taxonomy (NCBI): domain Eukaryota; kingdom Metazoa; phylum Chordata; class Mammalia; order Rodentia; family Spalacidae; genus Rhizomys; species Rhizomys pruinosus. The sequence goes on from VZQC01013760.1 coordinate 277,832, forward strand.
ATAGGCTATCATAAAAATAGAACATAGCAAGGAGGTTATCAGGGGCTGGGATAGAGAAAATGGGGAGTGATTGCTTAATGGGTCCAGAGTTTGTGTTTGGTGGTAAAAAAACTTTCTGGAAGCAGTGGTGATGGTTACAAAACATTGTAGATGTATTTAATCCCGGTAAATTATGGACCTAATAATGGTTAAAATGTTAAATCTTGTCGTGAGTGTTTTAGTATATTTTCACAAATAAAAAGAATCTAGGAGAATGAACAGCTGAATTCATGGAATCAATATTGGGCAAAGAGTAAAGTCAACGCAAGCCCAACGGGGTGCCTTGCACCTGTAATCCCAGCACTGGAATTCAAGGTTATTGGTGGCTATGTAGCTAGCCTGGGCTACATGAGACCCTGTGTCAAAAAAAGAGTGAGGTCTGGGCAGGGCATGGTGGTGCACATCTTTTAATCCCAGCACTCAGAAGGCAGGGGCAGGTGAATCTGTTAGTTCTATCTAGGCCAGCCTGGTCTACATAGAGAGTTCCAGGCCAGCCAGGGGTACACAGTGAGACTCTGGAGAGAGAGAGAGAGAGAGAGAGAGAGAGAGAGAGAGAGAGAGAGAGAGAGAGCCAGGGCTTCCCAAGCAGCATAGTCTCTGGTTATGGCTTGAGAGTTTCTGCGGTGATAAAAAAGCCCTCAGAGGCAGATGGAGAAAGGAAGTCTGTCAGGAAATGGGTTACGAAATTCAGTTTGCAATGGGCAGGGGAGTATTTGACCTTACCTCGTGCTCAACGCCCAGTAAATTACAGAAGATCAATTCAGTGAGTCACTAAAGACTTGCTAAATCATTCAGTGACCACTTGAACTTTAGGTGTTTATACTTGAGTTTTTTTAATGCATTTCCTTTTTTGGCCAAGCTCCTGAAGTACATTCTTTCTTTTCTTCTTTTCCCTATGTTTTTTAATTTTATTTATTTTTGTATGTGTATGAATGTACTGTCTGCACATAGGTTTGTGCACCCGTGTCGTGCAATGCCTCGGAGGTCAGAAGAGGGTCTCGGATTCCCCTGGAACTGGAGTTCTTCTGGAATTGGAGTCACAGATGTTTCTTAGCTGTCATGTGGGTGCTGGGGATCGAACCTGGGTCCTCTGAAAGAGCAGTCGGTACTCTTTACCGCTAGGCTATCTCTCCAGCCCCCTTTTCCCTATTTTTTTAATGGCTTCATACATCCATCTATACCCCAAATTGTGATCCTATTTACCTTGTTACCCTCTCTTATTTCCCACTTACCCCTGCTGACCTGCCCCTCTTTCTTTGAATGGTTTCACTATGTAGCCCTGGCTGGCCTGGAATTTGCTATGTAGAGCAGGCTGACCTAGAACTCTCTGCCTCCCAGGTGTTGGGATTAAAGGCGTGTTCCATTATTCTCAGCTTCCTATTATTATTATTATTATTATTATTATTATTATTATTTTGGTCTTTTTGAGACAGGGTCTCCTTGTAGCCCCAGCTGTCCTGGAACTCACTATGTAGACCAGGCTGGCCTTGAACTCACAGAGATCTGCCTGTCTCTGCCTCCCAAGTGCTAGGATTAAAGGGGTGCACCGCCATGCCTGGCTCAGCTTCCCCTTAAAAGAATTATGGGGGCTTGGGCTGGGTGTGGTGGGCCACACCTTTAATCCTAGTGCTTGGGAGGCAAAGGCAAGTGGATCTCTGTGAGTTCAAGGCCAGCCTGGTCTACATAGTGAGTTCCAGGACAGCTGGGGCTACAGGGAGACCCTGTCTCAAAAAGACCAAAAAAAAAAATTATGGGGGCTAGAGAGATAGTTCAGAGGTTAAGATCTCTGGTTGTTCTTTCAGAGAACCCATGTGGTGGCTAACAATCATCCATAACTCCAGTTCCAGGGGGACCTGATGCCCTCTTCTGACCTCCTCAGGCATTACACAACACAGGCACACACATACACACATACATGCAGGCAACATACACATAAAATAAGAATAATTAAAATTTTTTATTTTGCTTGTGTGTGTTTGCATGACTGTATGAGAGAGAGGAGAGAGAGAGAGAGAGAGAGAGAGAGAGAGAGAGAGAGAGAGAGAATACAAACAGAGGCCAGAAGAGGGCATAAGATACCTCAAAAAAGTTACAGGCACTTGTGGAACATCCAGCTTATTATATGAGTGCTGGAATAAAAACTCTAGCCCTCATGATTGCACACCACAGGCTCTAACCATTGAGCCATCTCTCTAGCTCCATGATCCCTTTCTTCCCAATTAGTCCCTCCTACTTTGATGCTCCATGCGAGTGTGTGTGTGTGTGTGTGTGTGTGTGTGTGTGTGTGTGTGCAGGTAGTCATAGCTGCTGTGAGTTCATTATTGCAACAGTCATGCCATATACAAAGACAGTGGTCCATAGCATCCCCATACCCTTTGGCTTTTACATTCTTTCTGTCCCTTTTCCCTCAGTGTTCCTGGGGTCTTGAAGGGGATGATAAAGATGTTTCATGTAGGGCTGCACACTCACTCAATAGTCACTATTCTCAGCACTTGGTTCAGTTATGCTTCTCTGCATTAACTGTCCCCTACTGCCAAAAGAAATGTCTCTTACCAAGGCCAAGAGCAGCACTAGTCCAAGGGCATAAACATAATATTCAGAAGGCAGTTCTAGTACATGTCCATTTAGGAAGACATCAACTGTAAGCTTCCCCTTAGAGCCTGTAACCTCCCCAGCCGTAGACCTTTGAACAGTCTACAGTACCAGGCATGAGTTCCCTCCTGTGGAGTAGACCTCAGATCCAAGCAGAGAGTGGCTGGTTACCTCCCAAGTAAGCATGCCACTATTGTACCCATTCTTCTTCTCTTCCTCCTCCTCCTCTTCCTCCTCCCTCCTCCTCCTCCTTTTCTTCTTATTTTCTTCTTCTTCTTCCTATTCATTGGTGTGTATGTGTGTGTGTGTGTGTGTGTGTGTGTGTGTGGTTTATTTATTTATTTTGTTGAGACAAGATCTCATCATATAGATCAGGCTGGCTTCAAATTCATAGAGATCTGTCTGTGTCTGCTTCCTGAGTGCTGGGATTAAAGACACCACCACACCTGGTCTCTCCCAACATTTTAATTTACTTAATGTTTATGTTTTTAAGATTCATTAAACTTTTTTTTCTAAAGTAGGCATATATTTCATAAATCCACATTCTTTTATTTTATTTATTTATTTATTATTTTTTGGTCTTTTTTTGTTTTTTTGAGACAGGGTCTCTCTGTAGCCCCAGCTGTCCTGGAACTCACTCTGTAGATCAGGCTGGCCTTGAATTCACAAAGATCCTCCTGCCTCTGCCTCCCGAGTGCTAGGATTAAAGGCGTGCACCACCACGCCCGGCTAGTAAATTACATCTGTTATGATGTTTCATCCCCAANGGCAAGTGTGTGTGTGTGTGTGGTGTTTTTTGTGTGTGTGTGTGCAGGTAGTCATAGCTGCTGTGAGTTCATTATTGCAACAGTCATGCCATATACAAAGACAGTGGTCCATAGCATCCCCATACCCTTGGCTTTTACATTTCTTCTGTCCCTTTTCCCTCAGTGTTCCTGGGGTCTTGAAGGGGATGATAAAGATGTTTCATGTAGGGCTGCACACTCACTCAATAGTCACTATTCTCAGCACTTGGTTCAGTTATGCTTCTCTGCAATTAACTGTCCCCTACTGCCAAAAGAAATGTCTCTTACCAAGGCCAAAGCAGCACTAGTCCAAGGGCATAAACATAATATTCAGAAGGCAGTTCTAGTACATGTCCATTTAGGAAGACATCAACTGTAAGCTTCCCCTTAGAGCCTGTAACCTCCCCCAGCCGTAGACTCTTGAACAGTCTATCAGTACCAGGCATTGAGTTCCTCCTGTGGAGTATAGACCTCAGATCCAAGCAGAGAGTGGTGGTACCTCCCAAGTAGCAGCCACTATTGTACCCATCTCTTTCTCTTCCTCCTACCTCCCTCTTCCTCACCCTTCTCCTCCTCTCCTTTTCTTCTTATTTTTCTTCTTCTTTCTTCCTCCATTCTTGGTGTGTATGTGTGTGTGTGTGTGTGGTGTGTTTAGTGGTGGTGGTTATTTTATTTATTTTTGTTGAGACAAAGTCTCATACATATAGATCAGGCTGGCTTCAAAATTCATAGAGATCTGTCTTTGTCTGCTTCCTGAGTGCTGGATTAAAGACACCACCACACTGGTCTCTCCCAACATTTAATTATACTAATGTTTATGTTTTTAAGATTCATTAAACTTTTTTTCTAAAGTAGGCATATATTTCATAAATCCACATTCTTTATTTTATTATTATTTTATTATTTTTTGGTCTTTTTTTTTTTTTTTTAAATTTTTTTTAAATTTATTTATTCCTTATGCTTATGAAGCTGTACTGTCTGCATGCAGAGTCTGTGCACCCGTGATCTGCAATGCCGCCGCTGAGGTCAGAAGAGGGTCTCGGATTCCCCTGGAACTGGAGTTCTCCTGGAATTGGAGTTTCAGACGGTTCTCGGCCGCCATGTGGGTGCTGGGGATCGAACCCGGGTCCTCTGCAAGAGCGGTCGGCGCTCTTAACCGCTAGGCCATCTCTCCAGCCCCTGGTCTTTTTTTTTTAAAAAGAAAGCTATACTCTTTTTTTAATTTTTATTTATTTTTGTATGTGTATGAATGTACTGTCTGCATGCAGGTTTGTGCACCCGTGTCGGATTCCCCGCCGGCATGTGGGTGCTAGGGATTGAACCTGGGTCCTCTGCAAGAGCGGTCGGTGCTCTTAACCGCTAGGCCATCTCTCCAGCCCCATTTTTTTTTTTTTTTTGGTCTTTTTGAGAAAGGGTCTCCCTGTAGCCCCAGCTGTCCTGGAACCACTCTGTAGACCAGGCTGGCCTTAAACTCACGAAGATCCGACTGCCTCTGCCTCCCAAGTGCTAGGATTAAAGGCGTGCTCTACCATGCCCGGCTAAGATTCATTTTAAATTATGTGTATATGTGTGTATTTCTGTGTGGATATGTGCACATGAGTGCAGATGACTGAGGAATCCAAGAAGAGAGTATTGGATCCCCAGGAGCTAGGGATATAGACAGTTGTCAACTGCCAGATTGGCATGTTGGGAACTATACTTTGGCCCTCCACAAGAGTAGTATGTGCTCTTAACTGCTGAGTTGTGTCTCTAGCCCTGTGTTTGTATTTATGTTCATTCAGTTATTTATTTGGAGACAAGGTCTCACTTGGTTGCACAGGGTGACCTTAAAATCCTGGACTCAAGCCCTCCTCCCTGCAGCCCTCCAAACAGTTGGGTCGGTAGATACTGGAGCACAGATTAGTGATTTCTGAATCACCTTACCTAAAACTTGTAGCCAATCTTTTGCCTTTAAGTCCTGGACCTGTACATATATCCACCACCCTCAGCATGTACAAATGTACAAATACATTTGTGTGAGTGTGTGTGTGTGTGTGTGTGTGTGTGTGTGTGTCCAGGATCTCACATAGTACAGAATATAGCAGATGCTCAGCAAATATTTGTTGTACAAATGAGGGATTGGTGGCTTACACCTATAATGCCTGGACTTTGGAGGCTAAAACAGGAGGATCATAAATTTGAGACCAGCCTGGGCTGCATATCAAGATCTGTAACAAAACAAACATGTATATTGTGTGTGTGTGTGTGGTTGTGCAAGTGAACAAAAAGACTAATATACAAAAGAACCTAACTGAATTATAGAAAACAAAACAGACTTTCTAGGGGAGAAGTAAAGACTTTCTAATAAAGTATCAGAGAAAATTACTGTGCTGTGAAGGAGAGTCTCCTTCGAGCCATCTTTCTCTGAAGGTAGTCTGACTTGAGACCAATTTGCTGATGATCCATTTTCACAGTCGTATTTTACCTCTTAGTGAATTTACTCATGCCCTTTGGACTTGGGTGTCTCCTATTCCCCTGGGGAGTTTGCTGTTTACTACTTCAAATGTTTCTCCCTCACCGGGATCTGAGTAATGTTCTATTTTGCTATTTCTGGAAAGCTCTTATCACTATTAGGATAGCCTATATACAAATCACTCAAGACATTAGTTTGTTCATTTGTTTTCATTCGTTTCTTTTATTTATTTATTTTGTCTTTTTGAGACAGGGTCTCCCTTTAGTCCCAGTTGACCTAGAGCTCCCTATGTAGACCAGGCTCTGGCCTTGAGCGCACAGAGACAGGCCTGCCTCTGCCTCCCGAGTGCTGGGATTAAAGGCCTGTGCCACCATACCTGGCCATTTGTTTCTTTTTTAAATTAGTTTTGATTCTTCAGCTGAGCCAGCAAAAGAAATGATCTCTTGTATTCCTGCTACACTTGGCTACAGCTAGAACAGAACTGGTTCAGAATGTCTCAGGTCCAGGGCAAGGGCCAACAGGGACTGTTTCAGTTGTGAGCAAGGCCAGCCTCTCAGAAGCTGGCCATTTGAAGTCGAAGATTCCAGATCCATCGACATGACTTTTTTGTTTGTTTACTTTCCCTTTTTTAAAAATCTTTTTGAGGCAGGGTCTCCCTGTAGCCCAGCTGTCCTGGAACTCATGGAACTCGCTCTGTAGACCAGGCTGGCCTTGAACTCACAGAGATCCACCTGCTTCTGCTTCCCAACTTCTGGGATTACAGGTGTGTGCCACCACACCTGGCTTACTTTCCTTTTTGAGACAGGGTCTTACTATGTAGACCAGGCTGGCCTTGAACTCACAGAGATCCACCTTCCTCTGCCTCTGGACTGCTGGGATTAAAGGGGTGTGCCACCATATCCGGCTAATTTCGATATTTTTTCCTCATCCTCCTGCTTGCTAATCACTATCTTGAAGCTTTGGTGGAGACACAAGCTACTTTGCCTGGACCTTTGCCTCATTAGTTTTCTTTTGTGCTTTACTCTGGGGATTCACTTATTCTTCCACTTTGTTCTCAAAGCACAGAAATTTCTATGAGGAAGATGGTGCTAAGAGCATTGTTTGATCCTTGAACATTTTCTGTATATATATATATATATGTTTTATTTATTTGTATGAATGTACTGTCTGCATGTAGTTCTGTGCACCCATGTTGTGCAATGCTGTGGAGGTCAGAAGAGGGCATTGGATTCCCCTAGAACTAGAGTTGTCCTGGAACTGGAGTTACAGATGGTCCTCAGCCACCATGTGGGTGCTGGGGATCAAACCCGGGTCCTCTGTAAGAGCAGTCGGCGCTCTTAACCGCTAGGCCATCTCTCCAGCCCCATCCTTGAACATTTTCTATTCTTCTGTTTTATTCAACACATGATCCAGTTACAAAGGAAATGAACACGACCAGATGTTTTTTTGTTTTTTTGTTTGTTGTTTGTTTGTTTTTGAGACAGGGTTTCCCTGTAACCCCAGCTGTCCTGGAACTCACTATATAGACCAGGCTGGCCTTGAACTCACAGAGATCCACCTTCCTCTGCCTCCCAAGTGCTGGGATTACAGGTGTGTACTATCATGTCTGGCTAGATGTTCTTGTATAATAACAAATAATTATATTTATTGACTACTTTAAAAACTTTTTTTTTGTGATAGTGGGAATTGAACACAAGGCCTTGTACAAGTACTGTATCATAGCTGGGCGTGGTGGCGCACGCCTTTAATCCTAGCACTTGGGAGGCAGAGGCAGGTGGATCTTTGTGAGTTCAAAGCCAGCCTGGTCTACAGAGTGAGTTTCAGGACAGCTGGGGCTACAGGGAGACCCTGTCTCGAAAAGACCAAAAAAAAAAAAAAAAACAAGTACTGTATCACGGAACTGTGTCCCAGCCTGACAAATAGTTACATTTATTTTAATTAATATGTGTGTGTATGTGTGAGTGTGGAGATTGGACAACTTTGTAGTGTCCGTTCTCTTAGGCCGGGCATAGTGGTACATGCCTTTAATCCCAGCACTCAGGAGGCAGAGGCAGGCAGATCTCTGTGAATTCAAGGCCAGCCTGGTTTACATAGTGAGTTCCAGGTCAGCCGGGGCTACAGGGAGACCCTGTCTCAAAAAGACCAAAAAAAAGATTCTATAGTGTCCATTCTTTCCTTCCATCATATGGGTTCCAAGGTCCAAACTTACATTGTCAGGCTTAGCAGCAAGTGCCTTTATCCATGGATCCATCTCACTGTTCTAAATAATTATGTTTAAATACAAAAAACAAGAGCTGGGCATTGTGGTGCACACCTTTTATTTTTATTTATTTATTTTTTATTTATTTATTTTTTGTCTTTTTGAGACAGGGTCTCCCTGTAGCCCCAGCTGTCCTAGAACTCACATTGTAGACCAAGCTGGCCTTGAACTCACAAAGATCTGCCTGCCTCTGCCTCCCAAGTGCTAGGATTAAAGGGAGCATGCCTTTTAATCCCAGCACTCGGAGGCAGAGGCAGGTGGATCACTGTGAGTTCAAGGCCAGCCTGGTCCACACAGTGAGTTCCAGGACAGCTGGAGCTACAAAAAGACCAAAAATAAAGAAAACCCACCAAATCAAACAAACAAAAAAACCCAAAAACCCAACAAACAAAAAATACCAAACCAAAACTTCATAAGGGGCTGGATAGAGTTCCAGATGAGGCAGAGACAGAGTGAGATTCTGTCACAAAACAAAAGCAAAACCAAACTAAGGCGTCAGTGTTTCGCATGTGTGTATGTGTGCTTCTGGGATGCAATGCCCAAAGAGGCCACAAGAGGGCCTCTTCTGGCCTCTGTTGGATCTGCTGGAGCTGGAGTTACCAATAGTTGTTATCCACAATGTGGGTCCTAGGAAATGAACCTGGGTCCTCTGCAAGAGCAACCAGTGCTCCTAACCATTGAGTCATCTCTCCAGCCCCAGAGTTTGAGATTTAAAGATTTATGAAGGAAGGTCAAGTTGATCATTGTTTTTTATTGCATTCTACAGGCTTATATAAACTGGCTTAAAAATGGCATACTACATTTTCATTATAACTTTAAAATGAAAGTCTTATAAATAGTCGCACTAGAGTCTGGGATTAAAAAAAAATAAACAAAATCACACAAGTGTCACTACCAAGAGAAGCCTCAGAAGGCAGACCGATGTAAGATGGTATTCTGGGGCTGGAGACATGGCTCAGCAGTTAGAAGCACTGGCTGTTCTTGCAAAAGGCCCCAGGTTCAAATCCTAGCATCCACATGGCAGCTAAAATGTGTCCATACCTCAGGTTCCAGGGAATCCAACCCCTTCTTCTGTCCTCCATGGGTACTGCACAACTCAGGTGCACTTATACACATACAGGCGTAATACTCATAAGCATAAAATAAAAATAAATAAATCGGCTGGGCATGGTGGCACACGCCTTTAATCCTAACACTCAGGAGGCAGAGGCAGGGGGAATCTCTGTGAGTTCAAGGCCACTCTGGTCTACAGAGTGAGTTCCAGGCCAGCTGGGGCTACAGGGAGACCTTGTCTCAAAACGACAAAAAATTAAAAAATAAATATCAAAAGAATTTTAAAAAGATAGTATCCTGAATGTGAAGCAGAAAGGGGATGTTAGGTTAAAAAAAAATCAAGGAAATCTGAATAAACTATGGACTTTAGTTAATAATGAACCAATAATGGCCCATTAATAGTAATGGATGAACTATACTAATATAAAATGTCGATGAAAGGGAAGCTGTTCACTTGTGCATGTGGTAGTGTATGGGGCTCTCTATACCCTGGGCTCAAATATAAAGCTGTTCGAAAAATTAATGTTCAAGGGCAGGGACATGGCTCAGAGGGTAAAGGTACAAGCCTGGTGACCTGAGTTTGACCCCTAGAACCCACGTAAAGATGGAAGGAGAGAGCCAGTTCCTTAAAGTTGTCCTCTGACTTTCACACACATGCCACAGTGCACACACCCATGCACACACCCATGCACACATCCCATGCACACCCACATATAATAATAGATAATAAAAATAATTTGTAAAAATTAAAAATTAAGCTGGGTGTGGTGGCACATGCTTTTAATCCCAGCACTCTGGAGGCAGAGTCAGGCAGATGGATCTCTGTGAGTCCAAGGCCAGCCTGGTCTTACATAGAGAGTTCCAGGCCAGCTGGGGCTAGAGGAAGACCCTGTCTCAAAAATGCCAAAAAAAGGGGCTGGAGAGATGGCCTAGCGGTTAAGAGTGCCGACCGCTCTTACAGAGGACCCGAATTCGATCCCCAGCACCCACATGGCGGCTGAGAACCCTCTGAAACTCCAATTCCAGGAGAACTCCAGTTCCAGGGGAATCCGACACCCTCTTCTGACCTCCAAGGCATTGCACGACACGGGCGCACAGACCTGCATGCAGACAGTACATTCATACACATACAGAATTTTTAAAAAGTTTTAAAAAGCCAAAAAAAAGTTAAAAATTGGCACACCGCAGCTACACACAAGGGATACGAAGAAACACTCAATTCTGTGAAACACCTGCTCAGCTATTTTGCACCTTCTTTGCCTATTGATTTATTTGATCTATTACTTTAAAGAAATCCTTCATATATATATATATATATATATATATATATATATGAATCCTTCGTTGTTAAGTCAACTTGTTTTGTTGTGGGTGCTGCATTAAAGATATTTTTTCCAGCCCGGAGTGGTGGTGCACACCTTTAATCCTAGCACTTGGGAGGCAGAGGCAGGTGGATCTTTGTATCTTTGTGAGTTCAAGGCCAGCTTGGTCTACAGAGCAAGTTCCAGGACAGCTGGGGCTACAGGGAGACCCTGTCTCAAAAAGACACACACAAAAAAAGATACTTTTTTCAAAAAAAATTTTTTTAATTAAGTGACTAGGTATAGTGGTATATGCCTTTAATTCCAGCCCTCAAGAGGAAGAGGCAGGCCGATTTCTGTAAGTCAAAGGTCAACCTGGTCTACATAGCAAGTTGCAGGCCAGCCAGTACTACACAGTGAGACCCTGTCTCAAAAACAAATGAAAACAAAACAAAACTAGTTCAACTGGTGCTTGCCTAGCATGTAGGAAACCCTGGGTTCATTCTCTAGTACCACAAAAATCAGGTATGGTGGCACATGCCTGTAATCTCCGCACTTGGGAGGTAGAGGGACTTGGATCAGAAGTTCATGGTTATTCTTGGCTACAAAATGAATTTGAGGCCAGCCTTAGCTACATGAACCCATCTCAAAAAAAAAAACAACAACAAAACAACAACAACAAAAAACCAGACAGTAGATTCTATTTCATTTCACCTCTAATTTCTAATTTATAATTTTAGTACACAGAGTATTCATAAATACACACTAAGCATCTTTTGCCCAATTACAGGTTTTTTTTTTTTGTTTTTTTTTTTTTATGGAGGTCAGAAGAGGGCATCTAATTCCCCTGGAACTGGAGTTAAAGACTATTGTTAGCCACCATGTGGGTGCTGGGAATCCAACCCAGGTTTTCTGTTACAGCAGCCAGTGCTCTTGACTACTGAACCAACTCTCCAGCCCCTAGACAGTAATACTTAAATTATTATTAATTTTTTGGGGGGTCTTTTGAGACAGGGTCTCCCTTTAGCTCTGGCTGTCCTGGAACTCACTCTGTAGACCAGGCTGGCCTTGAACTCACAGAGATCCACCTGCCTCTGCCTCCCAAATGCTAGGATTAAAGGCATGTGCCACCACGCCTGGCAAATTATTTTTTAAAAATATTTTATCTATTATTTTATTCTGTGTATATGAACATACTACCTGCATGTGTGTTAGTGCACCTGTGTTGTGCAATGCTCATGGGTCAGAAGAAGGCGTTGGATCTCCAGGAACTTGGGTTAAGGATAGTTGTTAGCCACCATGTGGTTGCTGGGAATTGAACCCAGGTCCTCTGCAAGAGCAGTCAGTGCTCTTAACTATTGAGCCATCTCTCCAGTCCCTGGGGGGAGGTGGTGGAATATATGTGTATAATTTGTCTTTTTGTGACAGGTTGCCCTTGAATTAACAAAGACCTTTCTGCCTCTGTCTCCTGAGTACTGGGATCAAAAGTGTGTGCCACCACACCTGGCCTAGATAATAATTTTTTTGTCTTTTTAAGACAGGATTTCCCTATAGCCCAAGCTGGTCTGGAACTCACTATAGACCAGGATGGCCTTGAACTCACAGAGATGGGCCTGCCTCTGCCTCTGCCTCCTGATTTCTGGGATTAAAGGTGAGTGCCACCATGCTGAGCTTGAATTATTTGTTTTTAAATTTTGTTGACCTTTACCAGTTACAAAGTAACTTTCTGTTGCTCTGCAGACTTGTCTACTGTGTCATTTTACAACCACAAGTATAAAAAATTAATTTCTTCTTGTGTATTCATTTCTTCTTAGAAGCCAGTATCATTAATCATTAATTAATCATTAATTAATCACTGATATTGACACTTATAGTCAATTTTGTATTTAGATGACCATTTATAGAAGTAGTGATGGCTGTTCACTTAATTAATAAAGTGTTTTATTCCAAATATATTTTTCCAGGACAGCTGGGACTACAGGGAGACCCTGTCTCGAAAAGACCAAAAAAAATATATATATATATTTTTTTTAATTTTGTAGAGTGTTTACTTATACCTTGGGGGTCACATATTTATGTAGAATATATGTTATATATAATGTAAATGTGAATGTATCTGTAGAATTGGGTATACCCAATACAATATTGTGCATGATCATAGATCTTTATCATTTTGATTGTATTTTTGTTACTTTGGGAAGTCAAATGTAAAATGAGAAATAGTAATATATAAACAAATATGTGAGTTTTTTTTTGTTTGGTCTCTTTTGCAGACAGGTCTCTTTTGATAGCCCTAGCTGTCCTTAAAACTTCCTCTGTATGACCAGGCTGGCCTTGAAGCTCCACAAAGGCCGGCCTGCCTCTGCCCCAAAGTGCTAGGATTAAAGGCGTACACCACCACTCCGGGCTAGCATTTTTTAAAGTTTAAATAAATCTTTTTATTTTTATTTATTATTTTGATGTAACAGGTCCCCTGTAGCCCATGTCGCTGGAACTTACATGTAGAGCAGCGGCTGGCCTTGAACTCACAGATCTGCGTGCCTGTCATGCCCAAGTGCTGGAGATTACTAGGTGTGCAACCAACACACTCCGCCAATTTAGTTAGTTTTTTTTCTTAATTTGAATAAGTTTTAGAAAAGATCACACAATATAGAAACATGGACATCTTTTGTTGTTTTCTCTGTTTTTGGTTGCTTTTCAGTTTTTTTTTTCCCAAAGAATCGAAATATTCACTAATTTACATTTATTTTATGAATACCTTTTTTTTTTCTGGAGACAAGGGTCTCACGTAGCCCACAGAGCCAAGGACCTCCTTGAATTCCTGCTGCCTCAATTTCTCAAGTGCACGTGCCACCATGTTCGACTTTAGCAATATTTTATTAAACTTCTGATCCAGTCAACCATTTTTTAATTTTATATTATATTATTATTCATTATTATTCCTCTCCTAGGTGTTTTCAACACAGGTCTCACACTATAGCCCAGCGTGTCCTGGAAGACAAAAAAAAAACTTCCCCACTCCTTTTTTCTCTTTTTTCTGGTCAGACCAGCTGGCCTTGATACGCTCACAAAGATCGCCTTCCTTGCCCCAAGTGCTAGGATAAGGCCGTTTACACCACCACTCCAGGCTAGCATTTTTTAAAGTAAAATAAATCTTTTTTATTTTTATTTATTATAGTTTTTGAAGACAGGTCTCTCTGTAGCCCCACTGTCGTGGAATTCACTATGTAGAACAGGCTGGCCTTGAACTCACAGATCTGCCTGCCTCTCTCTCCCAAGTGCTGGGATTACAGGTGTGCGCCAACACACTCCGCAATTAGTTTTTTTTTTTAATTTGGAATAAGTTTTAGAAAGATCACACATATAGAAAATGGACATCTTTTTGTTGTTTTCTGGTTTTGTTTTGCTTTTTCAGTTTTTTTTTTCCCAAACAAGGAATATTTCACTAATTTCTACATTTTTTTTCATATATACCCTTTTTTTTTTTTTTTCTGGAGACAGGGTCTCACGTAGCCCACAGAGCCAAGGACCTCCTTGAATTCCTGCTGCCTCAATTTCTCAAGTGCACGTGCCACCATGTTCGACTTTAGCAATATTTTATTAAACTTCTTCCAGGTCAACCATTTTATTATTATTATTATTATTATTATTATTATTATTATTATTTGGTCTTTTCGAGACAGGGTCTCCCTGTAGCCCCAGCTGTCCTGGAAGTCACTCTGTAGACCAGGCTGGCCTTGAACTCACAAAGATCCGCCTGCCTCTGCCTCCCAAGTGCTAGGATTAAAGGCGTGCGCCACCACGCCCGGCAGGTCAGCCATTTTAAATATACTTCATTCTTTTAAAGAAACAACTGTGACTTTCGTTAGCCCCCTCTTGCACTTAGGCTGCGACTCGCGTTTGCTGTGCCTCCTATCCGCCAGGCCTCGCTGCTGCTAGAGCAAGTAGAGAGGATCCGCTGTTGGAGAGACTCAGTGCATTCTGCCTCCCACAGGTGGAAAAGGGATAACGAATCCGACAATCAGAGCTGACAGTCATGTGGACTAAAGAACTCAGGGGCAGATCCCCAGCTCACTCGTTGTCGACACAGCCAGTTCCCGCCAGGCGGCGACCGAGCGCGTCTTCCTGCTCAGCGCCTGCACACCAGGCTCAGCCTCTCCCATTCTGCGCATGCGTGGCGCGGCTTCACGCAGACGGGAGCTAGAAGATGGCGGCGTCTGCTGTCTGCCGAGCGGCCTGCTCTGGGACGCAAGCGCTACTGCGGACCCGCCGTTCGGTGAGGTGGCGGCGACAACGCTGGGCTGCAGGGCTCCGGGCTTCTGCACGCGGATGAGGAGCGGGCAGTTAGCAGTGGCGGGTCGAGGTGGGGAGGTCGTGGGGTCAGGGCCTCAGGAAGGTCACAGCTGAGGCCCGGGACGGGGATGAATGTCTAGCTGGCACGGGGGCAGAAACCAGGGTCCTCCCGCCTGGGTCCCGGGAGCGATTCTCAAATCAGTTCTCACTTTGGCCGCCTTCTCCCTGTAGCCGGCCCTGCTAAGGTCACCTGCCTTGCGGGGCACCGCCACTTTCGCCCAGGCCCTGCAGAGCGTGCCAGAGACAGAGGTCAGCCTTTTGGACAACGGGCTGCGTGTGGCCTCAGAGCATTCCAACCAGCCTACCTGCACGGTGAGTGGGCGCTGGCCCTCCGGATTGGCCCTGCCGGCCTTCCTCAGGTTGCGATGTGACCTTGGGCTGCTGTCGTCCAACTGTGGTTTGGGTGGAGACTGGTCCACTCACTGCCGGACTTGTCTCTGATCCTGACTTCAGCCTTGCCTTAACTTCATGG
Organism: Rhizomys pruinosus; assembly: GCA_009823505.1. Taxonomy (NCBI): domain Eukaryota; kingdom Metazoa; phylum Chordata; class Mammalia; order Rodentia; family Spalacidae; genus Rhizomys; species Rhizomys pruinosus. Next base: position 293,139 of record VZQC01013760.1, read on the forward strand.
GGGGAGCCCCCTCATTCACAGCCAGCATTAGCCTGGGACACCTGCCAAGGATAGGGCTAAAATTTTCCCAGCACCCCCTCACCACCAGCAGCCTCCCCCACACACACACCTGAGAGAAGAGATCATTGTCTCTATTACAATGAAGAAAATGATTTTCAGAGACTTGAGGTAATTCAACGTGAATGAGTTATGCAGAAGCGTCCAGATCTATCAGATGCACCACCTACTCCATAATTTCCAAGTAGACAAGGAACGGCCTTCAAGAAATGCCTCTGAAGAGCTGGGAATATGGTCCAGTGGGTAAAGTGCTTGCTGTTGAGCATAAGGACACAAATTTGGTTGCCAAATGTGGTGAATTGGGTTTGTAACTACAGCACTAGGGATGAACGAGACAGGGACTAAATAAGCTGATCAGCAAGCTTGGAGTTTAGTAAAAGACCCTGTCTCATAAAATAAGGTGGAGGAGTTGGAGAGATAGCTCAGTGGTTAAGAGCATGCATTTAGTTTCTTCCTTCCTTCCTTCCTTCCTTATTTATTTTATTTTTTATTTTATTTTATTTTATTTTATTTTATTTTATTTTATTATTGTATGAATGTACTGTCTGCATGTAGGTCCGTGCACCCATGTCGTGCAATGCCTCGGAGGTCAGAAGAGGGTGTTGGATTCCCCCGGAACTGGAGTCAAAGACGGTTCTCAGCCACCATATGGGTGCTGGGAATCGAACCCGGGTCCTCTGCAAGAGCAGTCAGTGCTCTCAACTCCTAGGCCATCTCTCCAGCCCCAAGAACATGCAATTTCTTGCAGAGGACCAAGAGGACCAAGAGTTCAGTTTCCACCACCCACAGTAGGTGGCTCACAACCTTAAATTTAACTCTTACCTCCAGGAGATTTATTGCCCTCTTCTGGCCTAGGAGGACACCTGCCACTCAACTACACATATCTCCAACACACATATACAGACATACACATAATTAAAAATAAAGATATTTTTAAAAATAAGGTAAGTAAAGCAGAGAGTGATAGAGGATACCCAACTTCTGTCTTCCACAGACAAATGTGTGGTCAAGTACACACACCCACACCCACACACCAAAAAGAAGAGCCTCTGAGGACTGGGGATGTAACAGGCGGTTGCTCTTGCAGAGGACTAGTGTTTGGTTCCCAGCACCTACTTTGGGCAGCTCATAACCACCTATGACTCCAGCTCCAGGAGATCTGACACCTTCTTCTGGCCTCCTGGGCACCTGTGTGTGGCGTACGCGCGCGTGTGCACACACACACTACTTTTTTTTTTTTTTTTTTTTTTTTTTTTTTTTTGGACAGGGGTCTTCCCTATAGCCCAGCTAGCCTTGAACTCCACAGAGATCTGCCTTGCCTTGCCTCTCAGTGCTAGGATTTAAAGGCGTGTGATGCCACCAATCACACGCCAGCTTAAAGATGGTTCTTAGCCACCATGTGCTGGAATTGATGGTCCTCTGCAAGATCAGTTTGTGCTTTACCTAGGCCTCCAGCCCAAATAAATACTTTTTAAAATTTATTTATTTTTGATGTGTTATGAATGTACTGTCTGCATTGCCAGGTTTGTGCCCTTGCCTGTCGCATATTGTGCCATGCGGAGACGAAGAGGGCGTCAGATTCCCCTTGGAACTGATGTTAGAGGTCTCAGCTTGCCATAGTGGTGCTGGGGATGAAACCCGGGCTCCTCTGAAAGAGCAGTCGTTGCTCTTAACTGCTAGGCCATCTCTCCAGCCCAATAAATACTTTTATAAAATGGTTGTAAATCCTCAAAATTGATTAAAGGATAGAAACCTTGATATATAAGTAAGTGAGAAGATTGCCAAGAACTCATCCTTCTTCCAACACACTAGCTCTAGTGTGTTGAATCTTGGCAGATTCAGTTTTCCAGGAAAAGTAATGTCCTGTGATATAAATTGTTGCTAAGCACAGGAAAAGGTGGTAAACAATTTCCTTGCTATATGGTATAAACTTGACCTAGAACCCATTAAGAAAGCTTAGTAAATCATACTGTATCTCATAGACTCTGAGATACCATAGATTGTAGGAGTATCACTCGCATGCCCTTATTTCTTTTTTTTTTTTTTTTTTTTTTTTTTAATTTTATTTATTTCCGTATGTGTATGAATGTATTGTTTGCATGCAAGTCTGTGCACCCGTGACGTGCAATGCCGCGGAGGTCAGAAGAGGGCGTCGGACTCCCCTGGAACTGGAGTTCTCCTGGAATTGGAGTTTCAGACGGTTTTCGGCCGCCATGTGGGTGCTGGGGATCGAACCCGGTTCCTCTGCAAGAGCGGTCGGCGCTCTTAACCGCTAGGCCATCGCTCCAGCCCTGTGCCTTATTTCTAAAGAATGCTGTTTAAAAGAGGAGTGGCTGGACCGCAAGTGGTGGCACACCTTTAATCCCAGCACTGGGGCAGATCTCTGTGAGTTCAAGGCCAGCCTGGTCTACATAGTGAGCTCCAGGCCTTCCGGGACTACAGGGAGATCCTGTCACAAAAAGACCAAAATATAAAAATAAAAAGATGTGGGCTTGGAGAGGTGGCTCGATCAGTGGTTAAGCTTGCTGCTTTTATAGAGGACCTGAGTTTGATTACCAGCACTTGTCAAATGGCTCAAATTATAACTGCAACTCCATGGGGATCCAATGTCTGGCTTCCACAGGGAGCTGCATTCATGTATGCACAGACACATATACATAAATAGAAAAATGAATTTTCAGAACATATGCTGCCAGTTATAATCAAAGGATTATACTGTGGATCATAATCTGTGATGTCAGAATTAAAATATGCATTTTAATTTGTGGCTAGAGAGGTCTCAGTTGTTAAAAATGCTTGCTGTATAATCACGAGGCTAAGAGTTAAGATCCCAGCACCACATAACAAGCTGGGAGTCCTGCCTGCTGATGCTACCTTCCGGCCTCCATGTGTAACACTGGAACCCACACCTGCACACACGTACATACATTCACACACAAAATGCATGTTTATTATATAACACAATGGTATGGGTATCAACATCTCTTTGAAAAGCTGATGTGAAGCCAGGCGTGGTGGCGCACACCTTTAATCTTAGCACTTGAGGCAGAGGCAGGCGGATCTTTGTGAGTTCAAGGCCAGCCTGGTCTACAGAGTGAGTTCAGGACAGCCGGGGCTACAGGGAGACCCTGTCTCGAAAAGAACAAAAAAAAAAAAAAGAAAAGCTGATGTGAAAAACATGAGTCAGATGTGAACAAATAATACAAAGGCTGCATTGTGTGGGTAAGTGGACGTGTCCTAGCACATCTAGAGGCTGTCAGATTAAAGTCCTTCCATGCCTCCTATCCTAGTACTTGGGAAGTAGAAAATGGAGCAGGGGGGTGCCAGGAGTTTCAAGTCCATCCTCAGCTGCATCACAAATTCAAATCTAGCATAGGCTACATGAGACTCAAAAAACAAACACACAAAAAGAATATTAAGATATACCTCATTCGGTAAGAAGATACTTAGTATACTTTATGTATTAGGTGTTTGGGTCTAATTAAAACCTTTTAGGTCTGGAGATGTAGCTCAGTGGTATAGTACTTGCTAAGCATGCATGAGTTATTGAGAACGTGTTAATTTTGTGTTTGGCTTTTGAGACAGGGTCTCACTATGTAGCTCTGGCTTACACAGATCTTCCTGTCTCTCTGCCTCCCAAGTGCTGACATTAAAGGTAAGCACCACCATACCTAGCTCTCTATAAAATGTAAGTTTCTGGGGCTGGAGAGATGGCCTAGCGGTTAAGAGTGCCGACTGCTCTGGCAGAGTACCCGGGTTCAATCCCCAGCACCCACATGGTGGCTGAGAACCGTCTGTAACTCCAATTCCAGGAGAACTCCAGTTCCAGGGGAATCCAACACCCTCTTCTGACCTCCGCGGCATTGCACGACATGGGTGCACAGACCTGCATGTAGACAGTACATTCATACACATAAATAAAATAAAAAATATTGAAAAAATAAAAATAAAATAAAATGTAAGTTTCTAAATCAGCAGCCTCTTTCCTTGATGTAAGGATAAAACCATCAGAACAAAAGCAGGGTATAATATGTTGTCTGTTTTGTTCTCTTTGGGACAGGGTCTTGCTATATAGCAGAAGCTGGCCTCGAACTCAGTCCTTCTCCTGCCTTCCAGAGTACTGGGATTAAAGATGTGTGCCATCACACCTGGCTTGGCTATGAATCTTAGAATATAGAAAATAACAGGTGCCCGCCTTTAATCCCAGCACTTGGGAGGCAGAGGCAGGTGGCTCTCTGTGAGCAAGGTCTATGTAGTGGATTCCAGGCCAGTTGGGGCTACAGGGAGACCCTGTCTCAAAAAGACAAAAATAAAGTGATATGCTTCATATCCAGAAACAATAGAATCAACAAAGAATTTTATAGTTTTGGAGCTGGCTAAATGGATGCAGTTGAGAGGTTGAGGCAGGAGGATTCCTGTGAGTTCAAGGCCAACTCAGGCTTCAGAACAAGACACTGTCTCAAAAAAACAACAAAAAAATGCCACTGGGTGTCTTTGATAACCAGTGAGAAATAGGAAGAAATGACAAGGTATGACTAATTATTCGGTTCATACTCTGTACTGGGCCCTCCTGTCCTCTAATCATAGGAGTCTTGCTGTATCACCTCTTCCCCCATATTGACAACCATGAACATGTGGGGCTGTACTGAGTGAGTTACTTGAGGTGATTTGTGACTGGGGTCTTGGGTGATTTGTAGGTTACATTTGTTGATGTTGTCTTGTCCAGGTGGGGGTGTGGATTGATGTTGGCAGCCGTTATGAGACTGAGAAGAACAATGGAGCAGGCTACTTTGTGGAGCATCTGGCCTTCAAGGTAAGTCTTGCCGAATCTTCTGTTTTCCCTCAGATCGGAGCTGCCTGCTTTAAGGATGAAAGTCAGAAAAATTAGCTTCCTGATTATGGGCCTTTTGGGGTATAATCTCTGACTAGCATTTCTGGAAAGAGCCATATGGGCTTAGCTTCTTCTGGGTGAGTGCTTATCTGATGAGTCCCTGTATGTGGTCCTCAAGGAATAGCATTGAGACGCCACCATGAGAGAGTCTGCTGCCCTTACACACATGGAGCTAGAGTTGGTCTTACAGAGGTGGCTGCTAGCATCCATACATAATGAATGGCACAGTACTCCTCTTTTTACTAAGGAGGGTGGGTATTTTAGTTTCATTTATGTTGCTATGATAAAGTGCCCTGACAAAAGGCAGTCTCACAATTAAGGTTACAGTCCATCATAGGGAAGTCACATGGAGGAGTTTGAAGCAGCTGGTCCCATTGTACCCACAGTCAAATGCAATGAGAAATGGATGTAGGGACGCCTGCCACCTGCTTAGCTGCTGCTTGCGCTCTTGCTTCACTCTGACACAGTTTCTCTGTCTAGGAAATGGTGCCACCCACAGTGGTCTGGGTCTTCCAACATCAGTTAACAATTAAGGCAATCCCCCCCAGGCCAGCCTAATCTAGGCAATACCTTAATAAGACCCTTCTTCCCAGGTGATTCTAGGTTGTGTCACGTTGACAGTTAAAACTAATCAGCATAGTAGGCTTGTGTGCATGTCCATAGGTAGACTTAATGAACTTGTACGTACATGCATGTGCATTATGCAGACTTACAGGCATGGTCAAAGAAATGCTCTGCTCTGATGGTTTACTTATACCTCTTTTTTTTTTTTTTTTTTTTTTTGAGACAGGGTCTCCCTATAGCCACAGCTGGCCTAGAGCTCTCTCTGTAGACCAGGCTGGCCTTGAACTCACAGAGATCCACCTGCCTCTGCTGCCTCTCTGCCTCTTTGTCCTCAGGATTAAAGGTGTGCGCCATCATGCCCAGCTTAAAGACGGTTCTTTTTTTTTACTTTTTTTTTTTTAATTTTTATTTATTTCTGTATGTGTATGAATGCACTGTCCGCATGCAGGTCTGTGTGTCGTGCAGTGCCGCGGAGGTCAGAAGAGGGTCTCGAATTCCCCTAGAACTGGAGTTCTCCTGGAATTGAAGTTCCAGACGGTTTTCGGCCGCCATGTGGGTTCTGGGGATCGAACCCGGGTCCTCTGTAAGAGCGGTCGGCGCTCTTAACCGCTAGGCCATCTCTCCAACCCCAAAGATGGTTCTTAAGCCAGGCGTGGTGGCACACGCCTTTAATCCTAGCACTCAGGAGGCAGAGGCAGGTGGATCTTTGTGAGTTCAAGGCCAGCCTGGTCTACAGAGTGAGTTCCAGGACTCACTGGGGCTACAGGGAGACCCTGTCTTGAAAAGACCAAAAAAAAAAAAAAAAAAGACGGTTCTTAGCTGCCAAATGGGTGCTGGGAATCAAACTCGGGTCCTCTGCGAGAGCTCTTAACTGCTGAGCCATCTCTCCAGCCCCTACCTCTTTCAATTATAGAGCAGTGGCTGTGTTTTGTAAGCAGGTGGGGGGTGAGAATTGGAATGGACATCTCAGTTGGATACTTTGTCACAGGTGCTTGTGCAGATGTATTTGTGTGTGCATGCTTGAGTATGTGCTATGAGATGGCTCCAGGAAACAGTCTGCTGCCCTTACATACATGGAGTTGGAATTGGTCTTAAGAAGGTAGCTGCTAGCATAAATACATAATGAAAGGCATAGGTGAGAGAAATAGGTCACATCACCTGACACGGGTGAGCTTATCTGACTGTGGCTGTTAGTAAGGGGATGTGGAATACTGGTATGGCCAGGCTGTTACAGGAGCTCTAGATATTAGGTAGTAGAATGCTGGTCTGTCCTGTCCCACTGGTTGACTACATCCTTTGGATCATGATGCTGTGGCTTCAGCTAGAGGCCTGCTTAGTGCCAATGAGTATATATGGTTGGGGGTGTACTTCGGACCTCTGGTCCTGCTGGGGCTTTAACCTTTTAAGGACAGGAAGTTCTTGCAATCTGGTGTGGCTCCTGATTGATTGGTTTGATATCTGGTTCCAGGGAACAAAGAATCGGCCTGGCAGTGCCTTAGAGAAGGAGGTAGAGAGTATGGGGGCCCATCTTAATGCCTACAGCACTCGGGAGCACACAGCTTACTACATCAAGGCACTGTCCAAGGACCTACCAAAAGGTAACACCTAGAGGAGGGCGTGGGAATACAAGGGTAGGACTTCAAGGCAGCAGAGGTCAGGACCCAGGAGCCTCTGAACTGGCCACAGAATTGGACTTACCCATGAGGCTGTGGCCTTACTACAGTGCAGCCAGCAGAGGTGTATGGAGCAGGAGATGCCATGCCAGGCTTAGGGTTTTATGCTGCCATTGGGCTCTACTGGGCACTTAGACATGCGTGTGTGTGTGTGTGTGTGTGTGTGTGTGTGTGTGCGCGTGCGTGTGTGCATGTGTGTGTGTGTGTGTGTGTGTGTGTTTTGTATTTTGTTTTTGAGGCAGGGTCTCACTATAGTTCCAGCCTGCCTAGAACTTCTATGTAGACCAGGTGGCCTCAGTCTCAGAGATCCCCTGCCTCAGCCTTCCAGTGCTGGGAATAAAGGTGTGGTCCATAACACATGGCTTGGTTTATATATGCTTGTTGGTGCCATAGCACACGTGTAGAGATCAGACGACAGCTTGTGGGAGTCAGTTCTTTTCTTGCACCATGTGGGTACTAGGGCCCCAATTCAGGTCATCAGGCTTGGTGGAAAGCGCCTTTAGCCACTGAGCAATCTCTTAAGTTTTTTGAGACAGTATCTCATTAAATGCCTAAGCTGGCTTTGAACTCACTATGTAGCCCTGCCCTTGAACTCTTGGTGATCCTCCTGCCTCAGCCTCCCAAATGCTGAGATTAGAGGCATTCACCACCACACCTGGTTAACTTGTCCTTCTTGTGTCCAGCTGTGGAGCTCCTAGCTGACATTGTACAGAACTGCAGTCTGGAAGACTCACAGATAGAGAAGGAACGAGACGTGATCCTGAGGGAGATGCAGGAAAATGATGCCTCTATGCAGAATGTGGTCTTTGATTACCTGCATGCCACAGCGTATCAAGGCACACCTCTAGCCCAGGCTGTGGAGGGACCCAGTGAGAACGTCAGGTGAGAGCTAGTTGAGATTGTAGGATAATGCCTGGTCTGCATCAGCCACATACCATTTTCGTATTGCCGTATGGTCACGTGACCCCATTGGCTATGAGCTCTTCCCTTGAACCTTGACTCTGTTTAGAATATGTTTCCATGCATGTACTCACAGTCCAAGAGGGGAGCACCTAGGTATCCCTTCTGTGTGTCATCGTGTCTTCTCATGTGGAGAGCACAGCAGCAGGAAGAGTCTGCTGCCCTTAGAGAGCCCAGTGTCGTGTCATGCTTCTTCAGAGGGCTGTGAGACAGGGCCATAGGAAGGCTACCCTTTGGGTCCTGTAGAGGTGGGTGGCATAGAAGGAAAGGTTGAGAGGTTCAAGCCTGCGCTTTAGAGACACCATGGCTCTTCTCAGATGCATTTCATGGGACTCAACTTGCTGTGGAGTGGGAGAAGAGCTGACTCAAGTGCGTGTCTTGCAGGAAGCTGTCACGTGCAGACTTGACTGAGTACCTCAACAGACATTACAAAGCCCCTCGCATGGTGCTGGCAGCAGCTGGAGGTGAGTGATGGGTTTGCTGAAGCCCTAGACCAGGGCCCGAAACCTTGCTAATCAAAGCCCAGATCTGCTTCTGGCTGCAGTGGGCCTTCCACTCCAAGGAACCTTGCTCTCTGTCCTATCACTGAGGTGTGTGATCTTTCTCCTTGCTTTGAGTTGGGATAGGCTGCCGCAACACTGAGGCTGGCCAGACCCCTCTACTACATGCCTCAGTTGTACTGTCAGCACCTCTTTAGGCCTCAAACTCTGACTGAACTGGTCCTAGGATACCCAGTTTGCTGGCTGATGTAAGATAACAACCCGTGAATTTATTCCTTTTGGCCTTGCCATTGGGTGCTAAAGACATTGGCTGTGTGATGATGGGCTGGGATCACCTTGAAAGGCACAGAATAGTAGCAGAGATTTCAGTGTGTGGGACGGAGATTTTTTGTTTTTGTTTTCTTTTTGAGGCAGGGTCTTCCTGTAGCCCCATCTGGCCTGGAACTCACTATGTAGACCATGCTGACCTTGAACTCACAGAGCTCCATCTGCTTCTGCCTCCTGAGTGCTGAGATTAAAGGTGTGTGCCACCACGCCCAGCACATATGTCATCTCACTGAAGGATAGTATTTGTTAGTGGAGGACCTGGGCAGAGGAGAAGGGTAGTATTGTGGCCTGTTACTTTTTTTTTTTTGTATGTGTACGAATGTACTGTCTACATGTAGGTTTGTGCACCCATGTCATGCAATTCCTCGGAGGTCAGAAGAGGGCATCGGATTCCCCTGGAACTGGAGTTAAAGACGCTTCTCAGCCACCAGACGGTTCTCAGCCGCCATGTGGGTGCTGGGGATCGAACCTGGATCCTCTGCAGGAGCAGTCGGTGCTCACATTCTAACTAGTGAGGGTGGGCCAAGTGCCCTGTGGGGGATGACAGGAGCAATGGAGAGTGATAGATAGATTCAGGATAGTTTTCTGATGCGGGTCTGAACAGGACTGGATGTGCCTGGGAAAGTAGGCCTGCTAAAGCCTTGCCACCAGGGTGGGTGAATAAGACTGATAAGAACATGACTGGGCACTTCAGCCAGGGAACCTGAGGACCAAAACATTGTGAGCTACTGACCCAGTGGAGTTTGCTGAATCCTAGCAGGGCTACGGCAGGCTGTCCTGATGATGGCGCTCACCGTTCAAAGCACAGGCACCTCTTATGGGCTAAGAGACAAGGTGTTTGTTATAGAATCCTAAGTTACATGAGTTTGTAATGTTATTTGTTTGTTTTTTGTTCTTGGGCTTTTTTTTTTTTTTTTTTTTTTTTTTTTTTTTTGGTCTTTTTGAGACGGGGTCTCCCTGTAGGCCTAGCTGTCCTGGAACTCACTATGTAGAGGAGGCTGGTCTCGATCTCACAGAGATCCACCTGCTTTTGCCTCCCAAGTGCTGGGATTAAAGGCGTGTGAGACCAAGCCTGGCTTATAATGTTATTTGTAAATGACTCCAGCTCTCTAGAGTCCAGGATGAATCATAGCCCTGCAGGAGCACCACTTTATCTATGCTATCTCAACATCTTTAGGTTCATCAGTTGGCTCTGGTTATAAATGAGCTTGAGGAAGGGTCAAAGTAGCCTTGGTTCATGGTTCACTCGTCTCCTTGTTGGAGGTGAGATGGTGCTTCTGGGGAGAAAGTCAATGCTTGGGTAACTTGTTTTTTGTTTTTTTTTTAATCTTTCTTTGTGATGCTAGAGATTAAAGCCTTATATATGCTAAGCAAGAGCTCTAACCACTGACATATCCTCCTATCCCAGTCCACCATTTTTAAGTTCAGTGTGCTTGAGCCCATGGGAGCCATTTAGTCTTGTCCTTGAGGCAGAGTTGTGGATTCCCTTCTCCCTTCACTCTGGTCTGGTATATGTTTCCATTGAGACTGGACATGGATTTCCTGTACCTGTCCCTGATTCCCCTACCCTATGCCATGGCCTTTGGTCAGCTACTAACTCCACTCTGTTCTCCACAGGGGTGGAGCACAGGCAGCTGCTAGACCTTGCCCAGAAGCACTTTAACAGCCTCTCTGGAGCATACAAAGAGGATGCTGTACCTGCCATAACTCCATGTCGCTTCACTGGGAGTGAGGTGTGCTGCCTGGTGGGCAGGGTTGCTGAGGACCTCTGGGAGGACCCTTGTATAAGGTTGTCTTTGGATGTTAAGTACTTGCAGAATGGCAAAGGTAGATTCTAACATCACCTTTTTATTGGCCCAGAAGCTGATTGCCTGTCCACCTTGATATGTATTATTTCAGATCCGCCATCGTGATGATGCCTTGCGTTTGGCCCATGTGGCCATTGCAGTAGAGGGACCTGGCTGGGCTAACCCGGACAATGTTGCCCTCCAAGTGGCCAATGCCATCATTGGCCATTATGATTGCAGTTATGGTGGTGGAGTGGTAAGTGCCAGGAACAGACATAGTACCTTGCCTTCAGCGAGAAGAGGGTGCTGGGTTGTAATATAAGCTGTGAGACTCAGGATGTGGGCTACAGATAAGAGGTGGGTGCTGACCATCCTTGTCTCTGGCAGCACCTGTCCAGCCCGCTGGCTTCAGTTGCTGTAACTAACAAGCTGTGCCAGAGTTTCCAGACCTTCAACATCAGCTACTCAGAGACTGGGTTGCTAGGCGCACACTTTGTCTGTGATGGCATGAACATTGATGACATGATATTCTTCCTGCAAGGCCAGTGGTGAGTGTCCATTCATTACTACTGGGTGAGAGAGAGAGACCTTTGACTAGTAGAGTGGGAGGCTAAGAGACAGCACAGTCTTCCAGAATGAACACTGCTGCCCCCTCCTATCCCCTGCTTTAGGATGCGCCTGTGCACCAGTGCTACAGAGAGTGAGGTGACTCGGGGCAAAAACATCGTCAGAAATGTTCTGGTGTCTCATCTGGATGGTGAGTCCTGCAGCCCTGTAGAGAAGAATAGAGGGTGTCCTGCCAGGGCCACAGTGGCCGCTCTAGTATGAACATCATTCCTATCCAAGTATAGAAAGGAAAACTTGGGCTGAGTGTAGTATTTCGTACTTGTAATCCCAGCATTTGGGAGGTGAGCAGAAAGATCAGGAGTTTCAGGCCATCCTCAGCTACATGAGTACAAGGCCAGATTAGACTGTGAGACCCTATCTCAGAAATCAAAGAAACAGCCGGGCGCGGTGGCGCACACCTTTAGTCCTAGCACTCAGGAGGCAGAGGCAGGCAGATCTCTGTGAGTTCAAGGCCAGCCTGGTTTACACAGTGAGTTCTAGGATAGTTGGGGCTACAGGGAGACCGTGTCTCAAAAAGACAAACAAAACAAAACCAACAAAAAACAGTAAAAAAGAGTTGCTGGAGAGATGGCTCAGCAGTTAAGAGCACAGGCTGCTCTTGCAGAGGATCCAGGTTCGATCCCCAGCACCCACATGACAGCTGACAAACCATCTATTACTCCAGTTCTAGGGGAAACTGATGTTCTCTTCTGACCTCCATGGGCATTGTGTAACACAGGTGCACTTACATAGATGTAAGCAATATGTTCATACACAAAAAAAATTAAAAAAAATTTTTTTTGGTCTTTTTGGGACAGGGTTTCCCTGTAGCCTCAGCTGGCTTGAAACTACTCGCTCTATAGACCAGGTTGGCCTTGAACTCAGAGATCTGCCTGCCTGTGCCTCCTGAGTGCTGGGATTAAAGGTGTGCGCCACCACATCTGGCAAAAATAAATTTTTAAGGTAAAAAGGAGTGAGGGGGAAGGGAAGAAAAGAAAGAAGACTTGAAGATTATACCATACCGTATAAGGTCAGAAGCCCATTACTGTAGTTGTGGCAGATTGTTATAGAGATGAAGGTTGTGGGCTTGGAGATTTAGCTCATTGGCAGAGCGCTTGCCTAGCAAGCTCAAGGCCTGGGTTCAGTCCTCAGCTCCCGGTGGGGGGGGGGGGTGTATGAAGATTGTGATCTGGAGGTCCTTGTCAGCCTGCCATCAGAGACCAGAGGTTGTGGGTCTAACATTGAACTTGGCAGACCTCTAAGCATATCCCCTTTCCTTGAAGGCACCACTCCTGTGTGTGAAGATATTGGTCGCAGCTTACTGACTTATGGTCGCCGTATCCCTTTGGCCGAATGGGAGAGCAGGATTGCGGTAAATGGGCTCTGGAGGAGGGTCTGGAGCCTAAGGCTGGCGGAGTCGGGAGTTGGGGTCTGACAGGACAGAGCTCAGTCCCATAAACATCTCTGTTGTCTTAGGTGGCAGCCATTTGCAGAGGTCAGGTAGTCAGGCACTTGTGGCTGTGGGCATAGATGGGCCCATGAAGTCTAGAGTAGGGAGAACCATCCACATTTTCCCTTTGGGTAGAGGGACATTTCCACAGAACACCTGGGAGATAGTGTTGACTCAAAAAAGTTAACTGATGCCTGGGCGTGGTGGCACATGTCTTTAATCCCAGCTCTTGGGAGGCAGAGGCAAGCAGATCTCTGTGAGTTCAAGGCCAGCCTGGTCTACATAGTGAGTTTCAGCACAGCTCAGGCTACAGGGATCCCCTGTCTCAAGTTAACTGCCAAGGCAGTACCCAGTACCTGTCATTCAGTGTGTTCTCTGCTTCCCTACAGGAGGTGGATGCCCGTATGCTGCGTGATGTGTGTTCCAAGTACTTTTATGACCAGTGTCCAGCAGTGGCTGGATTTGGTGAGTGGTCTAGGAGGCCTAGCATATTGTCATTTTCGTCGGGCCATTATCTTGGCCTCCTCGTCTGCCTCCGCTCCCCCAACTCATATTCTGAGAAAGAAGTTGAGGGCCTCATGATGCTCTCCTCAGTAGCCTGGCTGCCAGGGAGTTCTTGCTCAGAAAACCTGTCCGAGCAGCTCCCTGGCTTCCTGCCAGGCTGCCTCCATTAATACTACCCCCCCCAACCCACCAGGTAACGGGCACCCTGTATGTGGGGTGGGGCTGCCAGGGCCAGAGCATGAAAAGACAGGCTCTGCCCTCTGGGGAATGTGCTCTTCCCTCCTTTCACTCAAAGCCTGTCTTGTGTTGCTCTTGGGCAGCCACTCTGAGCTGGGTGTGGCACGGGGCCAGGTGTCCCTGTGCAGGCCAAGCACTCCGCCCTGACTCCGCTCCCTATCCCCACAGGCCCCATTGAGCAGCTCACAGACTACAACCGGATCCGCAGCGGCATGTTCTGGCTGCGCTTCTAGGCAAGAAGCCTGTTCAAGCAAGAAGGGGGGCCAGGGCTCATGGTCCCTGCCATGAGCACACCACTGTGCTTCCTCAAACCCGTGGAGCCAATAAAGTCCTGTGAGAACTGTGGTGTCCTTTAGCATTGGCATGGAGTCTGGTGGGGAGCAAGGACTTTACCCCCAGTTCTACATCTTCAAGATCCTTCTTCTTAGCCGGGCGTGGTGGCGCACGCCTTTAATCCTAGCACTCGGGAGGCAGAGGCAGGCGGATCTTTGTGAGTTCAAGGCCATCCTGGTCTACAGAGAGAGTTCCAGGACAGCTGGGACTACAGGGAGACCCTGTCTCGAAAAGACCAAAAAAAAAAAAAAGATCCTTCTTCTTCTCCCAGGCTGATGTGTCCTCAGCCAGGGGCAAGCGTGGGGGCTGCAACACAGAGGCCGGAAGCCTTTGATGCTTCCAGGGAGCAAAGCCCAGATGTTTCCACTCAGCTACATAGGGGACATTCCTCAGCCAGCCTGTCCTAGGAGTGCGATGTGGGAGTCCATGGGAAGTACAGGCCCAGCCTGTGCCTTAGCAGAGGTTCTAGCCTGGAAACCGAACTTAAGTGGGAAATCCTCCCTGCAGACCCTGTACAGAGCACCCTGTAGCTGGCCCTGTTCCACTGGGATAGACTAGGAGGGGCCATGGGCGTCCCTGAGGAGCCCTCCTCTGAGTGTTTACTGTGTTACAGAGAGGATAGCCTGGGGCACAGTGTTCTATTTGGTTTTTAACTGCTGTCTGGACAGGCAGGGCAGGGCGAGAATCGTTTGCCTTGATTTGCTACTGACTCAGGCTCCAGGAATAGTCCTGAGCTCAGTGAGGCCCAATCCCCTCCCTCCCCCTCCTCTAGATCTGTCCTCGGCAAGTCCTGAGCTGTTGGCCTAGTGTCCCCTCCCCATCTTCCTGAGGCAGTCACGCCCTAACCCTAATCTAATGGAGCTCCCAGCTGTCGAATCCCTTGAGTGCTACCCCATTGACCCTTTATCCTTTAAGGCACATGGGAAGGTAGTTCTCCGCGCCCCCCCCCCTTATATAAGTCAGGTTTTCATGAGAAGCCCAGTAGGGAAGATGGGAGCAGGGGGTGGGGGCTGGTCCTCTTGAAGTTGCTGACTACTGATTGTGAGCAGGTTTCTGGGGCAGTTTGTTGAGAGCGGGCTACTCAGAAGTCTCCCACCATCCTCTTCGGAAAGTAATCACAGCAAGCCTTGACTCAAGCTGCCCAGTGCCTTTCCCTCAATTGTCAGGGAGCAAGCTGTCTGTCTTAATATTTTCCACAGCCCAGCATGGGTACCAGGCAGGTTGTCCTACTGTGTGATCAGCATGGGTACCAGGCAGGTCGTCCTGTGTGATCAGCTGGAGAGAAGCTGTTGGGCAACAGAGGGTGGGTCTGTACAGGGCTGCAGTGAGGATCCCCACATAAGTTCCCGTTTCTAGGCTGGTAGCTTAAGATGTAGCACCTAGGCCAGGGGATGAGTGCTGGGTCTATTGAACTGGAAGATGAGATGGGGGGGACGACCAGGAGGGGGGCAGAGAGTTAGCTCAGTGGTTAGGAGCACTGGCTGCTCTCTCAGAGGACCCAGGTTCATTTCCTAGCACCCACATGGGAGCTAACAACCGTCCATAACTCCAATTCCAGGGGATCCAGCACTCTCCTGACCTCCATGGGCATTGCACGACATGGGTGATGGGTGCACCTACATACATGCAGGCAATATACTCATTCACAAAATAAAAATAAAGTACTTGAAAAAAAAAGATCAGACTCTGAAGTCAATGTCTGACCCCAAAGGCCACAGGTAATGCTAAACACAGCTGAGACTGTTGGAAGTGTCTGGCCACATTTCATCTGTCCTCCGGAAGCATGTCAGGGAGGTGATTTGGAGGTTACTCTGAAGAGAAGTGAACCATTAACATAGGAACGCAGGCTAGATTTCTGTGACAGTCCACGTCAAGGCTGTAGGGACAGCTGGAGTGTCCTGGGGAAGTACAAGGAAGGCAGCAATCCCAGCAGTACTGGGAGACCCAGAGAGAGAAGTTGGAGGCTGGAGGGAGGGATACAGTGGGATGTGGGGCTGGAACCTCAGAAAGAGGCTCTGGTTGGCAACGTGGTGCCATCTGGTAAAACTGGACTGAAGCCAGGGGAGAAAATGTCCAGGTAGGCGTAAGACAGAGTTCACACTCTGGAGGCTCCAGTGCCACAACGGAAGAGCTGTACCTGAGGCTGTGCGCCTGTCAGGATGCTGCAGCCAGGGGGCGCAGAGGACCACACCCTGAACTTTGTGGCCACTACAGGCCTGGCCACCCCGATCCTTGCTTCTTAGCAGACTCCTACCCTCACTGTGCCCTTCCTTCCATGTGTACTTCAGTTCTAGAGAGTTTTGCCTCGACGCCCACACTCTTGAATTGAGCCATCTGCCTTCCCTAAAAAGCCAGACCCACATGCATACATACACGCCATTCTGCCCTGCTGACCTCCACCTTGTGGTGCCAGAGTAGGTGATGGCCTTAAGGGCAGGGGTATCTTTGTAGGAGCATCCTGGTTCTCTACTGCCCCCGCCTGGAGCACACCTTCTTGGGGCGGGAGGTCCTGAGACACGGCTGAGGAGACCCTGACCTTGGAAAGTTTCTGGGTCCTGTGAAGGCAGCACTGTGTCCCAGGATAGTTCTGGATTGGGGTTGGACAGTGATAGGGAAGCTCCAGCCTTCCTGGACCACAGGAAATAGGATTGGATGGTCCTCACCACCCTGAGGTCCAGCCATGCTAGAGAACCCTTGGACCTGGACAGATCCAGAGGAAACAAATGAAACAGATTTGTCATCCATCCCCCGTCTCCTCACTTAGCAGGGTCAGGCATATTGGAAACAACTGACACTTCAGTAAATGATCTCCTGTCTGGATTGTGTGGAACTATCCAGGTCTGAATAGAAAACAAAGGGAGGTGGGCCTACATGCGGCCTTGTTTTCTTAGGAGTGTCTCTGCCTTGAGTTCTTCCGTGGAAGAAAATATGTATACCCAAAGACCTCAGGATAGTGGGCTTGACGGGGGTGGGGTGGGGGTTAGATTGGAGCTGCTGTCCACAATCATAGATGCCAAACGGAAACAAGGAGAGGGCAGAAAGTTATGAAGGGTAAAGTTATGGGTACCTTGAGGCCCTGAGGAAACGAAGTGGGCCTAGCCGGGGAACTGAATAGAAGGGTCTGAAAGAAGCATAGGTTGAAGGGAGGGACCCCTACAGGCCCTGCCAGTGGGAGCACGGGTAGCTGGAGGTGGATTCCTGAGAGATGAGCTGTCACTGTGGGTGGTCCTACACTCCACACAGGCACAGCCCCCTCCCTGCAAACACAGCTGGTTGGCATCTGTCTGGGACTGGTTCATAGTCCAGGGTGGAGGGCCTTGGGGTGGTAAGCATGGCAGAGATTCTCACCTCCTCTCGGTTTTCTCCTCCAGAAGGGGGGTGTACTACTTAGATCCAACTAAGGATCTTGGTCTTCCTAAGTCCCAAAGCCCCTCATTTTCTGGGGGCTGCTCTGCCTGTCATAGAGTTCAGTTTTAGGGTGGGGCACAGGAGGTCCACCAGACAGGGATAGCTGATTCACAGGCTTGCCTTGGTTGGAACATATGGCCTAAGGCCTTGTCTGGGCCCCCCCCACTGGGGTGGAAGGTGAGTCAACTCCAGCACCCCCTACCATCCGGATGCTGATGCTGCCCCCCTATACGCTGCAGGAACCTGGCCCCATTTCAGCCAGCAGCAGTCACTCCACTGGTCAGTCTGACTAAAAGGAGCCGAGATCCGTGACCCCATATGGAATTAGGGGTGCTCTCTTAGTGTCCAAGAACCTGGGGGATTCCGAGACGCCACAGCAAGGGGCCTTGCATTTAAGTGCGTCATATCATCTGTCCCGGGAAAGTGGGGTGGGGGCGGCGACCTTTAGGGAGGTGGGTGAGGGCGGGCCGCCTGGGTCCCCGCCTGCTGCTCCGCCTCCTGGGATCGGGGACTTTTCTCCCCTGTGCCGGCGGGACTTGCAGCGGCGACGGCGGGAGCTGGCAGAAGCGCAGGCAAGAACTGGATTCGAGGTGGGGGCATTGGGCTACAACCTGCTAAAGACGCGGGGGACAAGGGGCAGGGCATCCTGGCTGACCGTTTCTATCACGCAGGATGAGAGTGCGGCTCCTGGTCGCCGCGCTCTGCGCCGAGATCCTGGCTGGGGCGCCCGGAGTGTGGGCCCAACCCAGGGAGAGAGGTGGGCACCAGCTGGGGAGGACGCCTTCCGGAGGTGCTGCACCCTGTCCCCCATGGGTGCACTCGAACCTCATCACTGACATCTTCTCCGAACTCTTCGCCGATGCCTTCAACTCTTCCCATTCAGCTCAAATTCCGCACTGATTTCCCCAAACTGCCTCTTACCCTGTTGGGACCCAAATTTGGCTTCCTAGATGCCTGCTGAATCCCCTGCCCTATGCCACCCCGCGCCGGCTCCTCCAGTGCTGACCTCAGCTGCAGAGCTACACCCCTGCGCCAATTCTCCCTCCCC
This sequence comes from Rhizomys pruinosus, assembly GCA_009823505.1. Lineage (NCBI taxonomy): Eukaryota > Metazoa > Chordata > Mammalia > Rodentia > Spalacidae > Rhizomys > Rhizomys pruinosus. Next base: position 311,484 of record VZQC01013760.1, read on the forward strand.
CGCGCGCGTGCTCCAGCTCTCCCCTGACGCTCTGCTCTGAGCCCCACCGCTGCCTCCTCTGCAGGCATACGCCTACCTGGACTCAGTTGGCATACGCAGTTGAGACCTACCTACTCCCCACTCAGTCCCAGGGGACCTCAGGGCCGGGAGGAGGGTGGATGGATTCCCTAGAAAATTCATATGCTCTCTCATACCCTCTCTAGTGACCTGCACGCGTCTTTATGCCGCTGACATCGTGTTCTTACTCGATGGCTCTTCATCCATTGGCCGCAGCAACTTCCGCGAAGTGCGAGCCTTCCTGGAGGGGCTGGTGCTGCCTTTTTCCGGGGCAGCCGGTGCACAGGGCATCCGCTTTGCCACTGTGCAGTACAGTGATGACCCACAGTAAGTAGTAACGGTGATCTTGGGGCCAGGATCATATGCCTCCTCCAAGGCTCCTTCCCCAGACACTGGGGCAGAAACCTTCAGGCTAGGTTCTTCTAGTAACAGGCTTTGGGGATCCCAGAGAGTCCCTAGCTAGAGCTTCCTCTGGAGACAGGATTACTTGGAAGAGTGGTCCTGTCCTGAAACACCGCTTGGCTAGTGCCCTGCCTAACACAGGGAAGCTGTTTTCTAATCTGGGTGGACATGGGAAGTCCAGGCTGGGGTCCAGGAGTCCCAGACGCTGGGTGTCTCTTGGAGTCTCCAGGTCTGGTTCTCTGAATCCCTTCACCTCTCTGCTCATCAGAAAAGTTGTCTTGTCTGCCCAGTGCCCACTTTCCTACTGCTGGGACCTTCCTCCTGTAATATTCAACTAGATACATACCCTGTCCCCTCTCAGCTGAGGACCCCAAGAGTTCCATGCCTATTGAGGCCTCGCAATAGATGGTACACAAGAGCAACCAGGGAGTTTGTTAATGTGGAAGCTTCAGGGCAAGCTCTCAGAACAAGGATCCCTCTCAAGAGGCCTCACCTCAGAGGTCAGGCTGGAAGAGGTCTTGAGCCCTTGCCTGTTACCACTCCATTTCCTCCCATCAGGACAGAGTTTGGTCTGGATACGCTCAGCTCTGGAGGTGATACCATCCGGGCCATCCGTGAGCTCAGCTACAAGGGTGGCAACACTCGGACAGGGGCTGCTCTCCTCCATGTATCTGACCATGTCTTCCTGCCCCATCTGACCCGACCTGGCATCCCCAAGGTGATCCATAAACTTAACCATACCTCCCAAGGTGACCCAAAAAGAAATGGCCAAGCATCTCTGACTGGGCTCTGCACCTACCCCAGGTCTGCATCCTGATCACAGATGGGAAGTCTCAGGACTTAGTGGACATAGCTGCCCAGAAACTGAAGGGTCAGGGGATCAAGCTGTTTGCTGTGGGTGAGTACTAAGCTAAGGTGAGAGGACAGCTGGAGTGGGGACCAGTCAGGTGGCCTGTAGCCGACTGATCCTGCTTGGGTGTCACCTCAGGAATCAAGAATGCTGACCCCGAGGAACTGAGACGAGTTGCCTCCCAGCCAACCAGTGATTTCTTCTTCTTCGTCAATGACTTCAGTATCTTAAAGACATTGTTGCCCCTTGTTTCCCGGAGGGTGTGCACAACTGCTGGTGGCGTGCCTGTGGCCCAGCCTCGTGAGTTCCTGCCCATGATGGGTGCCCTATCCCAGCCCCATCCTGAAGTGCTGAATTTATCCCACATACTCCTGACCCCTGATTCTTCTGCCTGTCTGCCTGCTATCCTCCATTCATAGCTGATGACACTACATCTGGGCCTCGGGACCTGGTGCTGTCTGAGCCAGGCAGTCAGTCCTTGAGAGTACAGTGGACAGCGGCTAGTGGTCCTGTGACTGGCTACAAGGTTCAGTACACCCCTCTGACAGGGCTGGGTCAGCCACTGCCAAGTGAGCGACGGGAGGTAAGGATGTCAGCAGTGATTGGTGGGTGCTAGGGACTTGGCTGGACAATATGAAGTGACCTCTGACCCTGGACAGGTGAACGTCCCAGCTGGTGAGACCAGTGTGCGACTGCAGGGTCTCCGGCCGCTGACTGAATACCAAGTGACTGTGATTGCCCTCTATGCCAATAGCATCGGGGAGGCTGTGAGCGGGACAGCTCGGACCAGTGAGCTATTCTGCCAACCTCTGACCTCATTCCCTTGACCATCCAGCCCCATAACCCCTTCCTACTCCTGGCTCTACTAATTCCTGGTGGGGCCTTCCTCCAGCTGCCACGGAAGGGCTAGAACTGAGCATCCAGAACAGCACAGCCCATAGCCTCCTGCTGACCTGGAGGAGGGTCCCAGGTGCCACTGGCTACCGTGTGACATGGCGAGTCCTCAGTGGTAAGTGAGAGGTGTAGACTGAGGTGTAGGTCCATGCTTCAGACAAGATATATCATTCTGGGTCTGGAGAGATGGCTCAGTTGTTACTCTTAGCACTGACTGCTCTTGCAGAGGACCCAGGTTCGATTCTCAGCACCCACATGGCGGCTAAGAACCATCTTTGACTCCAGTTCCAGGGGAATCCAACACCCTCTTCTGACCTCCGCGGCATTGCATGACACGGGGTGCACCAACCTACATGCAGACAGTACACTCAATACACATAAAAAAATATTCTGTATCTGTAAGGCCCACTGACCCCTTTGTGCCCCTCAATATAGGTGGAGCAACACAGCAGCAGGACCTGACCCCTGGACAGGGATCAGTGTTCCTACATGGCTTGGAGCCTGGAACAGATTATGAGGTGACCGTGAGCACCCTATTTGGCCATATTGTGGGGCCTGCTACTTCCCTGACTGCCCGCACTGGTGAGCAGGCTGGGTTCTTCCTTAGGCTGGGGTGGGCTGACGGGGCGGTGTGCAGAGGACATTGATAATCCCACGTTGCCTGGGCAGATTCCTCTGTTGAGCAGACCCTGCGCCCTGTCATCTTGAGCCCCACTTCCATCCTCCTTTCCTGGAACTTGGTGCCTGAGGCCCGTGGCTACCGGCTGGAATGGCATCGTGAGAGTGGTCAGTGCAGGGGGAGAGGTGGGCAGACAGGGTTTGGGGCTTGGCTTCAGCTAACCTGACCTTATCATCTTGCAGGCTCAGAACCACCACAGAAAGTAGTACTGCCCTCTGATGTGACCCGCTACCAGTTGGATGAGCTGCAGCCAGGCACTGAGTATCGCTTCACCCTCTACACTCTGTTGGAGGGCCATGAGGTGGCCACCCCTGCAACTGTGGTGCCTACAAGTGAGGGCCCTGTGATGTAAGTGATTGGGACAGGGTACGAGCTTCAGATGGCTTCATGTTAGGCTCTCCAACAGGGCCGGAGCTGCCAGTGGGTCCTGTGATAGGTCTACAAGCAACCAAATTGCCTGGGCAGCGGGTACGAGTGTCTTGGGACCCAGTCCCCAGTGCCACAGAGTACCGTGTTACTGTTCGAAGCACCCAGGGTAAGGTGGAAGCAACTACAGAAGTCCCCTCACACTGAAGTTCAGCCGATAGCACTCTTCTACTCTTCATTCCTTCCACTGGGTCTCAACAGCCTCTTTCATATCTTTGCCCATCCACATTGCAAGAGGTGTTGAGCACAAAACTACCTTAGCCTGTTTCCTCACCTCAGCCTGTCTCCTCACCTCACCCTGTCCCCTCTACCTCAGCCTGTCCCCTCACCTCAGCCTGTCCCCTCACCTCAGCCTGTCTCCTCTACCTCAGCCTATCTCCTCACCTCAGCCTGTCTCCTCACCTTAGCCTGTCTCCTCACCTCAGCCTGTCTCCTCACTCACCCTGTCCCCTCTACCTCAGCCTGTCCCCTCACCTCAGCCTGTCTCCTCTACCTCAGCCTGTCTCCTCACCTCAGCCTGTCTCCTCACCTCACCCTGTCTCCTCTACCTCAGCCTGTCTCCTCACCTCAGCCTGTCTCCTCACCTCAGCCTGTCTCCTCACCTCAGCCTGTCTCCTCACCTCACCCTGTCCCCTCTACCTCAGCCTGTCCCCTCACCTCAGCCTGTCCCCTCACCTTAGCCTGTCTCCTCTACCTCAGCCTATCTCCTCACCTCAGCCTGTCTCCTCACCTCAGCCTGTCTCCTCACCTCAGCCTGTCTCCTCACCTCACCCTGTCTCCTCTACCTCAGCCTGTCTCCTCACCTCAGCCTGTCCCCTCACCTCAGCCTGTCTTCTCTACCTCAGCCTGTCTCCTCACCTCAGCCTGTCTCCTCACCTCAGCCTGTCTCCTCACCTCACCCTGTCTCCTCACCTCAGCCTGTCTCCTCACCTCAGCCTGTCTCCTCACCTCAGCCTGTCTCCTCACCTAGCTGTTTCTACTCCTTGCCCACGTCCTTGTCCCTGTCCGTTGTTTTCACTCACCGTTCTTTACAGCTGCGAGCTCTGTGACCCACTCGCGTTCTACCTTAATCTGATCACTAGTCACGCTAACTCCTCACTGGCCTCTTCAAACACTCGTTCAGTGTCTGTCAGTAGTTTGTCAACTTGCATTGCTTGCCACTGTCCCGTGTGCTAGCTCCCATGTTCCTGTCCACTGACCCCTGTCACCCACTGTTCCCATTCGTTAGTGGCCCCTTTCACCTACCTCCTCCTGTTTCATCTCTGTGCCCCTCACCATCTCACGAGGCTTCTTCCTTCTGTCACTCCACATTCCCGTGTCTTACTGACGCCCTGCTGACTTACTCTGTCCTCTCTCAGGTGTTGAGCGGACCCTGTTGCTTCCTGGGAGGCAGACAGCCTTTGACTTGGATGATATTCGAGCTGGGATCAGCTATAATGTGCGTGTGTCTGCTCGAGTAGGTGCTCGAGAGGGTGATGCCAGTGTCCTAACAATCCATCAAGGTGCACACTTTGAGTGAACACTTTGGGGGGCTTATAAGGGACAGTTGCCTGATTTGGTCCTATCCATGTCTTCATCCTCGACCCCTGTCTTTAACCCCCAGATCCAGAGACCCCACTTACTGTCTCAGGCTTGCGGCTTGTGGCATCAGATGTAACGAGAGTGAGGGTGGCATGGGGACCTGTTCCTGGAGCCAGTGGATTTCGGGTCACCTGGAGGACAGATGGTGGTCAGTGTGCGGGAGGATTGCCAAGGATATGGGGGACTGAGGAGACCGGTGGAAGCCATACTGTCATTTCTCTCTGATCCTAGGTCCAGAGTCCAGCCAGACGCTGGCTCCAGACTCCACTGCCACAGACATCCTGGGACTGCAGCCTGGAACGTCTTATCACGTGGCTGTGTCAGCACTTCGAGGCAGAGAAGAGGGTCCCCCTGTGTTCATTTTGGCTCAAACTGGTCAGAGCCTAACACTGTCCCTTGGTTCTCTGTCTCCAGTGCTCTATGCCCCCCCCCCCCAGATCCTTCACATTGTCTGAGTCCCCTTCCATCTTCATTCCTCCTTTGGAGCCTCCCCTTCTTCCATGCACCCCAGTCTCATCTGACACTCTCTCTCTTTGCCTCCTGACTTCTACTGCTCGTCCCTCAGAACCCACCACTTTTTCTTTTCTCTTCTTTTTCTTCTTCTTTTTTAAATTTATTTATTTTTTGTCTTTTTGAGACAGGATCTCCCTATAGCCCCAGCTGTCCTAGAACCCACTCTGTAGACCAGGCTGGCCTGGAACTCACAGAGATCCTCCTGCCTCTGCCTCCTGATTAAAGGCGTGCACCACCACGCCCAGCTTAAAGGTGGCTCTTAGCCGTCAAGTGGGTGCTGGGAATTGAACCCACGTCCTCTGCAAGAGCCGTCGGCGCTCTTAACCACTGAGCCATTTCTCCAGCCCCTCTCCTTTTCATCTTTAGACTCTCCTCTTAGGTCAGACACACATCTTTAATCGTAGCTCTCAGGAGACAGGGGCGAGTGGACCTCTGTGGGAACTCGGCCAACCTGGTTAGCGAGTCTTGTCTTACACCTAGGCTCTGTCTTTTCCCAGATGCTCTTACTGTCTCCTAGTGCATCCATCAGACCGCTCTGTCAGATCTTGTCTCATAGATTGCTGCCACCTGCCAGCTCAGTCTTCATACTATGCCTTCTGTCAGAAGTCCTGCTCCTTTCCTGTCAGAGCCATTCGCTTCTCCTCTTTCAGAAACTCATAGCCTTCCTTCCCAGATAGTCCCCACTCTTCCCCATCAGTCTTTCTCCTGCTCCTCCACCGACACCCTCATTGCCTCCCTCTCTAGACCCGCTGGGCCCAGTGAGGAGAGTCCATGTGGCCCAGGCTGGCAGCTCATCCATCTCCATTGCCTGGACCAGGGTTCCTGGTGCTACAGGATACAGAGTTTCCTGGCACTCAGGCCATGGTAGGAGCTGGGGATTTGGGAAGGTTGTGGGAGGCAGGTCTGAATAGATGGGGAGATGTTTCTTTAGGGACCAAGTGGGGCACTGCGGCAGTCTGGCCAGCCCTGAACTTGCCTCCATTCCTGCTCTCAGGCCCAGAGAAATCTCAGTTGATTTCTGGGGAGGCCACGGTGGCTGAACTAGATGGGCTGGAGCCAGACACTGAGTATACAGTGCGAGTGAGAGCCCATGTGGCTGGTGTGGACGGAGCCCCTGCCTCTGTGCTTGTGAGAACCAGTGAGTGGACCCTGGCCAGCTGCTCTTGCACCTCATTGGCTGACCCATCCTGTTATATATTCCTGCCCGCACCAGCTTCCCACTCAGGGACTACTCAGTCCATGCTGAGCCACACAGGTGGTGACTGTGTCTACCTGTGGCGACCTTGGCAACACTGCACTGCCCACTGAACTTTTCCCTCTTAAAGTTCGTCCACTGAACCATCGTCCTAACCTCACCTAACCTTCCGACTTCCCTGCAAGACCCGCACCTGCCTTGTCACCCCTGCCATATACTCTGTGGCCCTTGGTCCTTTATCTTGCCTTTGTTCCCAGCCCCTGAACCTGTGGGCAGTGTGTCAAAACTGCAAATCCTCAATGCTTCGAGTGATGTTCTACGAGTAACCTGGATAGGGGTCCCTGGAGCCACAACCTACAGACTGGTGTGGGGACGGAGTGAAGGTATGACTCCGTGACCCCATCGTTATCCTTCCTGTGACTGGCCTCTGTGGTTAGCTCCCCAAACTTCTAACTGTTGCTGTCTGCTGGTCTGGCCAGGTGGCCCCACGAAATACCAGATACTCCCAGGAAACACAGACTCTGCAGAGATACGAGATCTCCAAGGTGGAGTCAGTTACTCAGTGAGGGTGACTGCACTTGTTGGGGACCGAGAGGGAGCGCCTGTTTCCATTGTCGTCACCACACGTAGGCTGATTTGGGGTCCGAAGGAGCCTTGGATTGGTGCTTGTGCCCAAGGGGCGGATTGAAGGCGCGAGGCTCGTGGTGGGGTTTGGAGAAAGCACCAAGGATTTAGGAAGCCCGTGGGGGCGGGGTCTGTCCTGTCCATGGGGGCTGTTTGTGGGGAGGTGAGCATGGGAGGTCGGCGCAGCCAGGGGATTCGGAGCCTCCCTGATGGTAGCACTTTTTCTCAAGCGCCTGAGGCCCCAAAACCTCTGGAGACCCTTCAATTAGTGCAGCGCGGGGAGCACTCCCTGAGGCTGCGCTGGGAGCAAGTACCTGGAGCACAGGGCTACCGTCTGAGATGGAGACCCGAGGGTGAGAGGTGGCCCAGTAGGAGGCCGGGACCAGGGGAGAGAGGGAGGCTAGTGGGCGGAGTCAGTGAAATTGGTGAGTGGAGTCGGGGAGGGGGCCAGGCCTGTAGGATCAAAGCCAGCAGGTGGGATTAATCAACCAGGGGTGTGCGATCCTGGGTACTGAGAGGGTGGGTCAGGAAGTTTCAGTGAAGTGGGCAGGGACAAGTTGAATGGGGCAGATCAATCAGGAGGATGGACCCCTTAGCAGTCAGTATCGATGGTGGGAGTCAGTGAGGTGGGTACATCCTTCTATGTTAGTAGTCAGCAACCCCCACGTATTCCTGCTCCCTGTCTCAGGTGGCCAGGAACGGTCCCGAATCTTGGAACCTGGGACTAGCAGCTATAACCTGGATGGCCTGGAGCCAGCAACGCTGTACCACGTGTGGCTGAGTGTCCTGGGGCCAGCTGGAGAAGGACCCCCCAGGGAGGTGACTGCACACACTGGTAAGCGTCCCAGTGGGCCACCAGGCTTGGTACCTTCTTCCCCAAACTGATGATGCACCCGGATTTCCTGCACTCCTGATTCTAATTGATTCCTGTAGCCCTCTCCTCGTACCGTGGGGTGATTCTAGCATGGCCTCCCAGAATGCCTTGTTACCAAGAACCTGCTCCAGGATCTTACATCTCTCTCTGATCCTTCAATTCCTCTTTCAGAGTCCCCTCATGTCCCAAGCACTGAACTACATGTGGTGGACACCTCCATTGACTCCGTGACTTTGGCCTGGACCCCAGTGTCTGGGGCAGACACCAGCTACATCCTATCCTGGCGGCCACTCAGAGGCACTGGCCAGGGTGAGGAGGCCAAGGTTGTAGGCTGGCAACTGGGGCTCCTTCGAAGAGCTCCTATTTAACCAAAACTGCCTTTGCAGAAGTGCCCGAAGCATCACAGACACTGCCAGGAATCTCAAGCTCCCACAGGCTGACGGGCTTAGAACCCGGTGTCTCCTATGTATTTTCTCTGACACCTGTCCAGAGGGGCGTACAGAGTCCTGCGGTCTCTGTCACTCAGAAGCCAAGTATGGAAGGCAAAGTGGGAGAAGCCTGGGGGGACCATGAAATGGGTTCACCATGTCAGTAACCCAGCTCTTTCCTGCAGTGTGTCCCCATGGCCGGATGGACGTAGTATTCCTGGTGCACACCACCCGAGACAATGCTCACAATGCAGGGGCTGTAAGGCGGGTCCTGGAGCGGCTGGTGTCCGCCCTTGGGCCTCTTGGGCCTCAGGCTGCTCAGGTTTGGTTCTAGAGGCCCCAGACTCCACTTGCCCCCACCCCTCGCCTCCAGGGGGCTCCGTACCAGCCACCACCCAACTGTAGGATCCAGCTTTTCCCAGCTCTCGCAGTCATCTCACCTGCTGGGTGACTCCCTACCCACCATCATGGCTGACCCCTAATGAGCAGTTTAGCTTTAGTCATGGCCCCTCCCCTGTCTCTTTCTCCAGGATCTGGGTGCCCTTGTCCTATTCTGTCACCCCCTCTAGACTCTGTGTCTCCTCCTCCCTAGGTTGGCCTGCTGGCCTACAGTCACCGGCCCTCCCCGCTGCTCTCGCTGAATAGTTCTCATGACCTTGGCATCATCTTGCAGAAGATCCGTGACATTCCTTATTTGGACCCAAGTGGAAACAACCTAGGTGAGGCCTTCAATAGGTGTTGACTCCTTGACCCCCCCCCCCAGGAGCTTGGTGGCCCAGGATTCTGACACATCTTTTCTCCCAGGCACAGCTGTAATCACAGCTCACAGATACCTCTTGGCACCCAATGCACCTGGACGCCGTCCGCAAGTACCAGGGGTGATGGTTCTGTTAGTGGATGAGCCACTGAGAGGTGACATATTCAACTCCATCCATGAGGTCCAGGCTTCTGGTAAGGCCTGGGCTGATGGCGTGGAGCCTTGGGAATAGAAGTCCCGATATGGGGCCATCATGTCAGCTGCTTATCTCTTCATAGGGCTTAAGGTGATGATGCTGGGCCTGGGGAGAGCTGACAGAGAGCAGCTACGTCGCTTGGTGCCAGGCACAGACTCCGTCCAGAACTTCTTTGCCGTGGATAATGGTTCAAGCTTGGACCAGGCAGCCAGCGATCTGGCAGTAGCCCTGTGTCAGGCAGCTGTGGCCACTCAGGTTTGGACAAAACTTTGGGGGACTGGTGGTGAAGAGGGGGAGGTGACTAGTGTTTTTTTTAGGAGAACTTCCTGGTCTCAAAGAGCCTCTGTGTTCACAGCCACAGCCAGAGCCTTGTGCCGTGCATTGTCCAAAGGTAAGTGTCCAGGGTTGAGTGAGTGGGCAAAGGCACACCTAGAACTAGTCACTGTGACCCTCTTCTGACATATCTTTCCCCAGGGCCAGAAAGGGGAGCCTGGAGTGACGGTGAGCAGCCCTGTGGGAGAATGGACTGGGGGGGTCAGTGAGGGCAGGGGTAGTGGGCCACACAGGACTCACTGGTCACCCTTTTTAGGGACCGAAAGGACAGGCTGGACCTCCTGGTCCCCCCGGTCTCCCGGTGAGTGCTCCCCACACCTGTCCCTGCCCTGCCTGGCTTACTGTCTCCTGACCAGCTCTCCTTCCTCAGGGAAGGACTGGTGTTCCTGGCCCCCAAGGTCCCCCTGGAAGTGCCAACGCAAAGGGTGAGAGGGTGAGTGATCTTCTCGGGGGGCTCAGGAGGAAGGAGAAGGGGCAGAGTGGGAATCACAGGGGGATCCAGCAGCACTAACAAGGCAGAGGAAGGGGGTCAGCACACGTCACGGCCAGAGGCCTGGGCTGTATGGACATCCAGGCCATCCAGCAACACCCGGGCTCAGGAGGAAGGAGAAGGGGCAGAGTGGGAATCACAGGGGGATCCAGCAGCACTAACAAGGCAGAGGAAGGAGGGTCAGCACACGTCACAGCCAGAGACCTGGGCTACATGGACATCAGGCCATCCAGCAGCACCCGGTCTCCACAAAGAACCATAGAATATTCTTAGAAGCCTGGGTGAAAGTTATAAACCACGCTAGATTAGGGAAGGCTCTGAAATAGAGGAACTAAAGAGGCTCTGAGATCTCTAGAGAGCCTGGGACCCTGCTTCCTCTCTGCCTCGTGCCTGGGATTGGCTCCATTCTGCTTGATGGGGCCATTTCTCTAGCCCTCTGCTCACCTCTGAGAACACTTGACTTGGGATAACACTGTTGGATAGGATGGGCCTCTTTCTACAAACCAGGGCATTCGGGGAGGACTCCTTCCTGTTCCGACCTCTTGGGGAGGACTCCTTCCTGTTCCGACCTCTTGGGGAGGACTCCTTCCTGTTCCGACCTCTTGGGGAGGACTCCTTCCTGTTCCGACCTCTTGGCCTCCTAGGGATTTCCTGGACCAGAAGGGCCTCCTGGCAGCCCTGGCCTCCCTGGTGTTCCTGGGACCCCTGGGGCCCCTGGGACCCCTGGAACTAAGGTGAGCTAGCCTGGTCCTTGCTGGTCACAGTGAGACAACGTCTTGAATGAGTGATATGGCTCTAAATGTTCTGTCTCTGGCCCCATTTACAGGGTTCCCCAGGGTGGCCTGGCTCTCGTGGGGAACCGGTAAGCATTCTAGGGTTTCTTGAGAGCCTGAGGGACGGGCAGTACTGGCTCATGGGGACCAGCCTGAGACTCATCTGAGCCTGTTTTGTCTTCAGGGAGAGCGAGGTCCTCGAGGCCCAAAGGGGGAGCCGGTAGGTGAAAGGAAGAGGGAGCCAGGGTGTCCTACTGAGGAGGAGGGGTGCCCCGTCCAGATTCTGTTCATGCCTGAAACATGCAAGGGCATTGCTGGGACACTTCTTCTACCTCTCTTCCCCTGAAACTTGCCCACTGCCCTCTACCCCCACAGGGGGAGCCTGGGCAAATCATTGGAAGTGAGGGACCAGGGCTTCCTGGAAAGAAAGGGGATCCTGGACCTTCGGTAAGTCTTAGGGAATATGGATAGAAGTGATGTGGGGGGGGCAGTTGAGGTCTGTGCTTGAAGTTCAAAGCACCTTATGCTTTGTCTCTTTTCTCAGGGACCCCCTGGACCTCGTGGCCCTTTGGGGGATCCAGGACCACGTGGTCCCCCAGGGATTCCTGGAACATCTGTGAAGGTGACAGTATGATCCCCCATTAGTCTTATGAATGCCATGTGATTCAGAGACCTGGCGACCCCACCGGAAGCCATAAAACCCTTACTGATTGTTTTGACCTTTTGATCCCCAGTCCTTAGTTTGTCATAATCCTTATAATCCAATTTGACCCAAAGGCTCTCATCTCCCTTTGTATTTTGGGGAGGAGGGTATGATCCAGATTCAAAGGGTTGTCATGATCTGTCTTCCAGGGTGACAAAGGTGATCGTGGGGAACAGGTAAGTGAGGGGACTGATATGCTGGGGATGACTTGGACTTGGAGTCTCTTGGTTATTTTCTGACTTATTATCCTTTCCTAGGGTCCCCCGGGACCAGGTGTCGGTGGCACTGGACAAGGCGAGCCTGGGCTTCCGGTGAGAGAGCCTTGAGGGTTTGTTGCGTAATCTGCTGGAGACTTGGGGCTCTGCTGGGGCAGTGGTTGAGTGCTGGGCTTCCTGGTTCTTGGCTCACATGTTTGCTTATTTCCTCCTAGGGACTTCCTGGAAGTCCTGGATCCCACGGCCCTGTTGGCCCCCCTGGAGCAAAAGGAGAGAAGGTAGGAGCCTGACCTCTCCAGGGTCCCGGTTCTGGGGAGGAGGCCCAGAGATTGGCAGGGGCTCCCCTGGCTCTTTCTCCCACTTATTTCTCCTTCAGGGGGACTGTGAGGACGGAGCACCAGGCCTCCCAGGTCCACCTGGAGCCCCGGGCGAGCGGGTGAGTGAGCTCAGCTTCTACCTTCAACCATCACCCCTAGTCCATCGTTATGCTCAAACTGTGCTAAAACGTCTGACCTCCCAATTCATCCTTTTCTAGGGCCTTCGGGGAATTCCTGGAGTTGTTGGGCCCAAAGTAAGTGCCACTGGGGGGGGGGGTGTCAGATGTAAGGTGTTATGGTCTGGGAACTCCCCCACCCAGGTATTACAAAGGCTGGAAGGTTAGGAGATATGGATCTCTTGAGGTCAAAGGTTTTGGTTTCAGAGGGAAATAGTTGGAGATTGATGCACTTTATTTGGGGTTCACTGCTCAAAGCCCCTTTCGTATCTTCTATCTCCTTAGGGTGACCGGGGACTGACAGGGAGCCCCGGTGAGACTGGAGAAAAAGTATGTGCAACGTGGGGGGGTTGAGGGGATCCGGGGGGCCAGACTTAGCTCTGACCTCTTCTGTTCTGTCAGGGTGAACGGGGACTGCCTGGTCCGGTGGGACCTCAGGTAAGCCTTTGACCTTGGTGGTGGTGTTGCCCGATGATGTGCGGACTCTATGTTCTCTTCTAGTTCTGACTTCTTGCACTTGACTCCTCTACCCCTGCCGTTCTACCTATCCTTACATGATTCCTAATCCAATTCCCAACCTTCACCCCTGTCTGTCCCGAATCCCTCTGCCCCCACCCACACGGGGCAGCATCTTTCTTCCTCTTCCCTAGGGGCTTCCTGGGGTTGCTGGACATCCTGGAGTGGCAGGTCCTGAGGTGAGCATGTGACTGTCGTGGGGTCAGGAGTGGCCTTTTCTGAGTCTTTCTTTCTCTGCTCCTTTTTGGCTCATCCTTTCTCCATAAATAGGGGCCACCAGGACCCAGTGGGCGCCGAGGAGAGAAGGTAGGTTATAGGCTTTGTGTCATACTTTCTGACAGCAAGAATGTGGCTGGTGGGACACTGGGACCTTAGGTTTCTAGGTGATCCTCTGACCTGTCTCTCTGTTCTTATCCTCTGTACATAGGGAGAGCCTGGTCGCCCTGGGGACCCTGCAGTGGTGAGTAAGGGGCAGATTGGGGCACTGAGCCCAGCATAGCCCACATGTAGTGATGTGTAAACTACTGCTCTGGGGTGTGACTCCACAAACCTGTGGCCCTGGATAGGCTCAGAGCTTTGTGAGTCTCCTTATGCGTTATCTACCTCTAGAGAGACACCTGGCTATGACCCTCTGATCCTATAACAATTCTGCCAGACGTGAGCTTTCTGACAGCCTGTTTTGTATAATGCTTACTTTGTTCTTATTGCTGAGCCTGTGACCTCGAGTCAGACTGAGCTCTGTGACTTCTAGCTCTGTATAACCCCCATCCCAATGAAGACTGGTCCCTCTGATGGTCCCCAGGAGGGGATCAAGCTATGTCTGTCTTGTTTGTTTTCAGAGTCCTGATGGTGCTGGAGCCAAAGGAGGAAAGGTACGTCTGGTGTGGGAAGGGAGGCTGCCACAGGGTGAGGTCAGAGCTACGAGGCCTCTCCGATCCCCCCTGGAATTCACAAGGCTTGCGCCATGGTTGCCGGGTTGTGGGGTTACCTGGAGCCCGAGATTAGCACTAATAGTCTTTGTCACCTTCAGGGAGATGTCGGGCCTCCTGGGCCTAGAGGAGACCCTGGAGTGAAAGGGGAGCAGGTGAGTGGGAGCCGAGTCTTCAGGGCACGGTGACGGGCAAAGGTCGCAGCCTCCCTCTTCACATCCGTCCTTCCACCCACAGGGCCGACCCGGGTTGATTCTTCCTGGAGACCCTGGGCCCAAAGGAGACCCTGGAGACCGGGTGAGTGAATGTGGGGTGGGGGTCTGTGACAGGTGGGGGGAGAGGGGGTACCGGAACTGGACTAAGCCCCACCTCCTTCTCACTCTCTTAGGGCCCCTCTGGCCTCACTGGCAGAGCAGGACCCCCAGTGAGTATCTGAGACCTTGGGTGACTTTCTGTGGTTACTTCCTCTCCTAGGCTGCCTGTTGTCTGGGTTCTAAACATCACCTCCCTCTTGTGTCTCCAACCAGGGTGACTCAGGGCCTCCTGGAGAGAAGGGAGATCCTGGGCGACCTGGCCTTCCAGGACCTGTTGGCCCCCGAGGACGAGATGTGAGAAGCTGGAGTTGGGGGAGTCATGGGGAACAGGGAATGGGGTGTTGCTTGTGTCACTGGGATCTTGGGACTAAGACTGACTTTCATGTCTCACAGGGTGAAGCTGGAGAGAAAGGTGACGAGGGTCTCCCGGTGAGACTCCTCCCCATTGTGGCTTCTGATCCATTACTCCTGAACTGTGATCCCAAAGACCTGGGAGTGGGCAGCAGATCATCCAGTCCATGCCCTGCCTCCTGTCCAGCCAGTGTCCAGGCCCTCTCTGCCTCTGTTCAGTGAGTCAGTTAGATCCTAATCCACCTGCTCAAAGTGACTTTTCTTCCATCACCAGGGTGACCCAGGTTTGCCTGGAAAAGTAGGCGAGCGTGGCCTTCGGGTGAGTCTTGAGAGGGAGAAGTTAGGGGTCAAGTAAGGGGAGGAAGAAGCTCAGACATGAAAGTGACAGGAGGTGCTGGGAGGCATGGGTGGTGATAGAATCCACAGGGAGGCATGGGGTAATGGGAAACCCTTGTATGGATTTTGGGGTGATGGGGGCCATAGGCAACATAGAGGCTCATGAGAGAACCTGAAAAATGCCAGATGAATCTGTCTTTGACCAGCTGTTTTTCTCAGGGGCCACCTGGAGCCCGGGGGCCTGCCGGTGAGAAGGGGGACCAGGGGGATCCTGGAGAAGATGGACGCAATGTGAGTCCCAACTTTGGACCTCTTACCCCTGACCTCAGCTTCAACTCCTTAACCATCCAGTCCCCTCCCCGACCTCACAGCCCTCACTTCCTGTGACCCTTTTGTCAGAACTCCCCAAAGGCCAGCTGGACCCTATAAATCCTCCTGGTACTTCTAAATCTCTCTCCACCTGCTGTCCTCCTTGAGTGACCCCAACCCCTGGCTTTCTGCAGGGCAGCCCTGGACCATCTGGACCAAAGGGTGACCGTGGAGAGCCAGTGAGTGGTGTTGGTCCTGGGTCTGGGTGGGATGGAGACTTCCCTGACGTCGCTGCCGCTGGTGCCCAATGTCTATGTGAAGGGGCCTGGAGGTTGGAGGGGGCCGTGGATGGCCGCTTTCAGGCCTGTCTGCCTTCTAGGAGTTGGCATTGGGGTGTTATGGGGAATTTGAGGTCAGAGTTGAGTCTGGGGCAACCCTGAACTCTGCCCCATAGCCTTAGGGCTCCCATTGACTCGATTGGTTTCCTTTCCCAGGGTCCCCCAGGTCCTCCTGGACGGCTGGTAAGTGTTGAGCTGAGTCTTGCTCCCTGCCTCTGTTGACTCCACACTGTCCCCTCATCCCATCCACCTCTTCCATGGTCCTCTGACACCTCCATTGATCCTCAGAGCCCCTCACCGCCCCCGTTTCCCATCACTAACCCCAGTACTCTTTGAAGTATTCTCACCAATTATTCTCCTATATAGGCGGATGTAGGACCTGGACCCAGAGAAAAGGTATCAGGGTCTATGGGTGGAGTGAAGCTGCAGTATCCCTTGAGGCAGGACCTGGATCAGGCATGCCTAGTTGCTCAGAGGCTAGTCCCTCAACAAGCCTGTTTCCGCCACAGGGAGAACCTGGACAGGAAGGTGCTCGAGGACCCAAGGGTGACCCTGGCCCCCCTGGAGCTTCTGGAGAGAGGGTAAGTACGATGGGTCTTGGGGGGGCAGTCCTGGGAAGCTCTCTATTCTTTCTTTCTTCTTTTGTCCTCAGGGCATCGATGGGCTTCGAGGACCCCCAGGTCCACAGGTGAGCACTCTGCTTCACCCCTTAGCCTGCATTACCATCTTGCCACCACTTTTATCTGACTCTGTTCCCTCCAGGGAGATCCAGGTGTCAGAGGCCCAGCCGGGGAAAAGGTGAGAGGTATGGGGACTTGGGGGGATGTACCTGCTCTCAGATCCATGCCAGTCATCAAGGCTTCTTCTCTGTTTCCTTCAGGGTGACCGAGGGCCCCCAGGGCTGGATGGCAGGAGTGGTCTAGATGGGAAACCGGGAGCCCCTGGCCCCCCGGGGCTACACGTGAGTAACAGTGATCGCTTCTAGTGGTCCCCTTCCCTGTCCCTTCACTTCGTCTCATTGGTCTTGGCCTTGAGCTCTGGTACCAGATTCATTTTCTGTGTCTCCTCACAGAACCTGGCCTGGGGGGGGGGGTGCATACTACTAAGCTTTGCATTCATAGAAACTTGTGCCCTGCCAGTGGGCAGAGACTCTTATCCCATATGTCTTACTTTGAATTTCTTCTCAGGGTGCTGCAGGCAAAGCTGGGGACCCTGGGAGAGATGTAAGTGAGGGGAGGATACGAGGGCAGAGGGTGGCTTGGAGCTCCAGCAAAGTCCCATCTAGGTCATCATAATTAGAGAACCATGGACAATAGGGGTAGCTGGTCCTGCCTGGCCTTTGGGAGGGGTCTCTGTTCCTGGCCTTTGGGAAGGTCTCTGTCCCTGGCCTTTGGGAAGGTCTCTGTCCCGGGCCTTTGGGAGGGGTCTCTGTCTCTGGACTTTGGGACGGTCTCTGTCCCTGGCCTTTGGGAGGGGTCTCTGTCCCTGGCCTTTGGGAAGGTCACTGTCCCTGGCCTTTGGGAGGGGTCTCTGTCCCTGGCCTTTGGGAAGGTCTCTGTCCCTGGCCTTTGGGAGGGGTCTCTGTCCCTGGCCTTTGGGAAGGTCTCTGTCCCTGGCCTTTGGGAGGGGTCTCTGTCCCTGGCCTTTGGGAAGGTCTCTGTCCCTGGCCTTTGGGAGGGGTCTCTGTCCCTGGCCTTTGGGAAGGTCTCTGTCCCTGGCCTTTGGGAGGGGTCTCTGTCCCTGGCCTTTGGGAAGGTCTCTGTCCCTGGCCTTTGGGAGGGGTCTCTGTCCCTGGCCTTTGGGAAGGTCTCTGTCCCTGGCCTTTGGGAGGGGTCTCTGTCCCTGGCCTTTGGGAGGGGTCTCTGTCCCTGGCCTTTGGGAGGGGTCTCTGTCCCTGGCCTTTGGGAAGGTCTCTGTCCCTGGCCTTTGGGAGGGGTCTCTGTCCCTGGCCTTTGGGAGGGGTCTCTGTCCCTGGCCTTTGGGAGGGGTCTCTGTCCCTGGCCTTTGGGAAGGTCTCTGTCCCTGGCCTTTGGGAGGGGTCTCTGTCCCTGGCCTTTGGGAGGGGTCTCTGTCCCTGGCCTTTGGGAGGGGTCTCTGTCCCTGGCCTTTGGGAAGGTCTCTGTCCCTGGCCTTTGGGAGGGGTCTCTGTCCCTGGCCTTTGGGAAGGTCTCTGTCCCTGGCCTTTGGGAGGGGTCTCTGTCCCTGGCCTTTGGGAAGGTCTCTGTCCCTGGCCTTTGGGAGGGGTCTCTGTCCCTGGCCTTTGGGAGGGTCTCTGTCCCTGGCCTTTGGGAGGGGTCTCTGTCCCTGGCCTTTGGGAAGGTCTCTGTCCCTGGCCTTTGGGAGGGGTCTCTGTCCCTGGCCTTTGGGAGGGTCTCTGTCCCTGGCCTTTGGGAGGGGTCTCTGTCCCTGGCCTTTGGGAAGGTCTCTGTCCCTGGCCTTTGGGAGGGGTCTCTGTCCCTGGCCTTTGGGAGGGTCTCTGTCCCTGGCCTTTGGGAGGGGTCTCTGTCCCTGGCCTTTGGGAAGGTCTCTGTCCCTGGCCTTTGGGAGGGGTCTCTGTCCCTGGCCTTTGGGAGGGTCTCTGTCCCTGGCCTTTGGGAGGGGTCTCTGTCCCTGGCCTTTGGGAAGGTCTCTGTCCCTGGCCTTTGGGAGGGGTCTCTGTCCCTGGCCTTTGGGAGGGTCTCTGTCCCTGGCCTTTGGGAGGGGTCTCTGTCCCTGGCCTTTGGGAAGGTCTCTGTCCCTGGCCTTTGGGAGGGGTCTCTGTCCCTGGCCTTTGGGAGGGTCTCTGTCCCTGGCCTTTGGGAGGGGTCTCTGTCCCTGGCCTTTGGGAGAGGTCTCTGTCCCTGGCCTTTGGGAGGGGTCTCTGTTCCTGGCCTTTGGGAGGGGTCTCTGTCCCGGGTCAACAGATTATTCAAGAGTCCTCTTATTGACCTTTCCCTACATATTTTAATAGGTCCTGTGAGTTCTGGGGTTCTTGCAATAGAAATTACAGCTGAAGCCCCCCTAACTCATGGGGTCTGGGCCTAGGAGAGCTCCATGGGCTGTCTCAGTCTCTACATTGGGGACGGTCTTTGTGGGACCTCCTAGTGCGTGGGGTGCAATGTCTCAAGGTATGTTTCAGAGGCCCTCTCACTTCTAACAAAGATTTTTTTTCCTAGGGGCTTCCAGGTCTTCGAGGAGAACACGGCTCCCCTGGCCTCCCTGGCCCTCCCGGAGCACCCGTGAGTCCAGCCTTTCCTGCTGTGCTTTTAGCCTCTTCCTACTCTCAGCTGAGCCCTGACATCTGACCAATGATCTCTTCCCACAGGGAAAGGCAGGAGAGGATGGCAAACCTGGCTTGAATGGGAAAAATGTGAGTTTGTTCAGGGAAGCATAACAAAACCTGCCAAGAAATTTCAGCACATGCCTGCAGCCTAGAAACACAGATAACACATGAGACACATGTACTAACATATGTAGACATGCACCAACACCTATAAACATAACTGAGATGTGACAATGCATCTGAAGCACAGTCTGGTGAACTTCTGGACAGTCTTACAGACACATAGTGAATTAGGGAGATGATGTGTTATCTTTGGCCCAGATGAGCCAATACACAACAAGATAATCCACAACAAGTGGCTCAGTCAAAGAACCACAGTGTCCCAGTTACTTTCCTATTGCTGAGGTAAAACACCATGACCAACACCAACCTGGGGTAGGAAAGGGTTTATTGGGCTAATGTCCCAGTCCCAGTTTATCCTTGAGGGCTGTCAAAGCAAGAACTCAGGGCTGGAACCTGGGGGCAGGAGCCGAAGCACAGGGTGTGGAGGATGCTGCTTACTGGCTTGGTCCTCTGGCCTGTTCTCAGCCTGCTTTCTTATATAACCCAGGACCAGGGGTGGCCTCGCCCACATGGGGCTGGGCCCTCCCACCTCAACAATCAAGAAAATGCCTCATAGACATGGCCACTGTCCAGTACAACAGAAGACATTCCTCAGTTGAGGTTCATTCTACTCAGGTGTGTCAAGTTGACAATGGAAACTGTCCAGCACATACAGGTTGAGAGATGCAGACATGTGGGCATCAAGCCACCTTCTCTGACATGTAGAGACATGTTGACACAAGGACAGCTCCACTCAAGACTAAGATATGTGTTACGTGGACACAGAACTGGGTATGGGCCTGTGTTGTAATGTAGTGAGACAAAGTTCCCTGGCTCTGCCTTGTAACATGTTCAAGGACATGATGACATGCATTTATATCTGTAGTCATCCACATGCATATGACCGTGCACACTGAAATACATCTAAGAATTGCAGACACATGCTGAAACATGCAGTTTTAAGGAACTGGAGAGTTCCTGAGTATACATGTATAAACCCTTGCCATGTAGATGAACCAAGGCACGATTACCTTCTAGGTCATACAGAGCCTTAGGTACACATGCCAAAACACACATGGATATACACACTCCTATGACATATGGGCACTGACTACTCCAGAGATGCATGGATGTGTGTTTACATATAGAGAGCTAAAGACAGGAGGACATGAGCATGCACACATGGTGTATATATGCTGTAGGCATACCCAGCAGCTTACTGGGATGGGCACAGGCCTTGCACCGAAACACACAGGCACAGATTCAGTTATAGTCATCTGAGTCTGTAGAGACAGTGTCTTGAAGCCAGACACTGATAACCATTTGGATTATGTGAGTCTTCTGTCCACAGGGAGAACCTGGAGATCATGGAGAAGATGGAAAGAAGGTAAAGCTGCTCACTGGGGTACGCTCTGGCCTCAGATTGGATCCTGTCTAACAAGTCCTTGTCTTCCTTAGGGGGAAAAGGGAGATTCAGGCGCTCCAGGGAGAGAAGTGAGTACTTGTGTTTTCTGTTTCTGGGATCCCTGATATACACCCTGTGAGATATGGCTCTGTTCTTTCCTGGGGCCTCAGGGTCCTGATGCTGCTTATATCCTCCACAGGGTCCTGATGGCCCCAAGGGTGAACGTGGAGCTCCCGGTAACCCTGGGCTTCAGGGCCCTCCAGGTCTCCCAGGCCAGGTTGGCCCTCCTGGCCAGGTGAGCATCTACAGGACTTGGACTTGAGAATAACAGTTTTCTTGGGCTACCCTCCCTTGACCGTGTGTGTGACTCTTCTGTGTTCCATCATATTTCAGGGTTTTCCTGGTGCCCCAGGAAGTATGGGCCCCAAGGTGAGTGTGCGTATCTGTGTTGGGCAAAGGACGTGATGAGTGGCTGAGCAGGGTTAGGGGACGTATTTCTCTCTTGATTATTCTGTGTTCTAGGGTGACCGTGGGGAAACTGGATCCAAAGGGGAACAGGTGAGACCTCCACCCTATTCAACTGCCAGGTAGTAGCCACAGCCCTGCAAAATGCACACACATGCCACAGGCTGGGTCATATAGCCTGTCTCTTCCCCCTAGGGCCTCCCGGGAGAACGTGGTCTACGAGGAGAGCCTGGGAGCCTGCCGGTGAGCCAACCTTGGGACCGTTCCTTGACCCTTGTTTGCATACTCATGGTGGCCACCTCTCCATCTCCTTTCCCTTGCCATGGGTTCCTCCTGTTCTGTCCTCTGTGCTCAGTCCCCGACTTCGTTGATGTTCATGTAGCCTACATTCAAGGAAACAGGCAGTAGAGAAATGCCCAGGAGAGAAATGCCAGAGGGCTAAATAGTACGCTGGGCAAGAGAGTGTGGGAATTCTGGGGAGAGTGGGGGCAGGAGATAGGGGCTTCTCTTTCATGAGCAGCTCTTCACCATCTTTGTGTCCCCAGAATGCAGAGCGGATGCTGGAAACTGCTGGCATCAAGGTACGTTGTTTAGCGGCTGAGATGGGGACAGGTGGGGACCCTATGTGGCAAGCAGTGGCTGCAGGACGCAGTGACTGGGTTGTGGCAGTTATAAGTCCTGCTTTTCTTCCGTCTTCTTGCCGTTCTTCAGGTGTCTGCCCTGCGGGAGATTATAGAGACCTGGGATGAGAGCTCTGGTGGCTTCCTGCCTCTCCCTGAGCGGCGTCGTGGTCCCAAGGGGGACCCGGGTGAGAGGGGCCCCACAGGCAAGGAGGTGAGTGAGTTGGAGCCTCTCAGTGGGCGTGCCTCGCAGAGGGCCTGGTCACACAGCCACAAGCATTCACTCTTCTGCTCCCTCAGGGCTCCGTCGGCCTTCCTGGAGAACGCGGGCTGAAGGGAGATCGTGGAGACCCTGGTCCTCAGGGGCCTCCTGGTCTGGCCCTTGGGGAGAGGGGCCTACCTGGACCACCTGGCCTTGCTGGGGAACCTGGGAAGCCTGGCATTCCTGGGCTCCCAGGCCGGGCTGGGGGCTCAGGGGAGGCAGGGAGGCCAGGAGAAAGGGTGAGCCTGGGCTGCTTGCGGGGGGTGGGGGGGTGGGGGGGTGCTAGGGAAGTAGCTGGGAGAGGCTGGCTTCCCGTCAATGTTGGACTCACCGTGCTGTTTGCATTTCAGGGTGAACGGGGAGAAAAAGGAGAGCGTGGCGAGCAGGTGCGTGGGAGAGGTGCTCTGTGGCGCTTCCTGGAGGTTATATTGCAGCAACCTCCTAATTTATTTATTTTCTGCAGGGCAGAGATGGCCTTCCTGGACCACCTGGACCGCCTGGCCCTCCGGGACCCAAGGTGATCTTCCCAGCCTCATGCTGGTTACGAGGATGCTACCCTTACCTTGTGCCCCCAAAACTCTATGTGGTATCTTCAGCCCCATAAAATTCTGTGATCCTAGGCCGAGCATGGTGGCACACGCCTTTAATCCTAGCACTTGGGAGGCAGAGGCAGGCAGATCTTTGTGAGTTCAAGGCCAGCCTGGTCTACAGAGTGAGTTCCAGGACAGCTGGGACTACAGGGAGACCCTGTCTCGAAAAGACAAAAAAAAAAAAAAAATTCTGTGATCCTTGACCTGTACTGAGCCTTCCACACCTCCGTGACACACTCATCCCTCCCCATGACCCTGTGCTTGTAGGTGGCCATAGATGAGCCAGGTCCTGCACCATCTAGAGAACAAGGACTCCCTGGACTCAAGGGTGCTAAGGTCAGTGTGGGCTCAGTTTGTGGCCTATGCTCTACCATGACACCATGGCCTGACCTGACATCTCATCTCCATAGGGGGAGCCAGGCAGTGAAGGTGACCGTGGACCCAAAGGAGACAGGGTAAGGTCTCCTGTCCCACCGTGTTTCCCTTTTCCCTACGGGGCATACCGGGATAGAGTGCATATACATATGGACACATGGCAGAGACTGGAGGCTCAGGGCATCATGTGCTCTTTGTAGGGTGTACCAGGCATCAAGGGAGACCCAGGAGAACCTGGGCAGAGGGGTCATGATGGCAGCCCGGTGAGTCCTTGCCTCATGGGTCATATGTGTGCAAGAACATGGCTCATACATGTATTATACTGTCTTCAAGGCAGGAGTTGCCTTTGCTTAGGACATCTGTCCTTGGATGTCAGGGGCATGGTGGGTGGGGGATAAGCTGGGGCTGGGCATCAGACCAAGATAGCCTTAGATCTATTTTATTTCAGGGTCTACCAGGAGAGCGTGGTGTGGCTGGGCCTGAAGGAAAGCCGGTGAGTAGCACCAGGAATAGCCTGCCAAGCGTCTGAGACCTTTGCTGTGCGTTGTGGGGTCCGTGACAGGCTTACTGTGTTCATTAACCCCTTCTCCATACAGGGTCTGCAGGGTCCAAGGGGGACCCCTGGCCCAGCGGTGAGTACTTGAGAACCCTTACTTCTGCCCCCATTCTGTGCCAAATCCCAGGGGAAAATACTGTCTAGTTTTCCTATTGGAGTGGGCCTGGCTCCTTTCATCAGACTGTCCCCAACAGGGTGGCCATGGAGACCCTGGACCACCTGGTGCTCCGGTGAGTGATAAACATTGCCTAGTAGCGATCAGGGAAGTCAGGCTTTGTTTATATAAATCCCAGCGCCTAGAAAGACAATACTGACCCGTGTCCTCTGCCTTGACACTTTTCTCTAGGGTCTTGCTGGCCCGGCAGGACCTCAAGGACCTTCTGGTCTGAAGGTGAGTACAGGCACTGAAGGGGATGGGTGAGACATGTAGCTGGAGGAGGAGGAGGCTCCTTCCAGCCCTATCCATCCCCTGGGATGTTGGTTCCCATGATGGGGCTGAGCACCAAGACCCATCCCCGTGGGATCTGGGCACATGGTCTCTGGGTCCTTTGCAGGGAGAGCCCGGAGAGACCGGACCTCCAGGACGGGTGAGTGGCCGAGCTGACAGGGTAGGATCATAGGGACTTGTGGGGTTGGCACTGTTCTGAACTTCTCTTTTCTCTAGGGCCTGCCCGGGCCTACTGGAGCTGTGGGACTTCCTGGCCCTCCTGGCCCTTCAGGCCTTGTGGTGAGTATGTTGTTATGGACCCAGTAGGCATACCTTGTTCCTACTCCCCAGTTTCCACATTATTCCATGCCCTCCTTTGTCCCTTGCCCTGTATGACCATCATATCTCTTCCTTCTTAGGGTCCCCAGGGGTCACCAGGTTTGCCTGGACAAGTGGTAAGTCCTGGAGGTCTGGGGCTGGGCTCCATAGGTCAAGCAAGGTTCAGTGTGCAGGTCCCTGACTGAGCTTTCTTTCAGGGAGAGACAGGGAAGCCAGGAACCCCAGGTCGCGACGGTGCCAGTGGAAAGGATGGAGATAGGGGAGGCCCTGGTGTGCCAGTACGTATTGTAGGGGAGCTCGTGGTAGGCCTGTTGGAGGGCCCTGTGCTCAGGGGGCTGAGTAAAGGATGGGGAGGCAGGGACAGGGTGACAGGGAGACTCAGCTCCTCACACTGCTCTGTCACAGGGGTTACCAGGTTTGCCTGGCCCTGTCGGACCTAAAGGAGAAGCTGGACCTATGGGGAGCCCTGGACAGGTAACCCTCAATTCCCATCTCCAGCCTGTGCACCAGTTCTTCCCTCTCTCCCTCATCCCAAGCTTCCGTCTCTACATAGCGTCTGGGGTAGCGAGTAGGGTTGGGGTGGGAGGGTGGCGAGGTTGCTCACTAGGCTTTTCCCACAGGCAGTGGTTGGGCCCCCTGGAGCAAAAGGAGAGAAGGTGAGTAGGCGGGAGTCCTGGGAGGGGGACCAAGGACGGGGAGCAGAAGAATCCCACTGAGCCCCCCTTCTCATCAGGGAGCCCCGGGCTTTGCTGGAGACCTTCTGGGTGAGCCGGTGAGTGTAGCACCTTTGACAGCAGGGGTCTTTGGCCCATGAATATGTCTCATGTGCCCCTGGCCTCAGGCCTTCCTTCTTAAGATTCATCTGTCTTTGACTGACACTTTGTGTCGCCTTCTAACACTTATGTCTGTAGGGGGCCAAAGGTGACCGAGGACTGCCAGGGCCACGGGGTGAGAAGGTGAGTGGATCTGGGGCCTCAGTACAAGCACTGGACAGGGTGGGATAAGTCTGGGAGGCTGGAGACCCTCACCACCCCTTCTGTACAGGGTGAAGCTGGCCACATAGGAGAGCCTGGAGATCCTGGGGAAGATGTAAGTCGGGGTCTGAGCAGGCCCAAGTTTGGCTTAAAGTGTCTGACCATGAATATAAGGGACCATTCTTGGGTTTGTTCCCATGTCTAGACCCCCATGCCACATGTTCTTAGGAGGCGTCTTAGAGCACACTGGGCTACATCCTCTTGGCTTCTCTTGCCCATCTCTAACCTGCCCCTTAGCACAGCTGAGCCATGCATGTCTGCTCCTGCCTGATCTTTCAGGTCCTGGGACACAGCTGAGTTCCTGCAGGCCTCCTTGGTCATGTGTTTATAATCTTGTCTCCCTCCCCCGTCTGTCTGAGTACACGTCTGTGGTCACATTTAAGCTCCCTGGGAACAGACAGGATGGAGTTCCCATGTGAGCTCTGCATCTGTAGTCTCTCATGTTTGCACGCTCATGTGTGAGCTCCATGTGCCTGTGGTCATGCCTGAACTCCCACGTACAGTCACACTGGATCCTCCTTCCGCCTGTGATTTCACAAGCTCATGGTCGTGGCCGAGCTCCCTTTAGCTCATGTCTGAGTTCCCATAGGCTTATAATCACATCTGAGCTCCTCAAGAATATTTTTGATCCATATATAAGCTCGGTATTTATTGATTTATTAAATTTTTTTGGTCTTTTTGAGGCAGGGTCTCCCTGTAACTCCAGCTGGCCTGGAACTTGCTGTGTAGCCCAGGCTGGCCTTGAACTCACAGAGATCCACCTGCCTCTGCCTCCTGAGTGCTAGGATTAAAGGCTGATCTTTTTATTATTTTAGGGTCAAAAAGGAGCTCCAGGACTGAAAGGTTTCAAGGTACATTTATGTGGAAGGGTCCTTGCTTGAGGTCATGGTCCTATGACTCTTTAAGCCTGATTATTAATAAACCCTCTTTTTCTCAAAGGGTGAGCCAGGAATTGGGGTTCAGGGCCCTGCTGGGCCAATTGGTCCTC
The DNA here is from genome assembly GCA_009823505.1 of Rhizomys pruinosus. Classification (NCBI taxonomy): domain Eukaryota; kingdom Metazoa; phylum Chordata; class Mammalia; order Rodentia; family Spalacidae; genus Rhizomys; species Rhizomys pruinosus. The sequence goes on from VZQC01013760.1 coordinate 337,485, forward strand.
CAGGTATTAAGGTAAGTCAGTGCCCCATCACCAGTAGCCAGAGGAAGGAGTTCTGAGGCTAGCCCTGGAAAGCATCCTTGCTGTAACCACTTCTCCCTTTTTATCTATTTCAGGGAGACTTAGGTCCCCCTGGTGCCCCTGGCGCTCCTGGTGTTGTTGGGTTCCCTGGCCAGACAGGGCCTCGAGGAGAGATGGGCCAGCCAGGCCCTGTTGGAGAGAGGGTGAGGGGGCTGTGAACAGCATGGGGGGATTTGGTGAATTCAAGATCTCGGAATCTGGTGGTGGGTGAGGAGGAAGAGACTTAGGCCGTATCTTGGTGGTATTGTCTTTAGAGGAAGAGAAGGAGGGTTCCCAGGTCACTCTCTGCATGCCTTGCTTCGTTTTCCTATAGGGTCTGGCAGGCCCTCCAGGGAGAGAAGGTGCCCCGGGTCCCTTGGGGCCACCTGGACCACCAGGGTCAGCAGTGAGTAGAAATGCCCCAGTACTCCGAGTCTGTCCATGGGAGAGTTTTTGGCGGGGCCCAGGCTGTATGAGGTGGGGTGTATGGCTGCTTTGAGGCCACAGGCTCCTCACCACATTCTGACCTGCAGGGAGCACCTGGGACCTCTGGACTCAAAGGAGACAAGGTAGATGGACTGCGGCCATCTTCTGTCCCCGCCTCCCACTTTCGCTGATATCCCATGACACTCTGTCTTCCACTGAGCCCCCTTACCTATCCCTGGTATCCTGTTGATCTCCAGGGAGACCCCGGAGCAGGGCTGCCTGGGCCCCGAGGCGAGCGTGGGGAGCCAGGTATCCGGGTACGTATGTCTCCACAGCCAGGAAGCTGCATCACTGTGCCCTTCATTACAATTCTTGCCTCAGATTTCCAACCTCTGAGTCAGTGAAGCTGTTGTCACCATTCAGGGTGAAGATGGACACCCTGGCCAGGAGGGAGCTCGAGGACTCACGGTAAGTCCTGTTTGGGAGAGCCCCAGTGGTGCGATTTCAGTTCTCTGCCTGACCCCTGTGTGCCCTTGGGACACTGCCCAGACCTCTGGTTCTTATTTCCCTTGGGCCCTGTCTTCCTCTCACCCTTGAGCTGCCTCCACACTAATCCCCACCCCCAAATAACTATAGCTCACAGTCATCTTTTTTCTCACAGGGGCCCCCTGGCAGCCGGGGGGACAGAGGAGACAAGGTAGGAATGTGGTAGAAAGGTCCCTGGGGTGAGTGGAAGTAATAATAGATGTTGTAATTAAGGTGTCCAGGCCTCCCCAGTTCGGGTGAGACTCATATTCTTCTACCTAATAGGGTGATGCTGGAACTGCAGGGCTGAAGGGTGACAAGGTAAGTGTGGCATGTAGGAGGGCGGGGTGGGAGACTGGGGTGCTTCTGACTCCTCTGACTCCTCCTTGCCCCTCAGGGTGACTCAGTTGTGATTGAGGGGCCTCCGGGGCCACGAGGCACCAAAGGGGACACGGTGAGTGGGCTTGGTTCATGTGTGAACTGCATCTCTCAGTTTAGGAAGGCGTTCGAGGGGGTTGGCCCAGGAAATCTGGGAGATCAGCTCCCCAGAAGGAGAGGGGCCTATCAGTTCTAACCCTGACTCCTGACCTCTGACCTAGGGTGAACGGGGCCCTCGGGGCATTGATGGTGAAAAAGGACCTCGGGGAGACAGTGGCAACCCTGGTGAAAAGGTACAGGGACGAGGGTGGGTTTTTCTATAGGGGTTCTTCTGCCTGAAGAGGATCCACAGAGAGTTGGAAAGGGCAGGAGAGGCTTTGGGGGTGAGAGGGAGGAGCTTCTATTGGCCTCACTGACTTTAAGGGGTGCCAGAGAGGATGGTCAGAGCAGGAAGGGAGCTTGGACTGAGGCCCTGTGAGAAGCCTATGGGGACCAGGACGAGGCTTTTGTGGATGTTACAGTGCTCCTGATGGAGACAGAGGTCCAACGTAGGAAGGGTGGCGTACGCCTTTAATCCTAGCACTCGGGAGCCTGAGGCAGGCGGATCTTTGTGAGTTCAAGGCCAGCCTGGTCTACAGAGTGAGTTTCAGGACAGCCTGGGTTACAGGGAGACCTGTCTCAAAGACAAAAAAAACAAAACAAAAAGAAAAAAGGGGGCAAGGAACTGGAGAGATGGCTTAGTAGTTAAGAGTACTGTCTGCTCTTGTAGAAGACCTGGGTTTGAATCCCAGGACCCATATGACAGCTAACAACTGTCCAGAACTCCAGTTCCAAGAGATCTAATGCCCTCTTCTTTTTTTAAATNTTACCTAATAGGGTTGATGCTGGAACTGCAGGGGCTGAAGGGTGACAAGGTAAGTGTGGCATGTAGGAGGGCGGGGTGGGAGACTGGGGTGCTTCTGACTCCTCTGACTCCTCCTTGCCCCTCAGGGTGACTCAGTTGTGATTGAGGGGCCTCCGGGGCCACGAGGCACCAAAGGGGACACGGTGAGTGGGCCTTGGTTCATGTGGTGAATGCTCTCTCAGTTTAGAAGGCGTTCGAGGGGTTGGCCCAGAAATCTGGGAGATCAAAGCTCCCCAGAAAGGAGAGGGGCCTATCAGTTCTAACCCTGACTCCTGCCTCTGACCTAGGGTGAACGGGGCCCCTCGGGGCATTGATGGTGAAAAAGGTACCTCGGGGAGACAAGTGGCCCTGGTGAAAAGGTACAAGGGAGAGGGTGGGTTTTTTCTAATAGGGGTTCTTCTGCCTGAAGAGGATCCACAGAAGAGTTGGAAAGGGCAGGAGAGGCCGTTGGGGTGAGAGGGATAGACTTCTAATTGGCCTCACTGACTGTTAAGGGGTGCCAGAGAGGCAGGATGGTCAGAGCAAGGAAGGGAGCTTGGAGCTGCAGGCCACTGTGAGAAAGCCTATGGGATCCAGGGAACGAGGCTTTTGTGGATGTACAGTGCTCCTATGGAGACAGAGGTCCCAACAGTAAGCGGAAGGGTGGCGTACGCCTTTATCCTAGAGCCACTCGAGAAACTGAGGCAGGGGGAATCTTTTGTGAGTCAAGGGCCAAGCTGGTCTACAGAGTGAGTTTCAAGGACAGCCTGGGTTACAGGGAGACACTGGTCTCAAAGACAAAAAAAAAAAAAAAAAAAGAAAAAAGGGGGCAAGGATACTGGAAGATGGCTTAGTAGTTTAAGAGTACTGTCTGCTCTTAGAAGACCTGGGTTTGAATCCCAGGCCCGATGATGACAGCAAGCAACTGTCCCAGACTTCCAGTTCCAGGAGTCTAAGCCCTCTTCTTTTTTTAAATATATTTATATTTTATTTTGTTATTTATTCCATTTATTATTTATTTAATTATGTGTATGAATGTACTGTCTGCACGTAGGTTTGTGCACCCGTGTCGTGCAATGCCGCGGAGGTCAGAAGAGGGCGTCGGATTCCCCTAGAACTGGAGTTCTCCTGGAATTGGAGTTACAGACGGTTCTCAGCCGCCATGTGGGTGCTGGGGATCGTACCCGGGGTCCTCTGCAAGAGCAGTCGGCGCTCTTAACCGCTAGGCCACCTCTCCAGCCCCTCTAATGCCCTCTTCTGTCTTCTGCAGGCATTGCCTGACATGGGTGCATACATACATACAAATAAAAATAAATAAGTAAATAAGTAAAGAAATAATTTTTTTTAAATGAGAAGGGGTAATAAAATGAGAAGGGGTAAGAGTCTGGGGATCTTAAGGTGAGAAATAAGCTATTCCTGGACATCAACAGCAACTCCACTGTGCATGGCAGAACAGCAATAATGAGGGTCTGGCGACACCCGTGGAAAGAACGCTAGGAGCTTGTCCCAGCTGGCTGGTTCCTAGCGTACTCGCAGCCTCCAGTCAGGTATGGTCCTGACTCTGTCCCTTCTCCTGGTAACTCCTACAGGGCTCCAAAGGAGAGCCTGGTGACAAAGGCACCGCTGGATCAACTGGAGTTCGAGGACTCACAGGACCCAAGGCAAGCCCCAACCCAGGCTCAGCCATGCGTTACATACACCTGTCCTGGGGTGTTTCCTGAATGTCAGAGTGTTCCTGGTTTCCTTACTGTTGGCCACACATGTTATTTTATATAGCCTGGGCTCTGCACACAGGGTCACCCTGTCCACAGGGTCACCAAGTAGCTACATGTGGATAGACAAGCCAATGTGGGGCACAGTGACACTGAAGGACTTGCCCCAATCTGTTTCCCACAGGGTGAGCCTGGCGCTGCAGGGAGCCCTGGTGACCCGGTAAGAAACCCCACTCCCATGGGAGCCCCTGTCCCCCAGAGACCCCAGCCCCATGGTGATCCTACTCATGAAGCCTTTGACCTTATAGGGACCCAATGTCTTGGTCTTCCTTTGATCCCCTGACACTGACTCTAAAACATGTTGAACTTTGTCCCCATAGCAAGGGCGGCGATTGGACTTCCCTGCCTGCAGTCTGGAGTGATTGATTCCCTTTGATCCATTACTGACCTTCCTTGACCAATATCAACCCTTTACTTCCTAGGGAGCCCCAGGAAAGGATGGAGCCCCTGGTTTCCAAGGAGACAAAGGAGATACTGGCTTCATGGGTCCCCGGGGCCTCAAGGTGGGAAGGGATCTTTTTTTTTTTTTTTCTGGTTACGATGGTCTGCTTTTGGAGGATGCTAGGACTAGATGTTGGGGGTTCAGGTTACACAGATTGTTAGCTCAGAGGTTAGAGTATTTGAAACCTGTTGGGGAGTTGGTTTTAGGTCAAGGATTCCTAATGGAAGATGGAAATAGCTTTTTTTTTTTTTTTTTAGTCTTTTTGAGACAGGGTTTCTCTGTAGCTCCAGCTAGCTTGGAACTCACTATATAGACCAGACTGACCTTGAATTTACAGAGATCCATCTTCTTCTGCCTCCTGAGTGCTGGCATTAAAGTGGAATTTTTTTTTTTTTTGGTCTTTTTGAGACAGGGTCTCCCTGTAACCCCAGCTGTCCTGGAATTCGCTCTGTAGACCAGGCTGGCCTTGAACTCACAAAGATCCGCCTGCCTCTGCCTCCCAAGTGCTAGGATTAAAGGCATGCGCCACCACGCCTGGCAAAAGTGGAATTTTTTTTTAAGATATGTTTTATAGCCAAGTTCTCATGTAGCCCAAGCTAGCTTTGAACTCAACTATGTAGCCAGGCTGGCCTTGAACTCTTGATCTTTCTGCCTCCACCTCCAGATATTGTGATTACAGGTGCATGTCATCATACCTGGCTGAGAAGTTGCTTTCTCATCTGCTTTTCTACCTTAGGGTGAACGAGGAGTAAAGGGAGCCTGTGGCCTAGATGGAGAGAAAGGAGACAAGGTACAGCGGTACCAGCAAATGTGGGTGCTTGTGGGGCCTGGGGCCTAGATGGAGAGAAAGGAGAGACAGAGACAGCGGTACCCTAGGAAATGTGGGCTTGCTGGGGGCCTAGGGCCTGATTGGAGAGAAAGGAGACAAGGTACAGCGGTAACCAGGAAATGTGGGTGCGTGGGACCTGGGGCCTAGATGGAGAGAAAGGAGACAAGGTACAGCGGTACCAGGAAATGTGGGTGCTTGTGGCCTGGGCGCCTAGAGGAGAGATACTTGCAGGTAAGAATGGTGTGCTGGTGCGAGATGGAAGAAGGAGACAAGGTACACGTAGGCCTGAAGTACCAGGAAATGTGGGTGCTGTGGGGCCTGGGGGCCTAGATGGAGAGAAAGGAGACAAGGTACAGTGGTACCAGGAAATGTGGTGGTGCTGTGGGGCCAGGGCCTAGATGGAGAGAAAGGAGACAAGGTACAGACGGTACCAGGAAATGTGGGTGCTGTGGGGCCTGGGGCCTAGATGGAGAGAAAGGAGACAAGGTACAGCGGTACCAGGAAAGTGGGTGCTGTGGGGCCTGGGCCTAGATGGAGAGAAAGGAGCAAGGTACATGCGGTACCAGGAAATGTGGGTGCTTGTGGGGGCCTGGGGCCTAGATGGAGAGAAAGGAGACAAGGTACAGCGGTACCAGGAAAGTGGGTGCTGTGGGGCCTGGGGCCTAGATGGAGAGAAAGAGGAAGACAGCGTACAGCGGGTACCAGGAAATGTGGGTGCTGTGGGGCCTGGGCCTAGATGGAGAGAAAGGAGACAAAGTACAGCGGTACCAGGAAATGTGGGTGCTGTGGGGCCTGGGCCTAGATGGAGAGAAAGGAGACAAGGTACAGAGGTACCAGGAAATGTGGGTGCTGTGGGGCCTGGGGCCTAGATGGAGAGAAAGGAGACAAGGTATAGCGGTACCAGGAAATGTGGGTGCTGTGGGGCCTGGGGCCTAGATGGAGAGAAAGGAGACAAGGTACAGTGGTACCAGGAAATGTGGGTGCTGTGGGGCCTGGGGCCTAGATGGAGAGAAAGGAGACAAGGTACAGCGGTACCAGGAAATGTGGGTGCTGTGGGGCCTGGGGCCTAGATGGAGAGAAAGGAGACAAGGTACAGCGGTACCAGGAAATGTGGGTGCTGTGGGGCCTGGGCCTAGGTCCCAAGGCTGACTCTCCTACCTGATGCCTCCAGGGAGAAGCTGGTCTCCCTGGGCGCCCTGGGCTGGCAGGACGGAAAGGAGAAATCGTGAGTATGCGGTAGCACACCCTAAATGAGGAGGGACAGTGAGCTGGAGCCAAGTTTACATTGTCTTTTCTCTAGGGGGAGCCTGGCGTGCCGGGCCAGTCTGGGGCTCCTGGCAAAGAGGGCCTGATCGGTCCCAAGGTACAGGGGATCGTGATAATGGACATGGGGTAGGGACAGAGGGGTCAGGTGGGACAAAGAAACTCATGATAGGGTCAAATGAGCTTGTGAAAGGTTGGGGCCTTTGGGGATGGTTGTAGGGCTGGTTCTGAGATTTCATGGTAGGTTGGGGGTCACAGAAAGTGAGGGAGTGGGACATACATCTGGGAAGGGCTTAAGTGGGGTCGGTGTCGGTGTCTCGGGATCATGGTTAGTAGGGTAATAGATGCTCAGATCATGCCATGTTGTGGGCATTGGTCCAGGAGCTCACGGAGTGCCAGAGCAGAGGGAGGTTGGTGAAGAATGCATTTCATGCTTCTGTTCCCAGGGTGACCGAGGCTTTGATGGGCAGTCAGGACCCAAGGGTGACCAGGGCGAGAAAGGAGAGAGGGTGAGTTGAGGTCACGGCTATGTGATCTGTAGGATTTGTGTCTTTCACGGCTATGTGATCTGTAGGATTTGTGTCTTTCACGGCTATGTGATCTGTAGGATTTGTGTCTTTCACGGCTATGTGATCTGTAGGATATGTGTCTTTCACGGCTATGTGGTCTGTAGGATTTGTGTCCTTCACGGCTATGTGATCTGTAGGATTTGTGTCTTTCACGGCTATGTGATCTGTAGGATTTGTGACTTTTGAGTATGGGTTCATCTTTAGAGGGGTTTTAATCACTGATTCTTTTCTATCTCTCCCCAGGGACCCCCAGGAATTGGGGGCTCCCCAGGTCCCAGGGGAAATGACGGTTCTGGTGGCCCCCCAGGGCCACCTGGCAATGTGGGTCCCAAAGGCCCTGAAGGACTTCAGGGCCAGAAGGTAATGGTCCCTAACTGTGACTCCTGACCCTTGACTCTTCCTCACCTGCTTTTTTGTTTTTAGTACTGCTGGGGGCTAAAGCTAGGCTGTCATTCATAGCATCTAGACAAGTGCCAAATTATTAAGCCACACCTCCCCCCATAGCCCTCGCTACTTTTTCTGCCTCTCTGAATTCTGAACCTGTAACCTAGGCTCCATTTTCCTGCCCCAGTCTCTGAAGCTCTGACTCTCCACTTGCCTGAATTTTGACCTAAGTGATTACCCCTGCTCACTTGGTCCTTGTGTCTGGTAGGGCGAGCGAGGTCCTCCTGGAGAGAGCATGGTAGGGGCTCCTGGTGCCCCTGGCACCCCGGGTGAAAGGGGGGAGCAGGTGAGTGGGGTTCCTGGGCTTGGAGTCAGAGACGGGGTGGCTTCTGGGATCTCTGAGGTCTGAGATCACAGTCTTGTCTCATCTGCTGTTCTTAGGGGCGGCCAGGACCTGCTGGCCCCCGTGGGGAGAAGGGAGAAGCTGCACTTACAGTAAGTTTAGCCTGGGTGGGCTGGCGCGTCCGTGACCCCCTGATCCCTGGGCTCCTGACTCGATGAGGCCTCTCTTTGACCCCCACATTATGCACGCCATGATTCATGAGTTCTTCGGGGTCCTTGTGGTCTTGTGTTCCCAGGAGGATGACATTCGGGGTTTTGTGCGTCAGGAGATGAGTCAGCACTGTGGTGAGTGGGCCTAGCTTGCAGTCTCTTGCCCCCACCCCATCCAGCATACCTAGATAGAGGATGGCAAGTCCCCAAAACTTACGGGGGAAGTGGAGATGAATAGCTACATAGGACACAGATGCTACAGAACAGACTCACCAACAGGACTCCCTCAATGGAGGGAGACAGGCAGGCATGTGTGGGTGGCTAGAGTGTTCTGAAGATGACCAGTGTAGGTGTGTGTGGAAGGGGTGGAGCACAGAGCAGAGCTGGTCCCAGCAGGTGTGACGTAGGTGGAAGGCGATGACTCTGCGTCCCTGAGAGAAGCGCTGCTTTCTGTCTTGTGACTGCTTTCTCTGATCCCGACCTCCTCTCCAGCCCTTCCATCGTCTCTTCCTCTCACCCCTGCTATTTTATCTCTCTCCACCTCCCACCTCCCACCTCCCACCTCCCACCTGTCCTTTCTTCCTCCAGCCCTTTGTCTCTCCCAGGCTCTTCTGCTGTCTGTCTCTCACCCCCATGTGCGTGTCTTTCTTCTCTTTCTCCATCTTTCCATCTCTTTCCTTACCTTTTGCTTTTCCCTCATTGTCTCTTTCCACCCTTCTCTGCCCCCTTCCAGCCTGCCAGGGCCAGTTTATCGCATCTGGATCACGTAAGTAGTTTTCTGTATCCAGAACTTTCTTTATCCCAGGCCTGGCCCTGCCTGTCATTTGGGTCCTCTTAGCAGGGGTGGGGCTAGGGGTGGCTGACCATGCATGATGACCAAGGGTGTCGTCACCTGGTCTGTGCTCCAGGCCCCCTTTCCAGTTATGCTGCAGACACAGCCAACCCCCAGCTCCACCGGGTGCCTGTGCTTCGGGTCTCTCATGTAGAGGAGGAAGGTGAGGCTAACCAGACTCATGGCACATGGATAGGTGGGGTGTGGATAGACACGTGGGTGTCATGCATTCAGGACATATTGCATGTACATAGAATTCATGAACAGGACAAACAGCACTCTTTTGCATACGGGGGAGATGGATGGTGCCCACCCCATCCCAGAGGTAGCAAGTGCCTGTTCACAGCGTACTCCGTTCTGCCTGCAGGCCAAGTGCCCCCTGAAGATGATGATGATTTTTCTGAGTACTCTGTATATTCTGTGGAGGATGACCAGGACCCTGAAGTTCCTTGGGATGGTGATGGAGACAGCAAGGGCTGGGACCAGAGAGGTTCAGGTAGAGGCAGACAGCCCTCAGGAGTGGGCAAGCACCCACCCTACTGATCTTTTACCAACCCCCAAGTCCTCTGCCTCCCATTATCCCCAGTGACCTAACCACCAGTTCCCCCTAGACCCCTGCTCCCTACCACTGGATGAAGGCTTCTGTACTGCCTACACCCTACGCTGGTATCATCGGGCCATGCCAGGTGGCACGGCTTGTCATCCCTTTGTCTATGGTGGCTGTGGAGGGAACGCCAACCGTTTTGGAACCCGTGAGGCCTGTGAGCGCCGCTGTTCACCCCAGGTGGCTGAGAGCCAGAAAACAGGTAGGGACCATGATCCTCTCAGTGAGGGGCTGGGCCTACCTAGATCAGGGCGTGGGTAAGAAGCTCCCCGAGACTGGCAGTACTGGGACCGACCCTAGTTCAAAGAACTGTCTACAAACCACAGCTATGGAGCCTGCGTGGTCCCTGGTCATGTTGCTTTCTAAGGGTCCCCTCTCCGGGTCAGAGTCCTTCTTTTCCATGGGTGTTTTGCCATGTTTCCCCACGGACTTCATGTTGGCAAAGAAGGTCTGAGGACTGAACATTTTCCAACCTGCTCTATCCAGGTGCTGCCCGGGACTGAGGCCCAGACGACGATGAGCTGCCAGTCAGCATCCTGACCGGGACTGAGGCCCAGATGATGAGCTGCCAGTCAGCGTCCCCTACAGGAGCTGGGGCTCAGCAGGGCCTTGCTGTCCTCTTCTTGGTGCTAGAGTTCTGTGTGCACGTGAGCGTGTGTGTGCATGTCTGCTATTTCCGTGACTTGGTCCTTTGGGTCTAGCCTTCCCCTCTGTGGACAAATCCCCATTGTGGCTCCCGCCTTCCTGGCAGATGACTCACTGTGGGGGTAGCAGAGGGCAGGGAACGGATATGACTGGTGTGTGACCCATCCCTTGACCCAAGCCTGTGATGCCATGGTGCTGATTCTGGGGGGCATTAAAGCTGCTGTTTTAAAGGGCCCTTTTGTGATTATTTGGGGAGATAGGGGTATCATTCCCCCTTGAGAAAAGTGGGGTAGTCAACATTAGCCTGTGTGGATCTAGTCCTCATACCTTGCCCTAGTTATTCTTCCTGTCTTTAGTCCCTAAAGAAGTAGCTAGGGCTGAGGATGTGTCCTTACTGCTCCCCAGGAGGGGCTGAGTCATTAGTAGGGGCTGCCTCATGCCAGGGAACATGCCCTAGCTCCTAACCCAGGGGGCTGGGGGAGATAAAATGGGCCTTAGAGTGGAGTAGAGGGTCAGACCACAGGACAACGTTGCCTGGCCCTAGCCCCAGCAGGTCTCAGAGGCTCCAGCCTACCCTCAGAGGAAGTTGGCAGTGGTATGACTGTATTGGGTAGGGATGGGAAGGGACTGTCGGGGTTGAGTGTGGAACTGGAGTTTGGGCAAATGGAGATGTCTCGACCTGGGAGGCTCTGGGGTCTCTGGATGCTCTGCTTTAAGTGCTCCTGTCCCTGTCCTTCCTGAATCAGCTGCACACTGCCTTGCTCAGAACCTGTCTCCTTTTTTTTTTTTTTTTTTTTTTT
>VZQC01013760.1:349367-408307 GCA_009823505.1 Rhizomys pruinosus
GGGGGGGGGGTCTTTTCGAGGCAGGGTCTCCCTGTAGCCCCAGCTGTCCTGGAACTCACTCTGTAGACCAGGCTGGCCTTGAACTCACAAAGATCTGCCTGCCTCTGCCTCCCAAGTGCTAAAATAACTTATTTTTATTTTATATGTATGAGTGTTTTGCCTGCATGGTATATTAGCATACCTGTGTCATGCATTGCTCATGGAGGCCAGAAAAGGAACTAGAACTGGAGTTACTGATGGTTGTGAGCACCCACCCATGTGGGTGCTGGGAACTGAATTTAGCCGCTCTGCAAGAGCAGCTGGTGCACTTAACTGCTGACCTGCCTTTCTTTTTGTTTCTTCATCTCTGTCTCTATCTCTCTAATCCTGGCCCGGCCTCTAAAATCTCTCCCCAACTCCTCTTTTTCTTTTGCCATCTGTCTTTTACCATGAACCTGCATTCTCTTCACAGCTTTATTACATGATGGCCTGGTGGACTCTGCTGGTGCCGATGGTACTGATGCTGGACAGGCTGGTCATCCCTGCAACTCCTATCCCAGCCTTCCAGATCCTCTCTCAGAACTGTCCCAAGACCACTCTCTACCCTACAGGCTTGGAAATCCCCTCAGCTACCACCACAGGGCCATCAGCTTCCTGGAGCTACCCCAAATCTGACCCGCAGCTGGGCCCACGCATCACCCTCTCCCTGGATGTCCCCATTGGCCTCTTGAGGATCTTATTAGAGCAGGCCCGGACAAAGGCTGCCAGACAGCAGGCTGCCACCAACGCCCGAATCCTAACCCATGTTGGCCGCCGCTGAGCTCATAAATATGGAGGGACCTTGAATGTGAAGATTTGGAAGATGAGAATTGAACTGGACAGTACTACATTTGGGCAGAGTACACACCCAAATATTGCCATAGTGGACCATTGTGAATCACTTCTGAGTCCCCACAGGATCAGTGTTCCTGGACAGCTTGAACATTGCTGTGTCAGGTCTCAGCCATATGGAGTTTTGCACCCCACTGACTTAACATGTCTGGTCAGCTTCAGTATACCTGAAGCCAATCCATTGAAGGTCCACAGGCCTGGGTGTCCCACCAGAGGGTCCCTTCCACACAAAGGCTGAGGGTCAAATGCTTGTTTATCTTTGCTTTGGTCTTTTGAGGTAGTCTTACTGTGCAACCCTGGCTGGCCTTGAACTTGCTATGTGACCAGGCTGGCCTTAAATTTGCAGCAGCTCTCCTGCCTTTGCAACCTAAGTATTGGGTTTACAGGCATGTGTCACTACATGCAGCCACATGCTTGTTTTGAGCTGTGTTAAGTAGCACCCCACCTAGTTGGATGGGCTATTGGGGCATCTCCAGGCACAGATGACCACACATGGGAAATCTGATCATAGTAGTTTTGACTCCCAGATCTATGTGAACACATACCCTGCTTAGCCCTTGGACACACGTGGCTCAGGAGAGAGGCAGGTGCATGCCACCAGGACTCCAAGCCAACTCTACCCTTCTTTGCCGAACTGTCCTGGGCAAAGATGTTCACCTTTCCCAGCCTCAACTTCCTCAACTGTAAAGCAGAGTAATGCCATCAAACTTCTTGTAGCACTGAGTGACATAGTGTACATGGAAGTTGTGTCTGCAGGAGGCACTCAATAAACGTCAGGTGATTGAAGGCTAGGATGCACTAGAATCACCCAGTCATGTGCGCCCAGGCAGTGACACATGAGGGCTGAGTCACACCTGACTTCTCCACCCTTCCGTTCACCTTTCCTCCCCCACCTTCTGACCTGGTCCCTTAGTGTGGAAGGAGTAGGTCCGTCCCCCCCCCCACACCATTACTGGGCTGGAGCTGGGACTGACTTGGGTGTGTGATCAGACTTGCCTGTGGATGAGGCAGGAGCTCCCAGTGGGGTAGACGACTCTGGCGGGAGACAAGATCAGACCTCGAGCGGTTATGGGCAGCTCTGACTGGAGAGAAGCAATATTGGCCGGAGTGCAGAGTGAGGCTTGCCTGCCTGGATGGGGGCCCAGCAACCTCGTCGTGGAAAGCAGCCCTCAGGGGCGGGTCTAGAGTGGTTTGAGAGGCGGGGCCGCTCTCAGAGCGCGCTGGGGGGCGGGGTTACCCTAACCCCTGCCGAGCTGCGAGGGGTGGGTGGGGGGCGGCGGCCCTGGCCAGTTCGGTGCAGGATGGACAGAGGTACATTAAGAGGCAGCTCTCTGACCGACCCGGGGGCGGGAGAGCGGCGGGCAGGGTAGGCACTGGGTAGTGAGGGGAGGGTGCGGATTGGAGAAGGTCTGAGCGTGTAGTGAAGGTGGTGCTGGAGGGTATGAGGGTGTTGGGGGTCTCTCGGAGTACTCTGAGAGGGCATCAGTCTGTCAGTGGCCTGGAGGGGGGGGGTACTGTGGCCTTGTACGGAAGAGGGGGTTGGGCCAAGGGGGGACTATAAATAGTGTCTTCCTTCAGCCAAGGGGGGGGGCAGTTCAGCCAAGGGGGGGGCAGCCAACAGGAGCTGCTGGAGGCCCTTCCCACTCTGCCCCTTGCCGGCCTCCAAGGGGTCATGTTCACGGGGTCACCTAATTTGGGACATTTTTTTCATGTGTTATGGCCTTAGTTTTTAAGCTTGTATTTCTAGGGCGCCTACTGTGTGCTGGTTCTAGACTTCTCTACACAACTACTGTGTACTTTGCCTTGCTCATGAGCCTCTCTTTGCACCTTGGCTGGCTCATAAGTCACTTGGAGGACCTACTGTGTGCCACATCAGGCTGGAATCAGGAAATGCAGTTCAGGGCTGACAGGCTATTTCTCACATGGCTGCGTAACCCCCAAATTGGAACCTCACACTGTGAGTGCTTGGCCCAAAGAGACACTGGGGACAGTTCTTGGAAATGGCCAGAGGAAACTGGGATTCCTGGGAACTCCCGTGACCCAGCAAAGCAGCATCTGATCAAGGAATAAAGAGGCAGGGGCAGCAGAGGGCTGCAGGCCTGTCACACTGACATCCCGACGCACTTCCTGTGCATGGGATAGGGTGACTGACACATTTTGAGATGCCCAGAGGAGGAAGAAGACATGCACTGATGGTAGGAAAGCAGAAAGCTTGGAGGGGATTTCTTTTTTTTTTATTTTTTTTTATTTTTATTTTTTTGTCTTTTTGAGACAGGGTCTCCCTGTAGCCCCAGCTGTCCTGGAACTCACTCTGTAGACCAGGCTGGCCTTGAACTCACAAAGATCCGCCTGCCTCTGCCTCCCAAGTGCTAGGATTAAAGGCGTGTGCCACCACGCCCGGCTCTTGGAGGGGATTTCAATGGAAGGAGCGAGGCATGGAACTGAGAAGTGTGGCAATCATGCAAAGTGTAGGAGGTGAAGGGCTGGGAACTGACCTGAGTCCTTCCTGCACTGTGGGCTGGCTCTCTTATCTTGGATTATCTTCCCTGTCTGGATCCTGTTTTCTACCTAAGAAATGAGACCATGGAAGGGGAGATGGGGAATATTCCTCAAAGAGATGAAGACCCTAGCATTGGGGAGGTGCTCAGGGTCCGGATGTTGGAGTATGACTGCCTGGTTAGATGGACTTAGGAAGATGTGTCTGGGTCAGCCCAGGGTCACTGAAGAAGAGTGGGAGGCATGGAGCCACAGCACTTCCTGAGAACTGGGTATGCCCTTCCAGCTCTTGACTAACATCCAGGAGTGCTAGGGTACAGAGTGGGTGGACCTGATGAGGTGCTGGGTCCCCGTTGTTAGTGGTGATAGTGTCTGCAATGACTATAGATGTGTAGCAAGGAGGGTTCTGAGGCCAAGGTGGCCCCAAGGTAACCTTGGTGGTGGCCAGCAGACAAACAGAAACAGAATGAGCTGCTTTGGAGAAGTAGGAGCTGCTGATGGTCATTATGAGCCACCTGTGGGTGTGCTCAGAGCCGCTGCAGTGTCCACCTCCCACCTTCCTCTGAGGATGGAGGGAGGACACTGACACAGGACAATGAGGAAGGAGGAAATGACCCATCCTGCCTAAGGCAGGGCATTCCCCCAGGTAGGCAGCCAGAGCTGGATCCGGGTGGCCTTACATCATTTCACCCTTCTGAATCTTTATTTCCTGTATGGTGGGCAAGAGATCTGTCAAACCCATCCTAAGAGTCTTTGCCAGACTTTGAAGAGCTGGGTTGTGATGTGGTGAACTGAACCTAAGTAGAGAGATGTGGCAGGAGGGGATGCCGCACTTATTTGGAATGAAGTTAGCCTTGCTGTGTCCCTAGCTTCTGACAGGGCACCTAGGACACAGAGAGAGTTTAAGGATACAGGGATGCTGCCAGGGATCTGGTGGAGGTCTTCACTAGAGGGCAGTGTAATCCAGGTTCAAACCATGTTGCCTGGAGGCTGGAGCAAAATGTGTAGTTTGGAAAGGAGGGGGCTGAGTTGAGCTGAGCAGACAGAAGAGGCCCTAGCTTTTAGGAGTGAGCTTGGAGTTCCTGAACTTCTGGATCTTTCCTTTGCCTCTTGCCCAGAAACATTTTCTTTTTTTTTTTTTTTTTTTTTTTTTTTTGGGCTTTTCTCGAGATACAGGGGTCTCCCTTTAGCCCAGCCCTGTTCCTGGAACTCAACTCTGTAAGACCACAGGCTGGCCTAAACTCACAAAAGATCTGCCTGCCTCTGCCTCCCGAGTGCTAGGAATTAAAAGGTGTGCGCCACCGAGCCGGCTGCTGGAAACATTTTCAAAGACAGGAAGGGAGATAATATATTGGATCAGAACACCTACATGTTTTGGAACAGATTACTCAAAGATTGACACATTTAATCTAGACCACAATCTTGTAAGATTGGTGATGTCTGCATCTCATTATCTCCATGAAGAGATGGAAGCTTATTTAAAAAACATAAACTTAGTTATTAAAATTGTAATTGGTGCTGCTGATGTTGCTTAATTGGTAGAGTGCCTTCCTGGGAGTGAAAGCCTGGGTTGAGTCCAGAACTGCATAATAATGTATTAATGGAGCTGGCGTAGTGGTGCATGCCTTTAATCCTAGCACTTGGGAGGCAGAGGCAGGCGGATCTCTGTGAGTTCTAAGGCCAGCCCTGGTCTACATAGCAAGCTTCTAGGACAGTGGGACTAAAACGAGACCCTGGTCTCAAAAGACAAAAAAAAAAAATGTTATTGTGATTCTGGATAGTAACCTAACACTTGGGAGGTGAAAGGATGGAGGATCAAAGTTGAAGCCCTCCTTGCTCACTATAGTTGGAGGTCAGCCTGGGCTATGCAAAAACCTTTCCCTTGCCCCCCCCCCCAAAAAAAAGCAAACCAAGAAAATTATTGGTGAAAAGTAAATCCGTGCTGGGATAGAAGGGATGAATACAGACCTTGTATATTCTTGAGGTGGGCAGAGGCTTAGCCCAAATTCCCCAACAATTTTGAGATCTGTCCTTGTGTGTGTGTGTGTGTGTTGTGTGTGTGTGTGTGTGTTTTGAGACAGGGTCTCCCTTTTAGCCCCCGTTGGACTTGGAACTGACTATGTAGACCAGGTTGGCTTTTGAACTCACAGACATCAGCCGCTTCTGCTCCCTAGTGCTGGGATTAAAGCGTACACACACCATGCGGCCTTGTCTTGGGTTTCTATCACTGGGATAATAAGTGAGACTATTTCTGCATTGTTCCAAGGCGCTCTGTGGTCCAGGGAGAGTTCCAGGCCTGGAGCAGATGAGGCCCAGTGCACGTCCAGAGGGTGACTGCCAGGAGAGCAGGTCAGTCGCTTGAGCTACTCAGGTACTGAGCCAGGCTGGTCTAGACTATCCCGGCTCCGCGGGTCACGCAGGCCGGCCCGGCCTCTTACTCTTTCGGTGGCCGCCGGTGAGGTGACGTTTCACAGGGAGCAGAGGCTGGAGAGCCCTGGGCGGGGCCCATGGGCGAGGCCTATGCAAATTAACACAATCTGCTTGAGCGTGCTGGGCTCGCACATCCGGGGCGGGGCCTGCATAATCCGGGTTTCTAGTGCCCAGGCAGGTGAGCATGCGCACTTCCTAGTCCTGACATGAAGGACCGGACAAGCTTGGTCCTAAAGAGGCGGCAGGGAAATTGGGCATGCGTAGTGGGAGGCTAGGCCCTCTTCAGTTTGGGTGGAGCCTAGTAGTTCTGGGGCGGGCCCGCGAGAAGATGGACAGGAGTCGCCGCCGCTAGAGGAGGGGCGGGGCCCGAGGGGTGGGACCTCGGGTGGCCCGAGGTGGCCCGGTTGCTGGGTCAGAAGCAGCGTAGTCCGATTCATCCCGGCCCGGGGATGGCGTCCCCACGGGAACTGACCCAGAATCCCCTGAAGAAGATCTGGATGCCATACAGCAATGGGCGACCCGCTCTGCACGCTAGCCAGCGTGGTGGTGAGACGGGGTCGGCAGGGAGAGAGGAGGTGCACCCGGGGGGGGGGGAGACGGCCTGGGGGGGGTCTCTCGACGGGAAGGGCCCAGAGACAGGTAGTGCAGCAGGCTCCGGTGAGGTCTATTGTAAACGCGAGGCCGGGGTCGGAGACAGGTGGAAGGCTAGGGACAGGTGAGGCTGTAACAGTGGTGCCGCTGTGACACTACTGAAGAGTGGCAGAGCGAGGGGTGGGGACAGGTGGGAAAGGGCATCTCCGCTTGATGGGGGCTGCGGCTGGCCACCATCGTTTTGAGAGGGCGCTTATTTGAGCTTTCCCAGTACCTGAGCATAGGGGAGACTCTGGCCGTGTGACTCCTTCCCCTCTCCCTGGTCACAGAGTGAGCAGGTGGTTCTGCTGGCCTCTCGGGCGGAGAACTGCCGAGAACTTTTGACGGTCTAACCTTGGGCTAGTCCTCAACAAGAGAACAGGTGCCCCTCAGGTGCCCCTGGACCTTAAAACCAAAGTTTGGGGAGGAACTTCGTGCAAATACAGTTGTTAGGATTGAGTCACTGGGAACAACACACCATATGAACCATTTTTGTGCCCATGGGTGGGTAAGCACCTACCTGAGTTCGTGGCAAAGAGTAAAACCTCAAGGAGACATGCTGAAATTTGTGAATTGCTAAGTGACTCAGCTCTCCTGGGATCCTGGACGTTTTTCATCTACTTCCTTGAGTTTTCTTTAAATTGAGTCTGCAACTTTTTTTTTTTTTTTCACACGGAAAAAAGACAAATTTTGTTTCTGGAGTAATTCAATATTGTAATGCATTTTTGCAGCTTGCCAAAGACCTCAAAGAACATCTAGTCCTACTGGCTGTGCCTATAGGGAAATGGAGATCGAGGCTTTAGTGTGATGTACCGGGGTCTCCTTGCATTCCTGAGCTCTGTCGTGTGTGATAAGGGAGGGGAAGGTCCTCTGGGCTTTTACTGCCAAGGCCAGCCTGAGGCCATGACTTTGACCATGGCTGAAACTAGAATCTGGGAAGAAGGGTGAAATGTCAGTGGGACAGGGAAGGTGTGTGGGTGTATCTCTGATCATACCATGGTCCAGGTAGGGTTCATAAACTGAGTTCTGGTGGGTGAGGACTCTTGGCCACACTGTAGGCACTGATACATGTTCAGCTTGGGCAGCCCACCTTAGTTGGAGTCTTTTGGAGACATGGAGGCAGAAACCCCTTCCTCTTGTGCATGGCGCCTAACAGCCTGTTCAGACTGTGATTAATAACCAGACTGCAGTTACTATAGAAAGAAGGAGTGGGGCCCTTGACTTGGGAGGCAGGGACACTCAAGCCACATCCTGGACCAGTTGTGTGACCTTGGGCAAACTGACACCCCAGCTTCTTGGGTTGAGACTGTTACTGGCTTTGCCCCAAGAAGTGGCTGGGAGCCTCTAAACGAATGATCATTTTCTCATCACCACCACTCATTTTTTGCTTCTTTGTGCATCAGAATGGGGAATTGAAGTGTCAGCCTGAGCCAGCCCCAGATTCCAAGTGGGAAGGAGCTGAGGCTCAGTGAGAAAGGGACCTGCTTGGATATCTACTCCCAAAGCAGGTATTCTCCAAGCTCTAAGTATTGAATTAAAATAGTGACTCATGGGACAGGGCCATGGGGTGCACGCCTTTAATCCCAGCACTCAGGGAGCAGGAGGCAGAGGCAGAGCTATCTCTGTGAGTTCAAGGCCAGCCTGGGTCTACAGCAAGTTCCAAGACAGTTAGGGCTGCAGGGAGACCCTGTGTCAAAAAGACAAAAACAAAAACAAAACAAAACCCATTGACTCTGGTGTGAATGGAAAGGGTTGTCTCCGTATAGTATCAGGCGTTGGAGCAGTCTTGCTGTGGCTTCACACCCCCCCTCCCAGGGTAGGAGAGGCCAAAGATGAAGCTTGCAGGTGTTGGTATGCTTGGGGATGGGGGACTGGGCCCAGCCCAAGGTCCCAGACTTCATAGCGCAGGGCTGGTAAGTTAATCCATCTACCTGGCTCTGACTTCCAGGGCCTGTACCCGTGCAGAAATTTTATCCTGTTACATAGTTAGCTGGGGCTAGTTTGGAGGACTACAGGACAGTAAGATGCTGGAAGCTGACTTGATTCCCAGGGCTTTATGGGAAGGAGGAACCAGTGCCTGTTGCTGATCAGCGCCACGCAGTGGATCCTCTAGTGTCTGGCCCCAGGGCTTCAGGTACTGGGGCTGAACTGACAAAGCACATCGTCTACCTCCAAACCCTGTTCCTCTACCTGCAAATACTGTAAACAGTTGATAGAATTTGATAGACTGTTAAAATTCAGCTGGGTGTGGTGCACAACCTCTATCCCAGACTCTAGGCGACAGAGGCGGCCGGATCTCTGGAGTTCAAGGCCAGCTTGATCCCTACAGAGTGGAGTTCCAGGACAGCTGGGGCTACAGGGAGACCAATGTCTCCAAAAAGACAAAAAAAAAAAAAATTGAATTGATAAAATTCAAACCAACAACCCTTAGGCATAGTCCTTTAGGAGCTCTGGGGCAGGTGGGACAGGGATGTCAGGAGTATAAGCAGATCAGATATTGGTTTTTTATTTTATTGTTTTATTTTAATTTATTATTTATTTAATTGGTGTTTTTGAAGGCAGGGTCTCCCTGTAGCCCCAGCTGTCCTGGAACTCACTCTGTAGACCAAGGCTGGCCTTGAACTCACAAAGATCTGCTTGCCTCTGACTCCCAAGTGCTGGATTAAAGGCGTGCGCCACCACACCCGGCTATTTTTTTATTTTATTTTTATTATTATTTTTTTTGGAGACTAGGTCTCTCAGAGTGGCGCCCTGATTGGCCTGGAACTCACTGGTAGGACCAGGTGGGCTCAACTGTGTGGATGATCCTCTGCCTCTTGCCTTCTGAGTGCTAGGTGTTGTTTATTTTCTTTTTTTTTTTAATTTTTTTATTTATTTCTGTATGTGTATGAATGTACATGTCTGCATGCAGTCTGTGCACCGCATGTCATTCATGCTCCACTCATCGGCCAGAAGAGGGTGTCGGATTCCCCTGGAACTGGAGTTCTCCCTGGAATGTGGAGTTTCAGATGGTTCTTGCCGCCATGTGGGTGCTGGGGATCGAACCCGGGTCCTCTGTAAGAGCGGTTTGGCGCTCTTAAACCGCTAGGGACATCCTCTCAGCCCCGATATTGTTTATTTCTGATGGATCTTTTTCAGCCAAAAGGTGACAAGTTTCCTCTTGTGTGAGAATGGGACTTGCAGGTGTACAGGGCAACAGGAGAGAGTGGGCCTGTCCTGCCTTGTTGGTTTCTTTCTTTTTTGTTGTTGATTGTGTTGATGTTTTGGGTGTTTTGTTCTTGAGACAGGGTCCTACTGTAAGCACTGGCTTGGCCTGGAACTCGCTATGTAGACTAAGGCTCACCTTCAAACTCAGAGATCTACCTGCCTTGCCTCTGCCTCTTTCCTCTGCCTCCCAAGTGCTGGGCTAAAGGTATGTTTCTCGCAAGCCTGGCGATGCTTTTCTTTTTGTTATTTTATTTTATTTTATTTTATTTTTTTTATTTTTATTTTTTTTTATTTTATTTTATTTTATTTCTGTATGTGTATAAGTACTGTCTGCATGCAAGTGTTGTGCACCCGTGTCCGTGCAACGCCGCGGAGGTCAGAAGAGGGTTCTCGGATTCCCCTGGAACTGGAGTTCTCTCTGGAATTGGAGTTACAGGTGGTTCTTAGCTGCCATGTGGTGCTGGGGATGCGAACCCGGGTCTCTGCAAGAACGGTCCCGGCCGCTCTTAACTGCTCGGGCCATCTCTCCGCCTCTGATGCTTTCTTTTTAAGAGATCTTCCTCCCTCAGCTTGGCCAAGGCAGTGGGAACAGCTACAGTCAATTCAGGAATCTGCTCTGGAGTCCACTCCAGGACTGTGGCTACCCCTTTTGTGGAAGTGCCCTGTAGGTAGGCAGGCCCATCTCAGGCCTCGCTGATCCTGGGGCTCCTATGGCCCTCAGCAGATATACTAGAAAGGGGAACTAGAGAGGGAAGAGATGAGTCAACATGTCTTCAGACTTCCCTCTGTGTGTGCGAATGTTATGGAGAGCGCATTCTGCTGTCCTGGCAGCTTGGGCTGGTGCCTGCGGCTCTGGCTGCACACTCTACTGTTGTTCTGTGGCCCTCAAGGGCTGTAGTGTATTCCCTCTGCGTCACACCTTTGTTTGTAACTTCTCCACTCCTGGGATTATCTCTACATTTTGCTATTGTAAGCAGAACTGCTGCAAATGTTCTTGAACTTTGGTTTGCTTTGGGTTGTTTCTTGGGAGCTTATCTAGAAGAGCAGAGGTGATCACTAATTTATTGCCTTGTTTTGTGCTCAGGCCTGATCTGCCGCCCTCACTGCCCACCTTGTTTTCATCAGTGGGAGTGGGGGAGAGGGATGCTGTCACCAGAGTCTGTGGGAGGAGGCATGACCGTGGGAGGAGGTCGAAAGCCAGCTCTGGGAAAGCAGATGTGAAGTTCGGGTACAGAATCCCAATCCTGAAATTATGAGAGCTGTTCTTGAGGGAGCCATGGTGGTGTGTATGCTGAGGGAGTTGCTCATCAACAGGGCATGGGCAGGGGCAGGTGGGTTGCCGTGGTGAGTGACTGATAAACTTTCTTGAATTGCTTCAGAGCTCCTGGTCGGTCTCAGCAGGAATTGTGCAAATAACAGATCTCGGCAGGTCTGCCGGCCTGAGGAGGCAGGTCCTTGCTTCATTTGTTTTCTTCTTGCCTTAGCCAATATTGAGGCTATTCTGCAAGTTTCCTCACTCTTACAATCAGCGCATGATCTGTGGAGTCCCTCCTCTCCCCTGAGGTTCCCAGTTTGGGTCACATTTGCACAAAGGCCACTTGCAAGAGTGATCCTGTCTCATATCCCTAAGTACCGTTAGTGCTGAAGTACTCATTGGTCCCCAGCCAGGGGTGCTGCAGGGCAAGGCAGAAGGCATGCTTCCCAGACGTGTTCTAGCTTTTGCATGAGGAAAGCAAAATGCCCTGCTCAGGGATTGTCATGCCACCTCACGTTGAGAGGTAACAAGACTAGAGTTGCCCAGAAATTCTCAGGATCGAAGGCTGCAGAGATGGCTCAGCTCAGTGGTTAGAGCCACTAGCGCCCTTGCAGAGGACGCCCGTTAATTCCCACATCCACCACTTAGCAGCTTAACGAACCATCATAACACCAGTTCCAGGGGATCCCAATGCCCTCTTTCTGTGATCTCTGCGAGCATTCTCCATAACATGGGTGCACCTAACATACATGCAGGCATTAACATTCATACACATAAAATCATAAGTCAAATATTAAGTGGCCTGAGTCAAGATAAGAACCAGGCCTATTTGACTTTGATCCCAAGAATAGTCCCTGGGATTCTCTGCGTCCAGGAGAAACAGCCGAGGGGACCTGCTCGTCTGCCACTATTGGATGCCACTTGGAGCTCTGCAGAACAGTATAGAGAGGAGAGACGGTGACGGTTCCCCACACCCATGCACCAGTCTGTCTGCTACAGTCTCACTGCTCTGGTCATATGAATAGTGGAAAGGAAGTTTTCTGAGACTTCTGAGATGAGACCACATTTGGTCTCACTGGAAGCTGAGTTGGTTGACAGGCTGGCAGTCCTGCTGCTTTGGGGGTCCGTCCTACCCAGCTCAGGCTCAGGGGAGCTGTGGACGGTCTTTCCCGACCTCCAGGCTTGCAGCTTCTCTGGATGGCACGCTGACCTGGTAGCATGTGGGATGGTGTGGAGCAGGCTGTCAGGAAGGCTGTCATTACCAGTGTTGGTCTGGGTCTCAGGCTTTGTGGTGCCTCCCTGCTCACAGGTTCTGAACCTCAACACTACATGACCGTAAATGGCACAGACACTGCGAGGGTACTCCACGCGATCAAGTCCAAAGACAGTAGAGTCTTAGTGAGGCAACCAGGTTGAGGGTGAAGGTGCCCCAAGTGCACATGGACGTGGCTGGGGAAAAGCTCACTGAAGGGAGCTTTTGAGTGGGGCCTTGAGGAGAAAAAGAAACTCTCGACAAGGGAGAGCACAGTGGGGCTGGAGGGCGGGAGACGTGTGGGGGTTAGGGTGCGGGTTCCTCGATGGAGAGCCAGGCGTTGAACGTCCCACCAGGTTTGGCTCCATCCTTTGGGCACTGGGCAGATTGCTAGCAGTGTTTGACTGCTGGCCTGGCTGGTTGAGATGCATATGCACTGGTGTACTTAGGGATGAAAAGGGCTGGGAAGGTTCTTTTACATCAGGCAGAGCTCAGACAGTCCTGGGAATTGGGGAGCTCTCAGCCCGAGACTCTGAAGCCAGGAAAGTATAGCTGGTAGCACTACTGTGCCTTGAGGCTGGTACAACAGGGGAAGAGAGGGATTTCAAGCACTGTGTGACACCATGGTGCTTCTAATCAGTACTTTTTGTTTACTTGTGGAACAAAATACCTGACAAGAACAACTTCGGGAAGGAAGTGTTGACTGTGTGTTCACAGTTTTGAGGGATGCCTTCCCTGGGTGGCAGGAGCTTGAGGCAAGTTTGGTGACCTTTGCATCCATAGTCTGGAAGCAGAGAGGAGGTGAATGGTGCTTCTCAGACTGCTTTGTTCTTTTTTTTTTTTGTTTCAGATCTAGGACTCCAGCCCATGGAGTGGTGCTGCCCACATTTTAGGGTGGGTCAATGAACCTAATCCTAAGAAACTTCCCCACAGACATGCCCAGAGAGTTTATTTTATGGGGTGATTCTAAATCTCTCAAGCTGATGATAAAGATTAATCATCAAAGTGCTGCTTGCCTTCCAGTCTGCATGACCAACTGCCCGACGCTCATCGTCATGGTGGGCCTGCCTGCCAGGGGCAAGACCTACATCTCTAAGAAGCTGACCCGGTACCTCAACTGGATTGGTGTGCCCACTCGGGGTGAGGCTTCAGTGGGATCCTGGGGACTGGTAAGGGAGGAGAGATAAAGGAAGGCCGGGTCGGTGGGCAGAGCCTAGGGAAGGCCCCTGGCCAGGAGTTTGTAGGGTTGTTGTGAAAGCTGAGCCTCTCCCTTCCCCCAGAATTCAACGTGGGGCCAGTATCGCCGGGAAAATGGTCAAGACGTACAAATCTTTTGAGTTTTTTACCTCCCAGACAATGAAGAGGGCCTGAAAATCAGGAAGTAAGTGTGGTAAGGGTGGGTGGGGCTTTCTCCATGGAGAAGGTAGACAAGTTACTATCCATTTGCTAACTGTTCCCCCAAACCTCTGGAGCTGAGCCCTAGGTGTGCCAAGCCCCTGATGCTGTGTGAGATGGCTGGCTTCTTCACCTCTCATGTTGTGGAAAGGTTGGCACATGATGGGTTTAGGGATGACAGGAGAAGTATGCAGCATCCAGATGGCTGGTCCATCTCTGCCATGACATTAAGCGCCTCTGGGAAGAGAAGGTGGGACTTCAGGGAGAGAAGAGGTTTAGAGGCCATTGCATGGTGTGGAGGTCCTGCTTGCCTACTCCAGGCCACCCTGGAGGATGCAGGCCACAGGCTAGAGCAGTGGCCTTTCCTCACCTGCCCCAGGATAAGTACTCTCATGAGTAGTGGAGTATGTTTGCCATGCACTTGGCATGTTCTTGGGATGAACCACCTAGGCCTTGGCTTTACTCTGAAGTGGGCTGGAAGCTTTGGGCTGAGGAGTTCAGGATAGCAATCTGCGCATGATCTCAGCCCCTCCAGTTCAGACTTGAAAACTTTGTCTAAGGCTGGTGGTCTGAGGAGCGATGCAGTGCTGTTCTTGGAAGGGGGTCGGTGGGTGGATCAGGAAATCCCATCCTAGCTTCCTTCCTGTTGCGTGACCAAAGCACACCCTGACAAAAAGCAAATTAACGGGGAGAGGGTTTAGTTGGCTTACAACTCCAGATTACTGTCTATCATTGTTCGGAAGTCCAGGCGGGAACTCGAGGCAGCTAGTCACATCCTTGGTCAAGAGCAGGGAGAGAATGAATGCATGCGTGCCTCAGCAGCTCTTATAGTTGCAGGGCCCAAGCCATGAACGATGGGTCTTTCCACTTAAACCCAACTAAAACTGGCGTGGTGGCGCACGCCTTGTAAATCCTAAGCACTTGGGAGGCAAAGGCAGTGGATCTCCATGAGTTCAAGGACCAGCCGGACTACATAGCGAGTTCCAGGTCAGCCTGAGCTACAGGAGACCTGTCTCAAAAGACCAAAAAAAAAAAAAAACCAGGCATGGTGGCGCATGCCTTTTATCCTAGCACTCAGGAGGCAAGGCAGGCAAATCTTTGTGGAGTTCAAAGGCCAGCCTGGTCTACAAGCAAGTTCAGACAGGTGGCTACAGGGAGACCCTGTCTCGAAAAGACACAAAAAAAAAAAAGGACAGAGAAAAGAATCACGCACAGGCATGCTCCCGGGCTCACAGGCTAACCTGTTCTCTGCAATCCTTTTTTGAGACTTCTCAGGTGAGTTAACAAACTAGCCATCACATGCTCCTTGTTAGCCTAGGGTGGCAGAAACTTCCTCTGGCCTCAGCCATCATGGTTAGGACAGTACCAGAAGTTGGCCTCAAATTAAGTACAGCTTCAGGGTAGGCCTCTGGGCTGACCTGGAACTTCCACCTGAGGCACTAGGTAACCTATTCCCTCTCTGGCCACAAGGGGGCAGGACCTCCCCACTGTTCAGCAGGCTTGAAACTTCTGCCTTTGCTCTCCTATCATAGGGGCTGGGCTATAGATTGATATCTACTGTGTGCTGGATGCCTGATATCCAGTGTCCCTGGTTTGAGATAAGGAAACTGAGGCTCAAAGAATCCAGGAGTCTCATACACAATAGCAAGTTACTTCACAGTGGAAATCTCTAAGTAGTTTTTGAATCTAAGCCTATTACCACCTAAAAACAGAGTTCATCGACAGCAAGGTATATGGTGGTACATGCCTGTAACCTCCACACTTGAGTGTAAAGGGAGGAAGATCAGGAGGATCTAAAGTTCAGTGTCATTTTCAGATCCCCTATCTCAAAAGACCAAAAGCAGGGGCTGGAGAGATGGCTGAGGCTGAGGACTTGCTGTTCTTTGCACACAAGATAAAAGTTTAGATCCCAGCTCCTACGTCAGGTTGCTCAAAGCTGCCTGTAAATCCAGCTCTAGGAGGGCCAAAGACCCTCTTCTTGGTCATTGAAGATCAGCTAGAACACACACACACACACACACACACACAAATAAAATAAATCTTAAAAAGACTGGGGCTGCAGAAATGGCTCAACAGTGAGTTCTCTTGCAGAGACCCAGGTTTGGTTCCCAGCTTCCACATGGCAAGGTAGCAACTGTGGGTAACTCCAGTTATAGGGGCTCTGCTGCCCTACTCCTGGCACTTCGAAAGTTTGTATGTACGTGGCGCACATTACCTATTTAGCCAACTAAACTTTTCCCGTACTTTGCTTTTTGTCAGGGTGCTTTGTCACAGAAACAGGAAGGAAGCTAGGATAGGATTTCCTGATCACCCACCAACCCCTTCCAAGAACAGCACTGCATCGCTCCTCAGACCACCAGCCTTACACAAACTTCAAGTCTGAATTGGAGGGGCCGAGGTCATGTGCAAATTGCTACCATGAACGAGAACTACTCACCCCCAGCATTCAGGCCACTTCAGACACATGAAGGCAACGCACTCACGCACATAAATAAAAACAAAGACCCCAAACAAGCAAAACACTTGTCTATCACTCAGTAGATCAAAGAATACATCAAGTGCAAAATCTAAAGCAATGCCAAGGTGTGGCACTGTTAGACAAGCTCATTTGATCAGTGAGGGCACCTGGCTTTCCCATATGTGGAGTCCGAGATCAGAACGTGATGGTGTTGTTTGGGGTCTCTCAGATCGACTTTGAAGCCAGGCACTGCATGACTGTAGTGTGTGTGATTTCCTGGGTCTAACCAGCCATTCCACTTAGACTGCCCTTAAAATGCCAGAATTTGGAGAGTAATTCATTCAGATGGAGAAACCTAGGCTCAGAGAGGTTGAAACTAGCCCAGGGTCACCCCAATAGAACAGAGCACTCCTTGTCTATGACAGAAGCTGGGGCAGGTTCATATACATGTGTGCATACAGACTCCCACCTGTTCTCTCAATATCTCCTTTTGGGCTCTGAGATGCCTCTCACACCATAGAGCCACAACCATAACAGTTAACAATGTGGGTGCACATGCATACATGCAAAACATGCACTATACACAAAAAGAAATGTAAATTGTTTTTTTGAGACAGGGTCTCCCTTAGCCCAGGTGTCCTGGAGCTTGCTATGTAGACACAGGGCTGGGCCCTTGAACTCACAAGAGATCTCTGCCCTAACCCTCTGGGGGCCCCCTGAGTGCTGGGATTAAAGGTGTGTGCCACCGTGCCCCAAAAAAAAAAGCTTAAAATAAAATAATTTTAAAAGAAATAAACTACATAGGCTGCCAATACCTCTCCCCCAGCCCTGGGACCATACCGTCACAGGAAGCAACATCTGATTTTTAATTTATTTATTTTTATTTTTTGGGTCTCCTTTTTTCGGAGACAGAGTCCAATCCCCTGTTAGCCCCAACTGGGCCTGGAAATCACCTCTGTCAGAACCAAGTGGCCTTGAACCATCAAAAAGATTGCCCTGCCTCTGCCTCCCAATGGCTAGGTAATTAAGGTAGTGTGCCACAACCCCAGCTCCGCTCCCCGATTTTTAATTTTTTATGTTAATTTTTTTATATTTTTTTTCCCCTGGTTCCCTAGAGATTTTTTTTAAAAAAAAAAAAAACAATGTTTTTTTTTTTTTTTTTTTAATATATTTTTTTTTATATTTATTATTCGTAATGGTAATGATTGGTAGCACATCTGCAATGTAGGTTCTTGTGCACTCTGTGTAGTATGTTAAATGCGGCGCCGGAGGTCAGAAGAGGTGTTATGGATGTCCCCCTGGCATTGGGAAGTTAAAGAAAACAAAATTTGGAGTTTCAGATCGGTCTTGCCAATGTGGCGTGGCTGGGGATCGAACCTACATGGTCCTCTGCAAGAGCAGTCCGGGTGGTGTCTTAACACCGCTAGGCCATCTCTCCTCAGGTCTCCCAGCCCCGGCTCCCTGATTTTAAATCACTTTTATCTTTTAAAATTTTTTTTTTAATTTTATTTTTATTTATTTTCGGTATGTGTCACATGATGTACGTGTTGCATGGGCCAGGTGTGTGCACACCGTGGTGTGCAATTGCCGCAGTCAGAAGAGGGTCCTCGGATTTTCCTGGAAACTTGGAGTTTCTCCTGGAATTGGGTTGTAGACAGTTCTCGCCCCAATGTGGTCATGGGGAATTGAACCCGAGGTCCTCTTTAAGAGCGGGCCACTCTTAACCCGAGCCAAGTCTAGCGCCCCTTAAATGCTCTCTTAGCCCCATAAATCAACATCTTGATGGCACAGGAATGCATGGCATTTAGAACAAACGATCCTGGCAAAGTGGCAGCTGTGTCACGGTGACAAAGTGAGAGGAAATTCAAAGAGTGGTATTTAAAAGAAGTTTGAAGGCAGAGATAGGTGAATCTGAATTCGAGGGCGCGGCACCTGGGTGTCTACTAGTTGGTAAAGTTTCAGGCTACATCCTGGACCGGGTTTTTTTCCATTTTTTTCAATCCTACCTTCCTTGAAGTTGTATTTAAATTGAGTCCTGCAACTTTTTTTTTTTTTTTTTACCCAGGAAAAAGAAACATTTTGTTTCTGGAGATGCAACAATTGTAATGCATTTTTGCAGCTTGCCCAAAAGACCCTCAAAGAACAATCTAGTGCCTTACCCCTGGCTGTGCCTATGGGAATGAAGATCCAGGCTTTTTTAAAGTGTGATGTACCCGGGGTCCTCCCTTGCCATTCCTGAGCGTTCCCTGGTCGTGTGTGAAAGGTTAGGGAAGGTCCCAACCCTCTTGGGTTTTTTACAAACTTAAACCTTACTTTTTGCCAGGGCCCCACCAGACCCCCTGAGGCCATGACTTTGAAACCATGGCCTGAAAACTGAATCTGGGAGAAGAAGGGTGAAATGTTTTCCAGTGGGACAGTGGAAGGTTTGGTGTGGTTGTATCCTGAAGTCATACCATGGTCCCAGGTAAGGTTCATAAACTGAGTTTCTGGTTGGTTGAGGGACTCCTTTTCCTCTCCTCTTTGGCCACACTGTAAGGGCCCACTGATACATGTTCAGCTTGGGCAGCCCACCTTAGTTGGAGTCTTTTGGAGACATGGAGGCAGAAACCCCTTCCTCTTGTGCATGGCGCCTAACAGCCTGTTCAGACTGTGATTAATAACCAGACTGCAGTTACTATAGAAAGAAGGAGTGGGGCCCTTGACTTGGGAGGCAGGGACACTCAAGCCACATCCTGGACCAGTTGTGTGACCTTGGGCAAAGCCGGACCCCCCCAGCCTCCTTGGGTTTGAGACTGTTTACTACTTTACTAATTGGCTTTGCCCCAAGAAGTGGCTGGGAGCCTCTAAACGAATGATCATTTTCTCATCACCACCACTCATTTTTTGCTTCTTTGTGCATCAGAATGGGGAATTGAAGTGTCAGCCTGAGCCAGCCCCAGATTCCAAGTGGGAAGGAGCTGAGGCTCAGTGAGAAAGGGACCTGCTTGGATATCTACTCCCAAAGCAGGTATTCTCCAAGCTCTAAGTATTGAAGTTAAATTGTGACCTCCATGCGAGGGCCCAATGGTGGTGCACGCCTGTAATCCAGCACTCGGGAGGCAGAGGAGGCAAAGGAGGCAGAGGCAGGCCCTTCTCTGTGGGTTCAAGGCCAAGCCTGGGTCTACCAAAGAGTTTTCCAAGACAGTTTAGGGCTGCAGGGAGACCTGTGTCAAAAAAGGACAAAAAACAAAAACAAAAAACAAAAAACCCTGACCTCTTGTGTGAAATGGAAAAGGGTTGTCCTCCCTCCCCGTATAGTTCAGGCCGTTGGAGCCATTCTTTTTGTTTTGCTGTTTTGCTTCAACACCCCCCCCTTCCCAGGGTAGGAAAGGCCAAAGATGAAGCTTTTTTGCAGTTGGTGTATGCTGTGGGGAAATGGGGGAACCTGGGCCCCAGCCCCAAGGTCCCCCAGACTGCAGAGAAGCGCCAGGGCGTTGTAAGTTTCTAATCATCTTAAAACCTGGCTCTGCTGACTTTCCAGGCCTGTTTTACCCGTGCCAGAATTTTTAATTTATATTCCGTTACATAGTTAGCTGGGGCTAGTTTGGAGGACTACAGGACAGTAAGATGCTGGAAGCTGACTTGATTCCCAGGGCTTTATGGGAAGGAGGAACCAGTGCCTGTTTTGCTGATCAGCGCCAACGCAGTGGATGGCCCCCTCTAGTGGGTCCCTGGGACCCAGGGCTTCATGGTAAACTGGGGCCTTGAACCTGACAAAGCACAAATCGTTCTACCTCCAAACCTGTTTCCTCGACCCTGCAAATACTGTTAAACAGTTGATAGAATTTGGATAGACGGTTGTTGAAAATTCCAGCTGGTTGTGGTGGCCACACCTCTAATCCCCCAGCACCTAGGGGGAGGCAAGAGGCGGCCGGATTGGATCTCTGGAGTGTCACAAGGCCAGCCTTTTGATCCCTACAAGAGTGGTTTTCCCAGGACAGCTGGGGCCTTACAGGGAGACCAAGGGTCCCCCTGCAAAAAGACAAAAAAAAAAAAAATGAAGTTGATAAAAAAGTTCAAACCACAACCCCTTAAAGCATATAGTCCTTTAGGAGCTCTGGGGCAGGTGGGACAGGGATGTCAGGAGTATAGCAGATCAGATATTGGTTTTTTAAATTTTTTAATTTTATTTTAAATTTTATTTATTTAATTTAATTTGGGAATTTTGGTGTTTTTTTTTTTGTCTTTTCAATACAGGGTCCTCCCTGTAGCCCCAGCTTGTCCTGGAGCTCACTTTTCCGTGTAGACCACAGGGGCTGCCCTTGAACTCACAAAGGATCTGCCTGTGCCCTCTGAACTCCCAAGTGCCTAGGATTAAAGGCCCCGTGCGCCAAAAACCCACCAAACCACGGCCTAATTTATTGTGATATTTTTATTTGTATTATTATTTTTTTATTTTTTTGAGACTAGAGTCTCTCAGAGTGGGCCCTGATTGGCCTGGAACTCACGGCCGTTAGGACAGGATTGGGCCTCAAACTGTGTGGATGAATCCTCCCTGCCTCTTTCTGCCTTCTGAGTGCTAAGGATGTTGTTTATGTCTTTTTTTTTTTTAATTTTTTTTATTTAGTTTCTGTATGTGTTATGAATGTACCTGTCTGCATGCAGGTCTGGGTGCAACACACGCCGTTGTCCACGTCAATGGCCCTCGGCCCAGAAAAAAGAGGTGTCCGGATTCTCACCTGGACTGGAGTTTTCTTCCCTGGAAATTGGAAGTTTTTTTTTTTTTTTTTTTTTTTTCCTTCTACCATGTGGGGCTTGGGGATCGAACCCGGGTCCTCTGTAAGAGGCGGGTTGGCGCTCTTAAAATAAACCGCTTAGGGGACCATCCCTCTCCAGCCCCGATATTGTTTATTTCTGATGGATCTTTTTCAGCCAAAAGGTGACAAGTTTCCTCTTGTGTGAGAATGGGACTTGCAGGTGTACAGGGCAACAGTAGAAGAGTGGGCCCCCGGTCCTGGCACTTGTTGGTTTCCTTTTTCCCTTTTTTTTAGTTGATTGATGTGTTGATGTTTGGGGTGTTTTTGTTCTTGAGACAAAAAAGGTTTCCTACTGTAAGCCACTGCTTGGGCCCTGGAACTCAGCTTATGTAGACCTTGAGGACTTCACCTCAAACTCAGAGGATCTACCTCTGCCTCTTCTGCCCTCTTTCTGGCCCTCTTCCTCCCCCAAGGTTGCTGGGGCCCTAAAAGGTATGTTCTGCAAGATCCTGGCTGAATGCCTTTTCCTTTTGTTTTATTTTATATTTTTTATTTTTTATTTTTATTATTATTTATTTTCTTATTTTATTTTTATTTTTATTTATTTTTATTGTCTGTATGTGTATGAATGTACTGTCTGCAATGCCCGGTCCCCCCTGGTTGGCACCCTGTCCCCCGTGGCCAAACGCCGCGGAGGTGTTCAGAAAAGAGGGTTCCTCGGATGTCCCCCTGGAACTGGAGTTTTCTCCTGGGAATGTGGAGTTACAGGTGGTTCTTTAGCTGCCATGTGGGTTTGCTGGGGATCGAACCCGGGTCTCTGGGCAAGAACGGGCCCGGCCCCCGCTCGTTAACTATAACTAAACTGGGCTTCGGGCCCATCTCCCTCCAGCCCCTGATGCTTTCTTTTTAAGAGATCTTCCTCCCTCAGCTTGGCCAAGGCAGTGGGAACAGCTACAGTCAATTCAGGAATCTGCTCTGGAGTCCACTCCAGGACTGTGGCTACCCCTTTTGTGGAAGTGCCCTGTAGGTAGGCAGGCCCATCTCAGGCCTCGCTGATCCTGGGGCTCCTATGGCCCTCAGCAGATATACTAGAAAGGGGAACTAGAGAGGGAAGAGATGAGTCAACATGTCCTTTCAAGAACTTCCACTTCTGTTGTGTGCGAGATGTTTTTATGGGAGAGCCTCAGTTCTGCTTTCCTGGCCAGCCCCTTTGGGCTGGTGCCCATAGGCGGCTTCTGGCCTGCACACTCTAACTGTTTTTTCTGTGGGCCCTCAGGGCTATGTAAGTGTAAATTTTCCTCCTGCGTCACAACCTTTTGTTTGTTAACTTTTCCCTCCCACCTGGGCCTGGATTAAAGCTCTACATTTTTTGCTATTTGTAAGCAGAACCTGCTGCACATGTTTCTTGGAACTTTGGGTTTTGCTTTGGGTTGTTTCGTTCCTTGGGAGCTTACTAGAAGAGCAGAGGGTGATCAGCATAGAGTTTAAATAAATGTTTTAAATTGCTTGTGTTTTTTGTGCCTTCAGGCCTGATCTGCCGCCCCCTCAAACTTGCCCACCGGTTGTTCACCAGTGGGGAGGGGGGAGAGGGATGCTGGTTGTCCTACCAAAAGAGTCCTGTGGGAGGAGGCATGGACCGTGGGAGGGGGCGAAAGCAGCCTTGGAAAACAGAGTGTGAAGTGCGGGTTACAGAATCCCAAATCCCTGAAATTAGAGAGCTGTTCTTGAAAGGGAGCCTGGTGGGTTGGTGTATGCTGGAGGGGGAAGTTGCCGCCATCAACAGGGCAATTGGGGCAGGGCAAGGTTGGGGTTGCCGTGGTGAGTGGAACTGATAACTTTTTTCGTGAAATTGCCGTCGAAGCTCCCGGGGCGGTCCTCAGCAAGAAATTTGTGCAATAAGCAGATCCTTCGGAAAAAAAAAAAAGCAAAGAAGCAGTCCTGCCCGGCCCTGAGGAGGCCCAAAGGGTCCGCTTGCCTGCATTTGTTTTTCTTCTTGCCTTAGCCAATATTGAGGCTATTCTGCAAGTTTCCTCACTCTTACAATCAGCGCATGATCTGTGGAGTCCCTCCTCTCCCCTGAGGTTCCCAGTTTGGGTCACATTTGCACAAAGGCCACTTGCAAGAGTGATCCTGTCTCATATCCCTAAGTACCGGTTAGTGCTGAAGTTTACTTCAGTGGTTCCCAGCCAGGGGGGGGGTAGCTGCAGGGCAAAGGCAGAAGGCATGCTTGCCCAAGACGTGTTTTCTTAGCTTTTTTTTGGCAATTAGGGAAAGGCAAAATGCCCTGCTGCAGGGAATTGTCCCAATGCCCAAACCTCACAGTTTGAAGGATAACAAGACTTAGAGTTGCCCAGAAAATTCCTCAGATTCGAAGGCTTGCAGAGATGGCTCAGCGTCGAGTGTTAAGAGCAACCTAGCTTGCGCCCCCTTGCCAGAGGAAACCCCTGTGTTTGATTCCCCATACCCACTTTAAAGCAGCTTAAGCAAACCATCATAAACCACCAATTCCAGGGGATCCCAATGCCCTCTTCTCCCTTCTGATCCTCTGCGAGCAAATTTTTTTTTGTTTCCATAACATGGGGGGTGCACCTACATTACATGCAGGCACATTTACAATTCAACACAAAATAAAATCATAAGTCAAATATTAAAATAAAGTGCCTGAGTCAAGATAAGAACCAGGCCTATTTGACTTTTGATCCCAAGAATAGTCCCTGGGATCTCTGCGTCCAGGAGAAACAGCCGAGGGGACCTGCTCGTCTGCCACTTGGATGCCACTTGGAGCTCCTGCAGAACCAAGTATAGAGAGGAGAGACGGTGACGGTTCCCCACACCCATGCACCAGTCTGTCTGCTACAGTCTCACTGCTCTGGTCATATGAATAGTGGAAAGGAAGTTTTCTGAGACTTCTGAGATGAGACCACATTTGGTCTCACTGGAAGCTGAGTTGGTTGACAGGCTGGCAGTCCTGCTGCTTTGGGGGTCCGTCCTACCCAGCTCAGGCTCAGGGGAGCTGTGGACGGTCTTTCCCGACCTCCAGGCTTGCAGCTTCTCTGGATGGCACGCTGACCTGGTAGCATGTGGGATGGTGTGGAGCAGGCTGTCAGGAAGGCTGTCATTACCAGTGTTGGTCTGGGTCTCAGGCTTTGTGGTGCCTCCCTGCTCACAGGTTCTGAACCTCAACACTACATGACCGTAAATGGCACAGACACTGCGAGGGTACTCCACGCGATCAAGTCCAAAGACAGTAGAGTCTTAGTGAGGCAACCAGGTTGAGGGTGAAGGTGCCCCAAGTGCACATGGACGTGGCTGGGGAAAAGCTCACTGAAGGGAGCTTTTGAGTGGGGCCTTGAGGAGAAAAAGAAACTCTCGACAAGGGAGAGCACAGTGGGGCTGGAGGGCGGGAGACGTGTGGGGGTTAGGGTGCGGGTTCCTCGATGGAGAGCCAGGCGTTGAACGTCCCACCAGGTTTGGCTCCATCCTTTGGGCACTGGGCAGATTGCTAGCAGTGTTTGACTGCTGGCCTGGCTGGTTGAGATGCATATGCACTGGTGTACTTAGGGATGAAAAGGGCTGGGAAGGTTTCTTTCCTTTTACAATCAGGCAGGAGCTTCAGACAGTCCCTGGGGAAATTTTGGGGAGCGCCTCCAGCCCGATAACCACTCCCCTCCTGAAGCCAGAAAGTATAAGCTGGTAGCACTAACTGTGCCTTGAAGTCTGGTATCACAAGGAGACAGGGGAAGGAGGGATTTAAGCCACTTGTGGTGACCCGATGGTGCTTTCTTATCAAGTACTGTTTCCCCTGGTTTCCTGGGACAAAATACCTGACAAGAAACAACTTCGGGAAAGGAAGTTTGACTGTTGTTCACAGTTTTGTGAGGGTTGCCTTCCCCTGGGTGTGCAGGAAAGCTTGAGGCAAGTTTGGGGACCCTTGGCATCCATAGTCTGGAAAGCAGAGAGAGGTGGAAATGGGCTTCTCAGAATCTGCTTTTGTTTCTTTTTTTTTTTTTTTTTTTTCTTTTTTTTTTTTTTTTCCAATCCTAGGACCTCCAAAGCCCATGGAGTGGGGCTGCCCACATTTATTTTAAGGGTGGGTAATGAACCTAGAATCCTAGAAACGTTACGTCCCCCACAGACAAATGCCCCAGAAGAGTTTTTTTATTTTTTTAATGGGGTGATTCTAAAAAATCCGCTCCAAGCGGGATGAATCAAGATTAATCCATCACAGGGCTGCTTGCCCTTCCAGTCCTGCATGACCAACTGCCCGACGCTCATCGTCATGGTGGGCCTGCCTGCCAGGGGCAAGACCTACATCTCTAAGAAGCTGACCCGGTACCTCAACTGGATTGGTGTGCCCACTCGGGGTGAGGCTTCAGTGGGATCCTGGGGACTGGTAAGGGAGGAAAGAGATAAAGGAAGGGGAGGCCGGGTTTTTTTTGGTTGGGCAGAGCCTAGGGAAAGGCCCCTGCCAGGAGTTTGTAGGGTTTGTGTGTTGGGAAAGCCCTGAAGCCCTTCTCCCCTCCCTTCCCGCCAGAATTCAACAGTGGGGCCCAATATCGTATTAATCAGCCCGGGAAAATGGTCCCAAGACCGTACAAATTCGTTTGGAGTTTTTTTTTTTCCCCTCCCAGACAAATGAAGAGGGCCTGAAAATCAGGAAGTAAGTGTGGTAAGGGTGGGTGGGGCTTTCTCCATGGAGAAGGTAGACAAGTTACTATCCATTTGCTAACTGTTCCCCCAAACCTCTGGAGCTGAGCCCTAGGTGTGCCAAGCCCCTGATGCTGTGTGAGATGGCTGGCTTCTTCACCTCTCATGTTGTGGAAAGGTTGGCACATGATGGGTTTAGGGATGACAGGAGAAGTATGCAGCATCCAGATGGCTGGTCCATCTCTGCCATGACATTAAGCGCCTCTGGGAAGAGAAGGTGGGACTTCAGGGAGAGAAGAGGTTTTAGGAGGGGCCAATTTTATTTAGGCAATGGTGTGGAGGGTCCCCCCCCCCCCCCACCGGCTTTTTCCCTACTTCCAGGCCACCCCTGGGAGAATGCAGCCACAGGCTAGAGCAGTGGGCCTTTTCCCCCTCACCTGCCCCCCAGGAGAAGTACTCCCTCAATGAGTAGTGGAAGTATTTTTTTTGCCCAATGATGCACCTTGGCAATGTTTTCTTAGGGATGAACCAACCTAGGCCCTTGGCTTTAACTCTGAAGTTGGGCTGAAAGCTTTGGGCTGAGGAGTTTTCAGGAATAAAGCAATCGCGCGATGAATCTCAGCCCCTCCCAGTTCAGACTTGAAAAACCTTTTGTCTAGGCTGTGGTCTGAGGAGCCGATCAGGTCCCTTGGTGTCTTTGGAAGGGGGTCGGTGGGTGGAATCAGGAAAATCCCATCCCTAGCCGTTCCCCTTCCTGTTGCGGTGGACCAAAGCCCCACCACCCCTGGGAAAAAAAAAAAGCAAATTAAAAACGGGAGAGGGGTTAGGTTGGCTTACAACTCCGCCAGAATTACTGTCTATATTTGGTCGGAAGTCCAGCGGGAACCTCGAGGCACTAGTTCACATCCCCTTGGGTCGAGAACAGAGAGAGAAATGAATGCAATGGCGTGCCTTCCAGCAGCTCTTATATTTTCAACAGGGGGGCCCCACCCAACCATGAACCAATGGTCTTTTTTTTTTCCACGTAAACCCCATTAAAAACCTTGGGCGTTGGTGGGCGCACGCCTTGTAAATCCTAAGCACTCTGGAGGCAAAAGGCAGGTGGAATCTCCCATAGTTCAAGACCAGCAGCCGGATCTACATAGCGAGTTCCCCCAGGGTCAGCCTTGGAGCTACAGGGAGACCCTGCCCTGGTTCTCAAAAGACCAAAAAAAAAAAAAAAACCCAGGCATGGTTGGCGCATGCCGTTAATTCCCTAGCACTCAGGAGGCAGAGACAGGCAAATCTTTGGTGATTCCAAAAGGCCAGCCTGGTCTACAAAAAAAAAAAAAAAAAAAAAAAAAAACAGCTGGGGCTACAGGAGAACCCTGTCTTCGAAAAGACCAAAAAAAAAAAAGGATCAAGGAAAAGAATCCAAACCGCCAGGCATGCCTCCCTCCCCCGTGCCTCTTCAAACAGGCTAACCTGTTCTCTGCAATCCTTTTTTGAGACTTCTCAGGTGAGTTAACAAACTAGCCATCACAAACTCCCTCCGTGTTAGCCGTAGGTGGCAAGAAACTTACTTCCTCTGGCCTCAGCCCAAATCATGGTTTAGGACAAGTACCCAAGAAAAGTTTGGGCCTCAAAATTAAGTACAAAGCTTCAGTGTTAGGGGCCTCTGGGGCCCCTTGACCTGGAACTTTTCCCACCTGAGGCCCTAAGGTAACCTTATTCACCTTCTTCTGACTCTGGCCACAAGGGGGCAGGACCTCCCAAACTGAGTGCAGCAAGGCTTTGAAACTTCTTTCTTCTTATTCTGAACTAAACTTTCTTGCCCTGTTGCCTTCCCCCTCCCCCTATCATAGGGGCTGGGCTATAGATTGATATCTACTGTGTGCTGGATGCCTGATATCCAGTGTCCCTGGTTTGAAGATAAGGAAACTGAGGCTCAAAGAATCCAGGAGTCTCATACACAATAGCAAGTTTACTAACTTTTTTACTTTCAACAGTGGAAATCTCCTAAGGGGTAGTGTTTGAACTAAGCCCTAGTTTATACCACCGTAAAAAACAGTTTTTCAAGTCCACAACAGCAAGGTTATGGTTGGTTACATGCCTGTAATCCTAGACTTGGTAAGTAAAGGAGAAGATCAGGAATTCAAGGTCAGCCTAGGCAATTTAGTGAGATGCTATCTCAAAAGACCAAAAGCAGGGGCTGGAGAGAATGGCTTGAGGCTGAGGGACTTGCTGTTCTACTTGCTGTTCTTCCACAAGATAAAAGTTTAGATCCCAGCTCCTACGTCAGTTTTTGGCTTTTTCGAGACAGGGTCTCCCTTTAGCCCCAGCTGTTCTGGAACTCACTCTGTAGACCAGGCTGGCCTTGAACTCACAAAGATCTGCCTGCCTCTGCCTCCCGAGTGCTAGGATTAAAGGTGTGCGCCACCAGGCCCGGCTGCCTGGAAACATTTTCAAAGACAGGAAGGGAGATAATATATTGGATCAGAACACCTACATGTTTTGGAACAGATTACTCAAAGATTGACACATTTAATCTAGACCACAATCTTGTAAGATTGGTGATGTCTGCATCTCATTATCTCCATGAAGAGATGGAAGCTTATTTAAAAAACATAAACTTAGTTATTAAAATTGTAATTGGTGCTGCTGATGTTGCTTAATTGGTAGAGTGCCTTCCTGGGATGTATGAAGCCCTGGGTTTGAGTCCCAGAACTGCATAAATAATGTATTATGGAGCTGGGCGTAGTGGTGCATGCCTTTAATCCTAGCACTTGGGAGGCAGAGGCAGGCGGATCTCTGTGAGTTCAAGGCCAGCCTGGTCTACATAGCAAGCTCTAGGACAGCTGGGACTAAACGGAGACCCTGTCTCAAAAAGACAAAAAAAAAAAAATGTATTGTGATTCTGGATAGTAACCATAACACTTGGGAGGTGAAGGATGGAGGATCCAAAGTTGAAGGCCCTCCTTGCTACATAGTTGGAGGTCAGCCTGGGCTATGCAAAACCTTACCCCTGCCCCCCCCCCCAAAAAAAAAGCAAAACCAAAAAACTTAATTGGTGAAAAGTAAATCCTGGGATGAGAAGGGATGAATACAGACCTTGTATATTCTTGAGGTGGGCAGAGGCTTAGCCCAAATTCCCCAACAATTTTGAGATCTGTCCTTGTGTGTGTGTGTGTGTGTGTGTGTGTGTGTGTGTTTGAGACAGGGTCTCCCTTTAGCCCCCGTTGGACTGGAACTGACTATGTAGACCAGGTTGGCTTTGAACTCACAGACATCAGCCGGCTTCTGCCTCCCTAGTGCTGGGATTAAAAGCGTACACCACCATGCCCGGCCTTGTCTTGGGTTTCTATCACTGGGATAATAAGTGAGCTATTTCTGCATTGTCCAAGGCGCTCTGTGGTCCAGGGAGAGTTCCAGGCCTGGAGCAGATGAGGCCCAGTGCACGTCCAGAGGGTGACTGCCAGGAGAGCAGGTCAGTCGCTTGAGCTACTCAGGTACTGAGCCAGGCTGGTCTAGACTATCCCGGCTCCGCGGGTCACGCAGGCCCCGCCCGGCCTCTTACTCTTTCGGTGGCCGGCGGTGAGGTGACGTTTCACAGGGAGCAGAGGCTGGAGAGCCCTGGGCGGGGCCCATGGGCGAGGCCTATGCAAATTAACACAATCTGCTTGAGCGTGCTGGGCTCGCACATCCGGGGCGGGGCCTGCATAATCCGGGTTTCTAGTGCCCAGGCAGGTGAGCATGCGCACTTCCTAGTCCTGACATGAAGGACCGGACAAGCTTGGTCCTAAAGAGGCGGCAGGGAAATTGGGCATGCGTAGTGGGAGGCTAGGCCCTCTTCAGTTTGGGTGGAGCCTAGTAGTTCTGGGGCGGGCCCGCGAGAAGATGGACAGGAGTCGCCGCCGCTAGAGGAGGGGCGGGGCCCGAGGGGTGGGACCTCGGGTGGCCCGAGGTGGCCCGGTTGCTGGGTCAGAAGCAGCGTAGTCCGATTCATCCCGGCCCGGGGATGGCGTCCCCACGGGAACTGACCCAGAATCCCCTGAAGAAGATCTGGATGCCATACAGCAATGGGCGACCCGCTCTGCACGCTAGCCAGCGTGGTGGTGAGACGGGGTCGGCAGGGAGAGAGGAGGTGCACCCGGGGGGGGGGGAGACGGCCTGGGGGGGGTCTCTCGACGGGAAGGGCCCAGAGACAGGTAGTGCAGCAGGCTCCGGTGAGGCTATTGTAACCGATGGGCGGGGTCGGAGACAGGTGGAAGGCTAGGGACAGGTGAGGCTGTAACAGTGGTGCCGCTGTGACACTACTGAGAGTGGCAGAGCAGGGGTGGGGACAGGTGGGAAAGGGCATCTCCGCTTGATGGGGGCTGCGGCTGGCCACCATCGTTTTGAGAGGGCGCTTATTTGAGCTGTTCCCAGTACCTGAGCATAGGGGAGGACTCTGGCCGTGTGACTCCTCTCC
Source organism: Rhizomys pruinosus (assembly GCA_009823505.1). Classification (NCBI taxonomy): domain Eukaryota; kingdom Metazoa; phylum Chordata; class Mammalia; order Rodentia; family Spalacidae; genus Rhizomys; species Rhizomys pruinosus. The sequence continues at coordinate 379,194 of VZQC01013760.1, forward strand.
CCTCTCCCCTGGTCACAGAGTGAGCAGGTGGTTCTGCTGGCCTCTCGGGCGGAGAACTGCCGAGAACTTTTGACGGTCTAACCTTGGGCTAGTCCTCAACAAGAGAACAGGTGCCCCTCAGGTGCCCCTGGACCTTAAAACCAAAGTTTGGGGAGGAACTTCGTGCAAATACAGTTGTTAGGATTGAGTCACTGGGAACAACACACCATATGAACCATTTTTGTGCCCATGGGTGGGTAAGCACCTACCTGAGTTCGTGGCAAAGAGTAAAACCTCAAGGAGACATGCTGAAATTTGTGAATTGCTAAGTGACTCAGCTCTCCTGGGATCCTGGACGTTTTTCATCTACTTCCTTGAGTTTTCTTTAAATGAGTCTGCAACTTTTTTTTTATTACCAGGAAAAAGACAATTTTGTTTCTGGAGTAATTCACATATTGTAATGCATTTTGCAGCTTGCCAAAGACCTCAAAGAACATCTAGTCCTACTGGCTGTGCCTATAGGGAAATGGAGATCAGGCTTTAGTGTGATGTACCGGGGTCTCCTTGCATTCCTGAGCTCTGTCGTGTGTGATAAGGGAGGGGAAGGTCCTCTGGGCTTTTACTGCCAAGGCCAGCCTGAGGCCATGACTTTGACCATGGCTGAAACTAGAATCTGGGAAGAAGGGTGAAATGTCAGTGGGACAGGGAAGGTGTGTGGGTGTATCTCTGATCATACCATGGTCCAGGTAGGGTTCATAAACTGAGTTCTGGTGGGTGAGGACTCTTGGCCACACTGTAGGCACTGATACATGTTCAGCTTGGGCAGCCCACCTTAGTTGGAGTCTTTTGGAGACATGGAGGCAGAAACCCCTTCCTCTTGTGCATGGCGCCTAACAGCCTGTTCAGACTGTGATTAATAACCAGACTGCAGTTACTATAGAAAGAAGGAGTGGGGCCCTTGACTTGGGAGGCAGGGACACTCAAGCCACATCCTGGACCAGTTGTGTGACCTTGGGCAAGAAGCTGACCCCCCAGCTCTTGGGTTGAGACTGTTACTGGCTTTGCCCCAAGAAGTGGCTGGGAGCCTCTAAACGAATGATCATTTTCTCATCACCACCACTCATTTTTTGCTTCTTTGTGCATCAGAATGGGGAATTGAAGTGTCAGCCTGAGCCAGCCCCAGATTCCAAGTGGGAAGGAGCTGAGGCTCAGTGAGAAAGGGACCTGCTTGGATATCTACTCCCAAAGCAGGTATTCTCCAAGCTCTAAGTATTGAATTAAAATGTGACTCATGGGCAGGGCATGGTGGTGCACGCCTTTAATCCCAGCACTCAGGAGCAGGAGGCAGAGGCAGGCTTATCTCTGTGAGTTCAAGGCCAGCCTGGTCTACAAAGAGTTCCAAGACAGTTAGGGCTGCAGGGAGACCCTGTGTCAAAAAGACAAAAACAAAAACAAAAACAAAACCCTGACTCTTGTGTGAATGGAAAGGGTTGTCTCCGTATAGTATCAGGCGTTGGAGCAGTCTTGCCTGTGGCTTCACACCCCCCCTCCCAGGGTAGGAGAGGCCAAAGATGAAGCTTGCAGGTGTGTATGCTTGGGGATGGGGGACTGGGCCCCAGCCAAAGGTCCCAGACTTCATAGCGCAGGGCTGGTAAGTCTATCCATCTACCTGCTCTGACTTCCAGGGCCTGTACCCGTGCAGAATTTTATCCTTTACATAGTTAGCTGGGGCTAGTTTGGAGGACTACAGGACAGTAAGATGCTGGAAGCTGACTTGATTCCCAGGGCTTTATGGGAAGGAGGAACCAGTGCCTGTTGCTGATCAGCGCCACGCAGTGGATTTCCTCTAGTGTCTGGCCCCAGGGCTTCAGGTACTGGGGCTGACTGACAAAGCACATCGTCTACCTCCAAACCCTGTCCTCTACCTGCAAATACTGTAAACAGTTGATAGAATTTGATAGACTGTTAAAATTCAGCTGGGTGTGGTGCACACCTCTAATCCCAGCACTAGGGAGGCAGAGGCAGGCGGATCTCTGTGAGTTCAAGGCCAGCTTGATCTACAGAGTGAGTTCCAGGACAGCTGGGGCTACAGGGAGACCATGTCTCAAAAAGACAAAAAAAAAAAAAATTGAATTGATAAAATTCAAAACCACACCCTTAGCATAGTCCTTTAGGAGCTCTGGGGCAGGTGGGACAGGGATGTCAGGAGTATAGCAGATCAGATATTGTTTTTATTTTATTTTATTTTATTTTATTTATTTAATTTGGTGTTTTTGAGGCAGGGTCTCCCTGTAGCCCCAGCTGTCCTGGAACTCACTCTGTAGACCAGGCTGGCCTTGAACTCACAAAGATCTGCTTGCCTCTGACTCCCAAGTGCTAGGATTAAAGGCGTGCGCCACCACACCCGGCTATTTTTTTATTTTATTTTATTATTATTTTTTTTGAGACTAGAGTCTCTCAGAGTGGGCCCTGATTGGCCTGGAACTCACTGCGTAGACCAGGCTGGCCTCAACTGTGTGGATGATCCTCCTGCCTCTGCCTTCTGAGTGCTAGGATGTTGTTTATTTCTTTTTTTTTTAATTTTTTTATTTATTTCTGTATGTGTATGAATGTACTGTCTGCATGCAAGTCTGTGCACCCGTGTCATTCAATGCCTCGGCCAGAAGAGGGTGTCGGATTCCCCTGGAACTGGAGTTCTCCTGGAATTGGAGTTTCAGATGGTTCTTGGCCGCCATGTGGGTGCTGGGGATCGAACCCGGGTCCTCTGTAAGAGCGGTTGGCGCTCTTAACCGCTAGGACATCTCTCCAGCCCCGATATTGTTTATTTCTGATGGATCTTTTTCAGCCAAAAGGTGACAAGTTTCCTCTTGTGTGAGAATGGGACTTGCAGGTGTACAGGGCAACAGGAGAGAGTGGGCCTGTCCTGCCTTGTTGGTTTCTTTCTTTTTTGTTGTTGATGTGTTGATGTTTTGGGTGTTTTGTTCTTGAGACAGGGTCTACTGTAGCACTGGCTGGCCTGGAACTCGCTATGTAGACTAGGCTCACCTTCAACTCAGAGATCTACCTGCCTCTGCCTCTGCCTCTTCCTCCCAAGTGCTGGGCCTAAAGGTATGTTCTGCCAAGCCTGGCTGATGCTTTCTTTTTTTTATTTTATTTTATTTTATTTTATTTTATTTTATTTTATTTTATTTTATTTTATTTTATTTTATTTCTGTATGTGTATGAATGTACTGTCTGCATGCAAGTCTGTGCACCCGTGTCGTGCAACGCCGCGGAGGTCAGAAGAGGGTCTCGGATTCCCCTGGAACTGGAGTTCTCCTGGAATTGGAGTTACAGGTGGTTCTTAGCTGCCATGTGGGTGCTGGGGATCGAACCCGGGTCCTCTGCAAGAACGGTCGGCGCTCTTAACTGCTCGGCCATCTCTCCAGCCCCTGATGCTTTCTTTTTAAGAGATCTTCCTCCCTCAGCTTGGCCAAGGCAGTGGGAACAGCTACAGTCAATTCAGGAATCTGCTCTGGAGTCCACTCCAGGACTGTGGCTACCCCTTTTGTGGAAGTGCCCTGTAGGTAGGCAGGCCCATCTCAGGCCTCGCTGATCCTGGGGCTCCTATGGCCCTCAGCAGATATACTAGAAAGGGGAACTAGAGAGGGAAGAGATGAGTCAACATGTCTTCAGACTTCCCTCTGTGTGTGCGAATGTTATGGAGAGCGCATTCTGCTGTCCTGGCAGCTTGGGCTGGTGCCTGCGGCTCTGGCTGCACACTCTACTGTTGTTCTGTGGCCCTCAAGGGCTGTAGTGTATTCCCTCTGCGTCACACCTTTGTTTGTAACTTCTCCACTCCTGGGATTATCTCTACATTTTGCTATTGTAAGCAGAACTGCTGCAAATGTTCTTGAACTTTGGTTTGCTTTGGGTTGTTTCTTGGGAGCTTATCTAGAAGAGCAGAGGTGATCACTAATTTATTGCCTTGTTTTGTGCTCAGGCCTGATCTGCCGCCCTCACTGCCCACCTTGTTCATCAGTGGGAGTGGGGGAGAGGGATGCTGTCACCAGAGTCTGTGGGAGGAGGCATGACCGTGGGAGGAGGCGAAAGCCAGCTCTGGGAAAGCAGATGTGAAGTTCGGGTACAGAATCCCAATCCTGAAATTATGAGAGCTGTTCTTGAGGGAGCCATGGTGTGTGTATGCTGAGGGAGTTGCTCATCAACAGGGCATGGGCAGGGGCAGGTGGGTTGCCGTGGTGAGTGACTGATAAACTTTCCTTGAATTGCTTCAGAGCTCCTGGTCGGTCTCAGCAGGAATTGTGCAAATAACAGATCTCGGCAGTCTGCCGGCCTGAGGAGGCAGGTCCTTGCTTCATTTGTTTTCTTCTTGCCTTAGCCAATATTGAGGCTATTCTGCAAGTTTCCTCACTCTTACAATCAGCGCATGATCTGTGGAGTCCCTCCTCTCCCCTGAGGTTCCCAGTTTGGGTCACATTTGCACAAAGGCCACTTGCAAGAGTGATCCTGTCTCATATCCCTAAGTACCGTTAGTGCTGAAGTACTCATTGGTCCCCAGCCAGGGGTGCTGCCAGGGCAAGGCAGAAGGCATAGCTTCCCAGACGTGTTCTAGCTTTTGCATGAGGAAAGCAAAATGCCCTGCTCAGGGATTGTCATGCCACCTCACAGTTGAGGATAACAAGACTAGAGTTGCCAGAAATTCTCAGAGTCGAGGCTGCAGAGATGGCTCAGCTCAGTGGTTAAGAGCACTAGCTGCCCTTGCAGAGGACCCCGTTTGATTCCCAGCACCCACTTAGCAGCTAACAACCATCATAACACCAGTTCCAGGGGATCCAATGCCCTCTTCTGATCTCTGCGAGCATTCCATAACATGGGTGCACCTACATACATGCAGGCATTACATTCATACACATAAAATCATAAGTCAAATATTAAAATAAAGTGCCTGAGTCAAGATAAGAACCAGGCCTATTTGACTTTTGATCCCAAGAATAGTCCCTGGGATCTCTGCGTCCAGGAGAAACAGCCGAGGGGACCTGCTCGTCTGCCACTTGGATGCCACTTGGAGCTCCTGCAGAACCAAGTATAGAGAGGAGAGACGGTGACGGTTCCCCACACCCATGCACCAGTCTGTCTGCTACAGTCTCACTGCTCTGGTCATATGAATAGTGGAAAGGAAGTTTTCTGAGACTTCTGAGATGAGACCACATTTGGTCTCACTGGAAGCTGAGTTGGTTGACAGGCTGGCAGTCCTGCTGCTTTGGGGGTCCGTCCTACCCAGCTCAGGCTCAGGGGAGCTGTGGACGGTCTTTCCCGACCTCCAGGCTTGCAGCTTCTCTGGATGGCACGCTGACCTGGTAGCATGTGGGATGGTGTGGAGCAGGCTGTCAGGAAGGCTGTCATTACCAGTGTTGGTCTGGGTCTCAGGCTTTGTGGTGCCTCCCTGCTCACAGGTTCTGAACCTCAACACTACATGACCGTAAATGGCACAGACACTGCGAGGGTACTCCACGCGATCAAGTCCAAAGACAGTAGAGTCTTAGTGAGGCAACCAGGTTGAGGGTGAAGGTGCCCCAAGTGCACATGGACGTGGCTGGGGAAAAGCTCACTGAAGGGAGCTTTTGAGTGGGGCCTTGAGGAGAAAAAGAAACTCTCGACAAGGGAGAGCACAGTGGGGCTGGAGGGCGGGAGACGTGTGGGGGTTAGGGTGCGGGTTCCTCGATGGAGAGCCAGGCGTTGAACGTCCCACCAGGTTTGGCTCCATCCTTTGGGCACTGGGCAGATTGCTAGCAGTGTTTGACTGCTGGCCTGGCTGGTTGAGATGCATATGCACTGGTGTACTTAGGGATGAAAAGGGCTGGGAAGGTTCTTTTACATCAGGCAGAGCTCAGACAGTCCTGGGAATTGGGGAGCTCTCAGCCCGAGACTCTGAAGCCAGGAAAGTATAGCTGGTAGCACTACTGTGCCTTGAGGCTGGTACAACAGGGGAAGAGAGGGATTTCAGCACTGTGTGACACCATGTGCTTCTATCAGTACTTTTCTTGTTACTGTGACAAAATACCTGACAAGAACAACTTCGGGAAGGAAGTGTTGACTGTGGTTCACAGTTTGAGGATGCCTTCCCTGGTGGCAGGAGCTTGAGGCAGTTGGTGACCTTGCATCCATAGTCTGGAAGCAGAGAGAGGTGAATGGTGCTTCTCAGACTGCTTTGTTCTTTTTTTTTTTTCAGTCTAGGACTCCAGCCCATGGAGTGGTGCTGCCCACATTTAGGGTGGGTCAATGAACCTAATCTAGAAACTTCCCCACAGACATGCCCAGAGAGTTATTTTCATGGGTGATTCTAAATCTCTTCAAGCTGATGATCAAGATTAATCATCACAGTGCTGCTTGCCTTCCAGTCTGCATGACCAACTGCCCGACGCTCATCGTCATGGTGGGCCTGCCTGCCAGGGGCAAGACCTACATCTCTAAGAAGCTGACCCGGTACCTCAACTGGATTGGTGTGCCCACTCGGGGTGAGGCTTCAGTGGGATCCTGGGGACTGGTAAGGGAGGAGAGATAAAGGAAGGCCGGGTGGTGGGCAGAGCCTAGGGAAGGCCCTGGCCAGGAGTTTGTAGGGTTGTTGTGAAAGCTGAGCCTCTCCTTCCCCCAGAATTCAACGTGGGCCAGTATCGCCGGGAAATGGTCAAGACGTACAAATCTTTTGAGTTTTTCCTCCCAGACAATGAAGAGGGCCTGAAAATCAGGAAGTAAGTGTGGTAAGGGTGGGTGGGGCTTTCTCCATGGAGAAGGTAGACAAGTTACTATCCATTTGCTAACTGTTCCCCCAAACCTCTGGAGCTGAGCCCTAGGTGTGCCAAGCCCCTGATGCTGTGTGAGATGGCTGGCTTCTTCACCTCTCATGTTGTGGAAAGGTTGGCACATGATGGGTTTAGGGATGACAGGAGAAGTATGCAGCATCCAGATGGCTGGTCCATCTCTGCCATGACATTAAGCGCCTCTGGGAAGAGAAGGTGGGACTTCAGGGAGAGAAGAGGTTTAGAGGCCATTGCATGGTGTGGAGGTCCTGCTTGCCTACTCCAGGCCACCCTGGAGGATGCAGGCCACAGGCTAGAGCAGTGGCCTTTCCTCACCTGCCCCAGGATAAGTACTCTCATGAGTAGTGGAGTATGTTTGCCATGCACTTGGCATGTTCTTGGGATGAACCACCTAGGCCTTGGCTTTACTCTGAAGTGGGCTGGAAGCTTTGGGCTGAGGAGTTCAGGATAGCAATCTGCGCATGATCTCAGCCCCTCCAGTTCAGACTTGAACTTTGTCTAAGGCTGGTGGTCTGAGGAGCGATGCAGTGCTGTTCTTGGAAGGGGTCGGTGGGTGATCAGGAAATCCCATCCTAGCTTCCTTCCTGTTGCTGTGACAAAGCACCCTGACAAAAAGCAAATTACGGGGAGAGGGTTTAGTTGGCTTACAACTCCAGATTACTGTCTATCATTGTTCGGAAGTCCAGGCGGGAACTCGAGGCAGCTAGTCACATCCTTGGTCGAGAACAGAGAGAGAATGAATGCATGCGTGCCTCAGCAGCTCTTATAGTTCAGGGCCCAAGCCATGAACGATGGGTCTTTCCACTTAACCCAATTAAACTGGGCGTGGTGGCGCACGCCTTTAATCCTAGCACTTGGGAGGCAAAGGCAGGTGGATCTCCATGAGTTCAAGACCAGCCGGATCTACATAGCGAGTTCCAGGTCAGCCTGAGCTACAGGGAGACCCTGTCTCAAAAGACCAAAAAAAAAAAACCAGGCATGGTGGCGCATGCCTTTAATCCTAGCACTCAGGAGGCAGAGACAGGCAAATCTTTGTGAGTTCAAGGCCAGCCTGGTCTACAGAGCAAGTTCCAGGACAGCTGGGGCTACAGGGAGACCCTGTCTCAAAAGACCAAAAAAAAAAAACCAGGCATGGTGGCGCATGCCTTTAATCCTAGCACTCAGGAGGCAGAGACAGGCAAATCTTTGTGAGTTCAAGGCCAGCCTGGTCTACAGAGCAAGTTCCAGGACAGCTGGGGCTACAGGGAGACCCTGTCTCGAAAAGACCAAAAAAAAAAAGGACAGAGAAAAATCACGCACAGGCATGCTCCCGGGCTCACAGGCTAACCTGTTCTCTGCAATCCTTTTTTGAGACTTCTCAGGTGAGTTAACAAACTAGCCATCACATGCTCCTTGTTAGCCTAGGGTGGCAGAAACTTCCTCTGGCCTCAGCCATCATGGTTAGGACAGTACCAGAAGTTGGCCTCAAATTAAGTACAGCTTCAGGGTAGGCCTCTGGGCTGACCTGGAACTTCCACCTGAGGCACTAGGTAACCTATTCCCTCTCTGGCCACAAGGGGGCAGGACCTCCCCACTGTTCAGCAGGCTTGAAACTTCTGCCTTTGCTCTCCTATCATAGGGGCTGGGCTATAGATTGATATCTACTGTGTGCTGGATGCCTGATATCCAGTGTCCCTGGTTTGAAGATAAGGAAACTGAGGCTCAAAGAATCCAGGAGTCTCATACACAATAGCAAGTTACTTCACAGTGGAAATCTCTAAGTAGTTTTGAATCTAAGCCTATTACCACTAAAAACAGTTCATCACAGCAAGGTATGGTGGTACATGCCTGTAATCCTAGCACTTGGTAGGTAAAGGGAGGAAGATCAGGAGTTCAAGTTCAGTGTCATTTTCAGATCCCCTATCTCAAAAGACCAAAAGCAGGGGCTGGAGAGATGGCTGAGGCTGAGGACTTGCTGTTCTTCCACAAGATAAAAGTTTAGATCCCAGCTCCTACGTCAGGTTGCTCACAGCTGCCTGTAACTCCAGCTCTAGGAGGGCCAAAGACCCTCTTCTTGGTCATTGAAGACAGCTAGACACACACACACACACACACACACACAAATAAAAATAAATCTTAAAAAGACTGGGGCTGCAGAAATGGCTCAACAGTTGAGTTCTCTTGCAGAGAACCCAGGTTTGGTTCCCAGCTTCCACATGGCAGGTAGCAACTGTGGGTAACTCCAGTTATAGGGGCTCTGCTGCCCTCTCCTGGCCTTCGAAAGTTTGTATGTACGTGGCGCACTTACCTATTTAGCCAACTAAACTTTTCCCGTACTTTGCTTTTTGTCAGGGTGCTTTGTCACAGCAACAGGAAGGAAGCTAGGATAGGATTTCCTGATCACCCACCAACCCCTTCCAAGAACAGCACTGCATCGCTCCTCAGACCACCAGCCTTACACAAACTTCAAGTCTGAATTGGAGGGGCCGAGGTCATGTGCAAATTGCTACCATGAACGAGAACTACTCACCCCCAGCATTCAGGCCACTTCAGACACATGAAGGCAACGCACTCACGCACATAAAATAAAAACAAAGACCCCAAACAAGCAAAACACTTGTCTATCACTCAGTAGATCAAAGAATACATCAAGTGCAAAATCTAAAGCAATGCCAAGGTGTGGCACTGTTAGACAAGCTCATTTGATCAGTGAGGGCACCTGGCTTTCCCATATGTGGAGTCCGAGATCAGAACGTGATGGTGTTGTTTGGGGTCTCTCAGATCGACTTTGAAGCCAGGCCTGCATGACTGTAGTGTGTGTGATTTCCTGGTCTACCAGCCATTCCACTTAGACTGCCCTTAAAATGCCAGAATTTGGAGAGTAATTCATTCAGATGGAGAAACCTAGGCTCAGAGAGGTTGGAAACTAGCCCAGGGTCACCCCAATAGAACAGAGCACTCTTGTCTATGACAGAAGCTGGGGCAGGTTCATATACATGTGTGCATACAGACTCCCACCTGTTCTCTCAATATCTCCTTTGGGCTCTGAGATGCCTCTCACACCATAGAGCCACAACCATAACAGTTAACAATGTGGGTGCACATGCATACATGCAAACAATCCACTCATACACACAAAGAAATGTTTTTTTGAGACAGGGTCTCCCTTTAGTCCCAGGTAGCCTGGAGCTTGCTATGTAGACCAGGCTGGCCTTGAACTCACAGAGATCTGCCTACCTCTGCCTCCTGAGTGCTGGGATTAAAGGTGTGTGCCACCGTGCCCAGCTTAAATAAAATATTTTAAAAGAAAACTAAACATTAAGCCCAATACTCTCCCAGCCTGGGACACTCGTCACAGAGAACATCTGATTTTATTTATTTATTTATTTTTGGTCTTTTCGAGACAGAGTCTCCCTGTAGCCCCAGCTGGCCTGGAACTCACTCTGTAGACCAAGTTGGCCTTGAACTCACAAAGATCTGCCTGCCTCTGCCTCCCAATGGCTAGGATTAAAGGTGTGTGCCAACACGCCCAGCTCCCGATTTTATTTTATTTTATTTTTTATTTTTTTCCCCTGGTTCCTGATTTTTAAATGTTTTTTTTTTTAATATTTTTTTTTATTTATTTTCGTATGTGTATGAATGTACAGTCTGCATGTAGGTTTGTGCACCTGTGTAGTGCAATGCCGCGGAGGTCAGAAGAGGGTGTTGGATTCCCCTGGCATTGGAGTTAAAGACGGTTTTCAGCCGCCATGTGGGTGCTGGGGATCGAACCTGGGTCCTCTGCAAGAGCAGTCGGTGCTCTTAACCGCTAGGCCATCTCTCCAGCCCCCCGGCTCCTGATTTTAAATCACTTATCTTTAAATTTTTTTTTTAATTTTTATTTATTTCGGTATGTGTATGAATGTACTGTCTGCATGCAGGTGTGTGCACCCGTGTTGTGCAATGCCGCGGAGGTCAGAAGAGGGTCTCGGATTTCCCTGGAACTGGAGTTCTCCTGGAATTGGAGTTTCAGACGGTTCTCGGCCGCCATGTGGGTGCTGGGGATTGAACCCGGGTCCTCTGTAAGAGCGGTTGGCACTCTTAACCACTAGGCCATCTCTCTAGCCCCATAAATCACTTATCTTGATGGCCACAGGAACTGCATGGCATTTAGAACAAACGATCCTGGCAAAGTGGCAGCTGTGTCACGGTGACAAAGTGAGAGGAAATTCAAAGAGTGGTATTTAAAAGAAGTTTGAAGGCAGAGATAGGTGAATCTGAATTCGAGGCCCACCTGGTCTACATAGTGGTAAGTTTCAGGCTACCCTGTCTCCCTCAAGGAGACCCTGTCTCAAAAAAAAAGTCCCAATGCCATAAGCATGTAGCCTTCCATCTGTCCTATGAGAGCCAGATACTGAAAATTATCTCAGGGAAATAAGGAAGGCTTGACAAGAGAGAAAACCAGAGGGCTGACTGTGTTCTCTCCGCAGGCAGAGGGCTGACTGTGTTCTCTCCGCAGGCAGTGGGCTGACTGTGTTCTCTCCACAGGCAGTGGGCTGACTGTGTTCTCTCCACAGGCAGTGGACTGACTGTTCTCTCCACAGGCAGTGGGCTGACTGTGTTCTCTCCACAGGCAGTGGGCTGACTGTGTTCTCTCCGCAGGCAGAGGGCTGACTGTGTTCTCTCCGCAGGCAGAGGGCTGACTGTGTTCTCTCCACAGGCAGAGGGCTGACTGTGTTCTCTCCGCAGGCAGTGGGCTGACTGTGTTCTCTCCGCAGGCAGAGGGCTGACTGTGTTCTCTCCGCAGGCAGTGGGCTGACTGTGTTCTCTCCGCAGGCAGAGGGCTGACTGTGTTCTCTCCGCAGGCAGAGGGCTGACTGTGTTCTCTCCGCAGGCAGTGCGCCCTGGCAGCTCTCCGTGATGTCCGAAAGTTCCTCGGTGAGGAGGATGGACACGTGGCGGTGAGTGACACCCTAGTGACAGTTGAGAGTGACATGGGCTCTCTCTACCCCATCTACCTTAAAAAGTTTTTCAAGCCCAGCCTGGTCTACAGAGTGAGTTCCAGGACAGCTGGGGCTGCAGGGAGACCCTGTCTCGAAAAGACAAAAAAACAACAACCCCCAACCCCCCCCAAAGTTGTTTTTATTTATTATTTATTATTTTATGTGCATGCAGTGTCCGCAGAGGGCAAAAGAGAGCATCAGATCCCCTGGAGCTGTGGTTGCAGGTGACTGTTAGATGTGGGTCCTGGGAACTGCACCCCGGTCCTCTGGAAGAGCAAGTGTTTTTAATCGGAGCCATGTCTCCAGTCCCCACCTCACCTACCCTTTGCTCATCCAGACCCTGGAAGGGAGGGCAGGGTGTGAATGCCCCTGGATGTGGTGGGTGCCAGCCAGGGGGGAAATGTGCAGCCCTACGCGGGAGCAGGCCAGAGGCTTCTGGAAGTCAGGACCACAACACACCTGTGTCTTTCCCATGTGACCTCCCCTGGCACGGGGAGTCCCACGAGTTTACTGGCGTGCAAGAAAGCAGCTGGAGTTGGTGCGGGAACCGGATGAGGTGTGGACCAGTCTCAACCACCACACAGTTGTAGCTCTCTTGAGAGAACTTGAACATGAAGCTTAGGGTACCAATCTTTTTTTTTTTTTTTTTTTGTCTTTTTGAGACAGGGTCTCCCTGTAGCTCTGGCTGTCCTAGAACTTGCTATGTAGTCCAGGCTGGTCTTGAACTCACAAAGATCCACCTGCCTCTGCCTCCCAAGTGCTAGGATTAAAGGCATACACCACCACACCCGGCAGGTACCAGTCTTATCCCAACCATAGTACCAGGCTTCCCTGATTTTGCTAGGATTCCTGCTGGTCACATGGAACTGAGCACTGGCTATGTGCAGAGCATTGCTGAGTGTGTTCTTTTGTGTAAGTCTACAGGAGGTTAGTCAGGCTGATGGCGTGGGCAGCAGGTAGTCCTGGCAAGAGAGCTCGTCCCCAGAGCTGCCAGTGTGGCTGGCCTTGGTGGCTTTCTGCTTTCCCCAGAGCCAGGGCCTGAGCTTATAGCCCAGTTTGGTTCCTAGGTTTTTGATGCCACCAATACCACTCGAGAACGGAGAGCGACCATCTTTAACTTTGGGAAGCAGAATGGCTACAAGGTGAGGTCACCTTGGCCCCCTGCGTGGCTGGGTTGTAGCACATGGGCCCTCGGGCTCCTTCCTCAGCCTCCTGATGCGTGTGAGCTATGGGTGCTCTGATCCATTGGTGTGACTTGTGATGGGGGGTCGTTCTTTCCTCTCCTGGAGCTTCCTTTCTAGGGAGAGAGGAGGTTGCAGTGGGAGAGTGCAGGACACAGTTATACCTCCTTTACCACGGGACCCTGCACCCCCCATTCCCTAGAAGAAGACCTTGGGGCCAGGCTGCAGTCAGCATGGCCTTGGGTGGAAGGGAGAGCTCCTGGGTGCAGCCCGGTGCACTGACCGTGCCTATGGCTCTGTCTCTCCTTCCCTTCCTGGGAACCTCTGCTCCTTGCCACAGACCTTCTTTGTTGAATCCGTCTGTGTTGATCCTGAGGTCATAGCTGCCAACATTGTGGTAAGTGTTGCTTCTGACTTCTGTGGGGGCAATAATGAGACCAGGGTGCCATGTGACCATGGGATGCCCCTCCAGGTTTGTGCCTGGTGCCTGGGCTGACCTTCATTTGATCTTGAACTTTGAGAGTGGGAAGGAAGACGAGCCCAGAATCCCGAGGACCTCCTGTGTGCAGAGCTGTGCGGCTCATAGGCCTTCGTTCTTGTTCTTTTCTCATTCCTTCTCTCTCCTTTCCTCTCTCTGGTGGTCCCTGGACAATGGAAGAACTTCAGCCAGGGATGGGCTGGTGCTATTTCTATCTGAGACTCAGACTCGCTCATCACTCCCCTCTTATTCCCCACTCATCGATTAGCTAAGGAATAACCATGTGGGTTTGATAGATAACTCAGGCTAGAGGAAGAAAAGAATCCTAGCCCCCCCCCTTCCTCTCCCCCCTCCCTGGGCCAGAAGATGAAGGACAAACTCAGACCAGGGAGCGCCTGGATCCTTCCTGACAGAGCAGTCGTGGGTCAATTTTCAGCCTAAGGCCCCCAAGCCTAGCCTGGCCTGGTCTCTGCTCAGCCTTCCAGACTCCCTCCCAGCCTTGCCTTGCTTTCTGCCTCTGCCTGGCCTCTGTCCCTCATGTGTCTTCGCTCTGTGCCTGGCTCTGGCAGCAAGTGAAGCTGGGTAGCCCTGACTACGTCAACCGGGACAGCGATGAGGCCACTGAGGACTTCATGAAGCGGATTGAGTGCTATGAGAACTCATACGAGTCACTGGATGAGGACCTGGACAGGTAAGTGAGAATATAAGGTGGATGGCTGGGTGGAGGCTGGAGGAAGCTGGGTGGTAGCTGGAGGAAGCTGGGTGGTGGTGGTGCCCTTGCCTTGCCTGTGTGGCTCCCTGTGGTGAGGTGGATGGGTAGGTGGTAGCTGGAGGAAGCTGGGTGGTGGTGCCCTTGCCTTGCCTATGTGGCTCCCTGTGGTAGTGGCTGGAGGAAGCATACTAAAAGATGAAGGAGGTTTTGTTTCTTTTCTTGGGACAGAAGTCATTAGCCAGAGGTGACTTACAGAACACTTATTGCCTCATCTGGAGTTTCTCCTATCCCATCATAGCATCAAGCCTAATTTCTAGGCAGAGAGTCTTCCCAAAAGGCATTTGCAAACATTTTGTGTTTTTCTTCAATGCGGAGTTGGGAAAGGGGTTGAGGGCTGGCTCCACCTTACCTATAAGGGCAGGCAGTGGCCAGTGCTCCCCAGCTGTCAGCCTACCTGCTGACCCTGGGACAGAAGAGCAAGCTGGAGTGTTGAGGGTCCACAGGGGCCATCTAGCTGAGGGCCCTTCATTTTTGGTCAAAGATCAGAAAGTGAGTTTATTTCAATCTTTGCTGTGCTGCAAAAGAAACTGTAAATGAACAGGCGGGGGTGTGTTCCAATAAAACTGTGATGCACCTGTGGGTGGCGTTTGAGTTGTTGGTAGTGGTTTGCCACCCCTGCCTCTCAGCACATACTTAAGCGGTCGTGGCGAAGTAAACAGCAGTCCAGCCCTTGGTGAAGTCTTAACAAGTCTCCAAAATCATAATTATGAAGAGTTGTGGGAGAGTATGGATTGCACAGCTTTAAGCAAAAGGCTGGAATATAAATATATGTTTGGGTGTTTATAACTAACTACGTAGGAATATATAATGTACACACCCAAGGATTACAGATAGCTGCTGGAGGGTGGCTTCTGGGGTGCTCACACGTCAGCCACAGCTAGATTGGCACATGCTGGCACCTCTCCTCCCCGTGCGGGGCTCTGCAGTCAGCCGGAGGCAGGCTGGAGCTGGGTGACACTCGGGGCTCTCCCTGTGTGGCTTCAGTGTTTCCCTTGATCTCATCCTTCTGCAGCGTGGCTGCACTGGTGCAGGCTCATCCGGAGCAGCATGCACTGCATTTGTCAGCAAGTGTTGCAGCTGCACTAGTGCGGGCTCATCCAGAGCAGCCTGCACTGCATTTGTCAGCAAGCGTTGCAGCTGCACTAGTGCGGGCTCATCTGGAGCAGCCTGCACTGCATTTGTCAGCAAGCGTTGCAGCTGCACTGGTGCGGGCTCATCCAGAGCAGCCTGCACTACATTTGTCAGCAAGTGTTGCAGCTGCACTGGTGTGGGCTCATCCAGAGCAGCCTGCGCTGTGTTTGTCAGCAAGTGTTGCAGCTGCACTAGTGCGGGCTCATCCAGAGCAGCCTGCGCTGCGTTTGTCGGGCAGCAAGCGTTGCTCCTGTTTTTATTGGTAGTGCCGGGGTAACACCCTACCTGGAGATCCGTCATCCTTCCACAGAGCGAGGACTCAGAATACCCAGGGAGCTCTGGACTAAGTCGCAGCCGTCCCTCTCCTGCACATAAGTGCGCTCTCTACGCCAAAGCATCACCCAGTGCAGAGCTGAGGAGTGGCCGAGTTGGTTTGTTGGCTGCTGTCGCCAGCACCACCCCCTGTGCTTCTTGTCCACTGGCTGCCTGGTGGGAGGGTTGCATCTGCTTGGCACACACAGATGACCTGGACTGTGTTCTTGGGAGAAGGGGTCACTGAGGGAAGAAAAGCTGACCTGGCCATGTAGGGGAGTGGAGTGTTTGCCAGCTACTCTTAGGTCAATGCTGAAGAAAGCTGTCTCTTGGTTCAGCTTATAGTTGGAGCTCAGAGGGAGACAAAAAGGGGTCTGGGGACACACTAACAACAGTAGAAGTCATGAGATGGTTTGACTGACCAGTACACTGATGTTACCCATTGAGCCTCTCACAGTGCTTGTCTGTGTGTCACAGTGCTTGTCTGTGTATCACAGTGCTTGTCTGTCTGTGTGTCACAGTGCTTGTCTGTGTATCACAGTGCTTGTCTGTCTGTGTGTCACAGTGCTTGTCTGTCTGTGTGTCACAGTGCTTGTCTGTCTGTGTCACAGTGCTTGTCTGTCTGTGTCACAGTGCTTGTCTGTCTGTGTGTCACAGTGCTTGCCTGTCTGTGTGTCACAGTGCTGGTCTGTGTCACAGTGCTGGTCTGTGTGTCACAGTGCTTATCTGTCTGTGCGTCACAGTGCTTGTCTGTCTGTGTGTCACAGTGCTTGTCTGTCTGTCACAGTGCTTATCTGTGTGTCACAGTGCTTGTCTGTCTGTGTGTCACAGTGCTTGTCTGTCTGTGTGTCACAGTGCTTGTCTGTGTGTCACAGTGCTTGTCTGTCTGTGTCACAGTGCTGTCTGTGTGTCACAGTGCTTGTCTGTCTGTGTGTCACAGTGCTTGTCTGTCTGTATGTCACAGTGCTTGTCTGTGTGTCACAGTGCTTGCCTGTCTGTGTCACAGCGCTTGCCTGTCTGTGTGTCACAGCGCTTGCCTGTCTGTGTGTCACAGTGCTTGTCTGTCTGTGTGTCACAGTGCTTGTCTGTCTGTGTGTCACAGTGCTTGTGTGTGTGTCACAGTGCTTGTCTGTCTGTGTGTCACAGTGCTTGTGTGTGTGTCACAGTGCTTGTCTGTCTGTGTGTCACAGTGCTTGTCTGTCTGTGTGTCACAGTGCTTGTCTGTCTGTGTGTCACAGTGCTTGTCTGTCTGTGTGTCACAGTGCTTGTCTGTGTGTCTGTCACTCCTCACTCCCATCACTTGCACTCCAGCAGACCATCCTGTGTGTTGGGATCTCAGGGCTGGTGGTCAGAGTTGCAGGCCTTGCCACCTTCCCTGTGGCTGTCAGCTGTGCTTCTAAGGGCCATGGCCACCCTTATAAACTCTTTCTACCTTCTCTCTGGAAAGGGATCTGTCCTATATCAAGATCATGGACGTGGGAAAGAGCTATGTGGTGAATCGTGTAGCTGATCACATCCAGAGCCGAATTGTCTATTACCTCATGAACATCCACGTGACTCCCCGTTCCATCTACCTCTGTCGGCATGGGGAGAGCGAGCTCAACCTCAAGGGCCGGATTGGCGGGGACCCAGGATTATCTCCCAGGGGCAGGGAGGTCAGTGTATGTGAGTGTGTGTATGTGTGTGTGTGTGTACACGTGTGTACATGTGTACAGGTGTGCAGTGGACTTGGGCTTCTGTAACTAACGTGCAGTTGAGGTGGATGGATTTTTTTTTTTTTTTTTTGTCTTTTTGAGACAGGGTCTCCCTGTAGCTGCAGCTGTACTGGAACTCACTCTGTAGACCAGGCTGGCCTTGGACTCACAGAGCTCCGACTGCCTCTGCCTCCCGAGTGCTGGGATTAAAGGTGTGCGCCACCACGCCCGGTTATGAGGTAGATGGCTTTTAATTCAGTCTAAAAGGCTGATATTTTGTAGGAAAAGCTCTAGGCACCAAACACATGCTTGGAGCATCCAGCTGGGACTTTTCCCGGCCCGTTCTAGACTGAGTAACTAGTGCTGTGCCGCAGATCAGGGAGTGGGGGTGGGGATAGCGAGGCTTCAAGAAGGGCCCTGGTGGGGGACCTGACAAATCATGGTTGGGACTGCTCCCAGGGCCTGGCGAGAATGCATAAGAATAGCACTTGTGGGTACACAACATTGGGAGGATAGCGTAGGTTGTTTTTGCTTTTTTTTTTAAAACTAAACCTATGGGCTGGGGAGATGGCTCAGCAGTTAAGAGCACCAGCTGCTCTTGCAGAGGACCTGGATTTGATTCCCAGCACTCACAAGACAGCAAATTCCAGTTTGTAATTCCAGTTTCAGGGGAATCTGATACCCTCTTCTGACCTCTGCAGGCATCGCATGACACACATGCAGGCAACATAGTAATACATATAAAATAAAAAGAGTAAAATATTAAAAATAAAACCTGTTCCCTGAGGCTACGGAGAGAGGAACCCATGCTGGGGTCCTGTGAGGACAGCTCAGGACCTGCTGTGATGTATTTCAGTTTGCGAAGAGTCTGGCCCAGTTCATCAGTGACCAGAACATCAAGGACCTGAAGGTCTGGACGAGCCAGATGAAGAGGACAATCCAGACGGCGGAGGCGCTAGGAGTGCCCTATGAGCAGTGGAAGGTCCTCAATGAAATCGACGCGGTAATCCCCTTCCCTGCCACTCTTCCAGCACTGAGGGCCCAGGATAATGTCCTGTGCTCCGTGTGCTCCAGAGAATGGGCTACAACAGTTAGACTTTCTTGGATTTTTTTTTTTTTGGTCTTTTTTTTTGGTCTTTTTGAGACAGGGTCTCCCTGTAGCCCCAGCTGTCCTGGAACTCACTCTGTAGACCAGGCTGGCCTTGAACTCACAAAGATCCACCTGCCTCTGCCTCCCGAGCGCTAGGATTAAAAGGCGTGACGCCACCACGCCCGGCTTTTTTTTTTTGTTTTTTTTTTTTTTTGGTCTTTTGAACAGGGTCTCCCTTTTGTCCCAGCTGTCCTGGAACTCACTATGTAGACCAGGCCTGGCCTTGAACCACAGAGCTTCCCGCCTGCCTTGCCTCCTAAGTGCTGGGATTAAAGGTGTGCTAGTGCACACCTGGCTTTTTTTTTTTTAAGATCTGTTTTGTGTATGTGAGTATGTGTGTGTGCTTACTTATGTGACAGGTACCCACAGAGGCTAGAGGGGGTGTTGTGTCTCTTAGGGCTAGCATCACAAGTGTTTGTGAGATGTCGTGTGGTGCTGTGATTTGAACCTGGTCCTCTGAATAAGACAGTTAAATGCGCTTATGAGTCCATCTCCGGGCCTTGGTTTTGTTTTCTGCATTGGTTTTGTTTTGTGTATTCTATTCAGTTTGTTGTGGTATTTTGATCTTTTGTGGTAGAATGCCTGCCTAGCATGCACAAAGCCTTAGGTTCACTTCTCAGTAGCTCATAAACTATGCGTGGTGGTGTGTGCCTGTAAACCCAGCACCTGGGAGGGGGAGGCAGAAGGATCAGATCCTAGCACTTGGGAAGCAGAGGCAGGCAGATCTCTGTGAGTTCAAGGCCAGCCTGGTCTACAGAGTGAGCTCTAGGCCAGCTGGGACTAAAGGGAGACCCTGTCTCAAAAATAACAAAAAAAAAAAAAAAAAAAAAGAAGAGAAGGTTAAGGTTAAACTTGGTTACAGAGTGAAGACAGCCTGGGCTACATGAGAGCCTGATGTAAAATTAAAAATGGGCTGGAGAGGATGGCCTAGCGGTTAAAGAGCGCCGACCCGCTCTTAACAGAGGACCCGGGTTCGATCCCAGCACCCATGGCGGGTCGATAACCGTCTGAACTCCAATTCCCAGGAGGAACGCCTTCCGGGGATCCGAGACCTGCTGACCTCGCGGCATTGCACAACACGGGTAAACAAACCTACATGCAAACAAAACACATAAAAAATAACAAAAAAAAAAAAACAGAAATAAAAATAAATAAATAAATAAATAAATAAATTAAATAAATTAAAAAGTTAGCTGGCATGGTGGCACATGCTTGAATTCCCAGCAATACAGGAGGCAGAGGGGTAGGCAGAGCGCTGAGGTCAAAACCAGCTTGGTCTACATAGAAAGTTCCAGGCCAGCCAGGGCTACATAATGAGACCTTGTCTCAAACTCCCCTGCCCCTAGAAGTGCTTATGATGTCAGAATTTGTGTGGTATAAAAGGAAATAGATGGCCACTCCACTTGTTCTTCGAGTTTTAGGGCTGAAGCCCTGGCTCCAGGAGTCTCAACAGACTGGGTTCCATCACCCACTTCAAAATAGCAATCAAGGGGGCTTAGAGATGGCTTAGCGGTTAACAGCGTCCGACGCTCTTGCCGAGGAAACCGGGTTCATCCCCAGCGCCACATGCGGCCGAGAACCGTCTGTAAACTCCAATTCCAAGGAAGAACTATCCAGTTCCGGGGATCCGAGAACCCTCTTCTGACCTCTCCGCGGCATTGCACGACACCGGTGCACAGACTTGCATGCAGACAGTACATTCATACACATACAGAAATAAATAAAATTAATTTAAAAAAAAATAAAAAAAAAACAAAAAAAACAAAAAAAAAACAAAATAGCAATCAAAGAGACGAGTGGTGAAGGGCAAAAAAGGAGATTTAATCAATGTGACCACTGTTAGAAGAGCAGTTTTTTTTTTATTAATTTTTTTATTTATTTCTGTATGTGTATGAATGTACTGTCTGCATGCAAGTTTGTGCACCCGTGTCGTGCAATGCTATGGAGTTCAGAAGAGGGTGTCGGATTCCCCTGGAACTGGAGTTCTCCTGGAATTGGAGCTTCAGACGGTTCTCAGCCGCCATGTGGGTGCTGGGGATCGAACCCGGGTCCTCTGTAAGAGCGGTTGGCGCTCTTAACCGCTAGGCCATCTCTCCAGCCCCTGAAGAGCAGATTAAGAGTTAAGTGACCCCTAAGTCCATCTTCAAGGGACTGAGAAGAATTTTGAGATTTTATAGGAAAAGGAAACAGAAGAGGAGGGTTTGGGGTTTGCGTAGCCACCGGAAAAGGAAGTCTTGGTCTGTGGTGTGCTGATCACCGTCTCCTCTCTGGCTCTGCAAGGGGTTCAGGAGATGTGGTTATCCTATGATGACTTGAGGGAGATAATCTGCTGCTCAAGGCATGATCACTTCCGCTCTGGGCAGCCTCACTTTCATGGGTACCTGCTCTCACCTCGGGGGTGATCTATTCATTATGGGCTGATCTGTCCTGCAAGGCTCACTGTTCCTTGAGGAGAGGTGGTTTTTGTTGTTGTTGTTGGGGTTTTTTTTTTGTACTTTTGAGATAGGGTCTCCTTGTAGCCCCAGCTGGCCCGAAACTCAATATGTAGACCAGGCTGGCCTTGAACTCACAGAGATTCGCCTGCCTTTACCTCCCATTTGCAGCACTATCCACCTGAGCCCTTGAGGGGAATGGCAAGCCCTTGTCATAAAGATGTTTATTGGTCAGTATTGTTTTTAGAATCCAAAGTAACTTGTAGAAGAAAGAAGGAAAAATATTAAAGAAAATAGAACCAAAAGACAGAGGAGTTAGGCCAATTGGTCCCTCCTTCACAGTTAGGGTAATTCAAGGGTTTATAAAGGCACTCTTCACAAAGGTGTGCACAGGTGATATAGTGATGATGAGGGATCTTGCTTTGGGCTGACTTATTTTTTTTTAACTTTTAAAAAAGTTTTTTATTTATTTCTGTATGTGTACGAACGTACTGTCTGCATGTAGGTCTGTGCACCGTGTTGTGCAATGCCTCGGAGGTCAGAAGAGGGTCTCGGATTCCCCTGGAACTGGAGTTCTCCTGGAATTGGAGTTTCAGATGGTTCTCAGCCGCCATGTGGGTGCTGGGGATCGAACCCGGGTCCTCTGTAAGAGCGGTCGGTGCTCTTAACCACTAGGCCATCTCTCCAGCCCCTGGGCTGACTTATTAACAAGGATCGCTGCTCCCAGTGGCAAAGGAGAAAGGACAGAAAAAGAGCACGGAGGAACATGGGGCAGGAGCAGTGAGGAGAAGGCATCCTGTGAGATGGGACCAACCTGTGAATGAACAGGCTCCCTTCCCTACCTGGCCTGGCTTTGTAGGTGCAGTTTACAGTGGTCAGCTTCCTGGGGTTAGACTGTGGAGGACGGGGGAGGGATCTGGAGGCACAACCAAATGCCCAGCCCAGCATCTGTTTATGTTTTTATTGCATTTATTTATTTAGTTATTGTGTGTATATGCACAATGTGCTTGTGAAAGTCAGTCATCTCCTTCCACCTATGGGTCCCAGGGATCCAACATGTCATCAGGCTTGACAGCAGGTGCCTTTACCCTCTGAGCCTTCTCCCCTAGTCCCTAAAGTTGTAGTTTAAATTTTTTTATTTTAAATATTTTTATTTTATTTATTTTTATATGTATGAATGTACTGTCTGCATGTAGGTTTATGCACCCGTGTCATGCAATGCCTCGGAGGTCAGAAGAGGGCGTCGGATTCCCCTGGAACTGGAGTTAAACCAGTTCTCAGCCACTGTGTGGGTGCTGGGGATTGAACCTGGGTCCTCTGCAAGAGCAGTCGGTGCTCTTAACCACTGGGCCATCTCTCCAGCCCCCGTAGTTTTTATTTTAAAAATTACATTTATTTATTTATTTATTGACTTGCTTATTTTTATGTATATGAGTGTTTTGCCTACATGTATGTAAGTTGCAGATGGTTGTTAGCTGTCATGTGGATGCTGGGACTCAAACTTGAATCCTCTGCAAGAGCAGTTGGTGTTCTTAACTACTGAGCCATCTCGCAAGTCTCTATTTCAGTTGTGTGTCTGTGGGTTACGTACGCATGTGTGCAGGTGTCTGTGGGTTACGTGCGCATGTGTGCAGGTGTCTGTGGGTTACGTGCGCATGTGTGCAGGTGTCTGTGGGTTACGTGCACATGTGTGCAGGTGTCTGTGGGTTATGGGCACATGTGTGCAGGTGTCTGTGCCCAGAGTTGGGAGGAGGACACCCGGTGTCCTCTATCTATCATTCTTTGCCTCCTTCCCTTGAGGCAGGTCTTTCGCTGAATATGAAGCTAGGCTAGCAGCTAGTAAAGCCCCAGGAGGTACACATGGCCACACCCAGACACACCCAGCTTTTTACATGAACTCTGGTTCAAACTCAGGGCCTCATGCTTGAGTGCTCTGACCCACGAACCATCTCCCCAGGCCCCTGGTGGTTTGGTTTTCTTTGGCTGGTTGGGAGAGGAATCTGTTAATTTTGTCTTTTGTTTGGATAGTTTCTTTGGACCTTTACTTCTGCTTTACTTCTGCTTTACTTCTGCTTTACTTCAGGCAGACGATTGCTTTGTGGGCAGGAGCCCTAAGGCCTTTCCTTCTTCCCTGTCCCAGCTTCTGGTGTGACATCTTTGCTGCTGGCCTCTGTTGCCCAGCCTTAGGCCCATAGTCCAGTGAATGTGAGTCAGCTCCGCACAGTGGAAGGAGTTGCGCCTTCAGGTCCCTGGGCTCAGTGCTGTAGCCCTGTTTATTCTTGATTGGAAACTCGATCAGTTCTGAGCATCCATCCAGTGCAGCCGTGTGGGCAGGTGACCTTTCTCACTCCTGTGGCCTGAAGGCCCCTGGGGCTCCCACAGGGGCTCACATGGAGACTGCAGCAGACTTTCCAGAAGTTCTAGGAACTGGCTTTTCTTTTTTCCCTTCAGTTTTCTTCAGTTTCTTTCTCCTTTTTATTTAATTTTATTTATTTTTGTATGTGTATGAATGTACTGTCTGCATGTAGGCTTGTGCACCCGTGTTGTGCAATGCCACGGAGGTCAGAAGAGGGCATCGGATTCCCCTGGAACTGAAGTTAAAGACGGTTCTCATCTGACATGTGGGTGCTGGGGATCAAACCCGGGTCCTCTACAAGAGCAGTTGGCGCTCTTAACTGCTAGGCCATCTCTCCAGCCCCTCTCCCTTGTGTTTTGTTCTGCACTCCATGAATCACATCTGGGCGAGCTGCTCATAGGCTCACTTGTGTTCTCAGGATTGCAGTCCTAACCTCTTGTCGATGTGAAGCCTGGGCGAATCCAGCACCAGTCACTCCATCGTGGCCTGGCCTTCGTTTTGGATTTGTTTTTTGAATATGAAATGCTTTTTTACAAGGCTTGTACTTTGATTGTTTTGCCAGTTTTTTATGCCTGTGTAGATGACGTGCATGCATGTGTGTTGGGGGTGTTCACATGTGTGAGCACAGACATGTGTACATGTGCATGGGGAGGCCAGAAGTTGATACTGGGCATCCTCCTCAGTCACTTTCCACCTTATATTTTGAGGCAGGGTCTCTCATTTGAACCCAGACACAGATCCTCCTGTCTCTGCCTCCCGTGTCCTGGGATTGTGCCGGGATTGTAGGCAGGCTGTAATGCCTGATTAGGTGGGCTCTGGGGATCTGAGTTCTGGTCTGCATACACCCAGCAAGCGCTTCGCCCGTTGAGCCATCTCCCCAGCTCCTGTTTTTTAACATTTATTTTAACATTTATTTTTACTTATGAATGTGTTCGTGCTTGCTGATCTCTTAATTGCACCATGTTCAGGCACAGGTACCCAAAGAGGCCAGAAGAGGACATTGGATCTCCTAGAACTGGAGTTATGGTGGCTGCTGGCTGCCACATGGGTTCTGAGAATTGAACACAGGTCCTCTGCAAAAGCAGTCAGCACTCTTAACTGCTGAGCCGTCTCTCCAGCTCCAATAGTTAGCAGAGTATTTTCTCCTGTTCTGTACATGGCCCTTTATGTGATTAACTGTTTCCTTTGCTGCACAGAGCATTTTAATTTCATGAAGCCTCATGTTGACCTTATTTCCTGAGCTATTAAAGTCCTTTTCGGAAAGTCTCTATCTATGCCTGTATCTTGAAGTGTTTTTCCTTACTTTTTCTTCTAATAGTTTCAGCATTTCAAGCCTTGCATTTAGTTCTTTGATCCAAAGTATATTCTTGCATTTTTCTTTTTTTTTTTTTAATTTTTTTTTATTAATTTTATTTATTTCTGTATGTGTATGAATGTACTGTCTGCATGCAAGTCTGTGCACCCATGTTGTGCAATGCCGCGGAGGTCAGAAGAGGGTGTCGGATTCCTCTGGAACTGGAGTTCTCCTGGAATTGGAGTTTCAGACGGCTCTCGGCTGCCATGTGGGTGCTGGGGATCGAACCCGGGTCCTCTGCAAGAGCGTCGGCGCTCCTAACCGCTAGGCTATCTCTCCAGCCCATTCTTGCATTTTTCAAAAACCAGGTGGGAGTTGGAGAGGTGGCTCAGCAGTTAAGAGCGTTGACTGCTCTTGCAGAGGACCCAGGTTCCATTCTCAGCACCCACATGGTAGCTAAGAACATTGTTAAGCTGGGCATGGTGGTGCACGCCTTTAATCCTAGCACTCAGGAGGCAAAGGCAGGAGGATCTCTGTGAGTTCAAGGCCAGCCTGGTCTACAGAGCGAGTTCCAGGTGGTGGTGGCTCTGTGGGTTCTGTATGGACCCTCATGTCCACTGATGTCTATGTCTGGTTTTTGTGCTGCTGCCATGCTGTTTTAGTTACTATGACTCTGTGATATAACTTGAAATCAGGTATAGTGATTACTCCAGTATTATTCTTTAAATATTTTATTTATTTATTTATTTGGGACTTTTTGAGATAAGGTCTTCCTATAGTCCCAGATGGCCTGGAATTTGCTACATAGACCAGGTTGGCCTTGAACTCACAGAGAACCACCTGCCCCTGCCTCCAGAGTGCTGGGATTAAGGGCATGTGCTACCATGCCTGGCTTTTGTTTTTTTTGAGACAGGGTCTCCCTGTAGCCCCAGCTGTCCTGGAACTCGCTCTGTAGAACAGGCTGGCCTTGAACTCATAAAGATCCACCTGCCTCTGCTTCCCAGTGCTAGGATTAAAGGTGTGCGCCACCACGCCCCCGGCACCTGCCACCACGCCCAGCACCTGGCTTATTTTTATATATTGCCTGTATTCGTGTAAGTGCACCCATGTCATGCAGTGCCTGCAGCGGTCAGAAGAGGGTGTCAGATCCCCTGGAACTGGAGTTAAGGACAGTTAGCCGCCATGGGGGGGCTGGGAACCAGACCCAGGTTCTCTGTCAGAGCAGCCAGTGGAGTTAAAGACAGTTCTCAGTCGCCATGTGGGTGCTGGGGATGAAACCCGAATCCTCTGCAAGAGCAGTCGGTGCTCTTAACCGCTAGGCCATCTCTCCAGCCCCTATTTTTACTTCTTTTTTTTTTTTTTATTTTTATTTATTTCGGTATGTGTATGAATGTACTGTCTGCATTGCATGCAAGTGTGTGCACCCCTGTCCTGCAATGCCGCGGAGGTCAGAAGAGGGTGTCAGATTCCCCTGGAACTGGAGTTCTCCTGGAATTGGAGTTTCAGACGGTTCTTGGCCGCCATGTGGGTGCTGGGGATCGAACCCAGGTCCTCTGTAAGAGCGGTCGGCACTCTTAACCGCTAGGCCATCTCTCCAGTCCCATACTTATGTGTATGAGTGTACTGTCCGCATGTAGGTCTGTGCACCCGTGTCATGCAATGCCTCGGAGGTCAGAAGAGGGCATCGGATTCCCCTGGAACTGGAGTCAAAGACAATTCTCAGCCACCATGTGTGTGCTGGGAATCGAACCTGGGTCCTCTCCAAGAGCAGTCGGTGCTTTTAACCGCTGAGCCATCTCTCTAGCCCCTATTTTTAATTTTTTGAGACAGAGTCTTACAATGCATCCCTGGATATCCTTGAACTCACAGAGATCCACCTGCCTCTGCCTCCCTAGTATTAGAATTAAAGGCATGCACCACCATGTCTGTTTGTGAGACAGACTGCCATCTAGTTTCAAGTTCAGGCTGGCCTGCAACTTGCTTTCTACCTGAAGCTGACCTTGAACTGGGATTACAGGCTTATGCCACTGTGCACCTTTTTTCTTTTTTCTTTTCTTTTTTTTTAAATTATTTATTTATTTATTTTTATGTGTATGAATGTACTGTCTGCATGTAGGTTTGTGCACTCGTGTCATGCAATGCTGCGGAGGTCAGAAGAGGGCGTTGGATTCCCCTGGAATTGGAGTTACAGACGGTTCTTAGCCGCCATGTGGGTGCTGGGGATCGAACCCGGGTCTTCTGCAAGAGCAGTTGGCACTTTTAACCGCTAGGCCATCTCTTCAGCCCCCTTCTTTTTTTTTTTTAATACAGTTTTATTGAGACATAATTCACACACTGTAGACGTTACTCACTTGAAGTGCACAGTTTAGAGGGTGTTTATTCACAGAGTTGTGCAACCATTGCCACAGTCAATTTTAGAACATTTCATCACCTTAGAAAGAATCCTTCATTTATCAGTAGCTACTTCCTGTTTCCTCTAGAACACTCCCTCCTCCCTAGTCTGTTAGTAATCTGTTTAGTACTGCTATACTTTTTTTCTTTTTTTCTTTTTTGTTTTTTGTTATTTTTGAGACGGGGTCTCCCTTTTGTCTCAGCTGGCCTGGAGCTTGCTCTGTAGACCAGGCTGGCCTTGAACTCACAAAGATCTGCCTGCCTCTGCCTCTCTAGTGCTGTGATTAAAGGCATGAGCCACCACTCCTGGTAGTACTGCTACACATTTACCAGCACTGGACATTACACATAAGTGGAATCATACAGTGTATACTTTCTCTTTGTGACTTGCTTGCATATATATAAATGCACCAGATCTGTGTAATGCCTGAGGCAGTCAGCAGAGGGCATCAGATTCCCTGGAGCTGGGGTTACAGATGGTTCTTAGCCACCATGTGGGTGCTGGGATTTGAACCTGGGTCTTCTACAAGAGCAGCCAGTGCTCTTAACTGCTGAGCCATCTCTCCAGCCTCCACCACTTCACATTTTTAGGGACTTAAATCAGCATTTCATTTCCTGATATCCAAGCATACATTAGTTTCCTAGGGCAGCCGTAATGCTACTCATGATGGTGGCTCATTGGGTGATTCTGGTTGGTCAGGAGATGGCTGGGTTTCCTCTGGGCCTCTCTGGGCCCTTAAATGACATGTAGGTACTTTCCATCAGCGTTCTTCTCTGTTGGTTGGTTGTTTTTGTTATGTTTAGGTGTGTAGGTGCCTACAAGGTTGGAAAGAGAGCCCTGGATCCCCTGGAACTGGAGTTACAAGTGGTGCTGGGAACCAAACCCAGGCTCTCTGGGAGAGCAGCAAGTGCTCTGAACTGCTGAGCTACCTTTCTAGCCCTTTTGGTTTTTGAGACAGGGTTTCATGTAGATCGGGCTGGCCTTGACCTTGACCTTCAGATCCTTCATCTTCCTGCCTCCATCTCCTAACTGTACCAGCTTAATTTATTTTGCCTTTAACATTTGTGTAAGATAGCCTGTGTTTGCCGGGCCTGGTGGCACACGCCTTTAATCCTAGCACTTGGGAGGCAGAGGCAGGCGGATCTCTGTGAGTTCAAGGCCAGCCTGGTCTCCAGAGCCAGTTACAGAACAGCTGGGGCTACAGGGAGACCCTGTCTCGAAAAGACCAAAAAAAAAAAACAAAAAAAAAAAAAACGATAGCCTGTGTTCTCTGTCCTCTCTTTCTCTAGAATGACACAATTGAAGTTTTGTATTACAGTTTACATAGCTGTCTCTGAGTGAAATCTCTATTCAGATTCAGTACTTTCATTAACAGAAAAGACTTAACAAGGGCTGATGAGATAACTCATTGTGGGGAGGCCTTGTTGCCAAGCCTGACAACCTGAGAACCTGAGTTTGGTCCCTGGGAGGTTGGAAGGAGAGGACTGATTCCTTCAAGTTGTACTCTGACCACATAAGCACCATGTCATGCATATGTGTACACACACACACACACACACACACACACACACACGCAATCAATGTAATAAAAATTGTCTTAAAGACTTAAGATACATAGCTATATTGGTGCTTATTTGTATGGCATGCCCTGGATGGATGAGTGACGCATGGGTGGATTAGGACTATTTTGACAGCTTCCTATAAACAGGACTATTGCCACCCAGTATTCAGAGAGGGCCTGCTTTTCCCACAGTATAAGGTTTGGGCTGGAAGGGTCCCTTTGGTCCAGGAAATGCCTTATACACTGATATCGTCTGCCTGCTCCCCACCCCAAGTTTGGGCTTCTTGGTCCGGCACTGGAGTTGTGGTGACTGCCGTGTCTCCCTAGGGCGTCTGTGAGGAAATGACCTACGAGGAGATCCAGGAACACTACCCACTGGAGTTTGCCCTGCGGGACCAAGACAAGTACCGGTACCGGTACCCAAAGGGGGAGGTAGGTAGGATTTGGGGGCTTAGTCCTAGTACCTGCTGCCTGCCCGGTAGTATAGCGTATGGCCAGGACTTGGGGGTCTGGTAGCATTGCCTGCGGCCAGGACTTGGGGGTCTGGTAGCATTGCCTGCGGCCAGGACTTGGGGGTCTGGTAGCATTGCCTGCGGCCAGGAC
>VZQC01013760.1:419817-454601 GCA_009823505.1 Rhizomys pruinosus
TACCCATGCGGGGTCCCTCTCCTGTGTCAGTACCCATGCGGGGTCCCTCTCCTGTGTCAGTACCCATGCGGGGTCCCTCTCCTGTGTCAATACCCATGCGGGGTCCCTCTCCTGTGTCAGTACCCATGCGGGGTCCCTCTCCTGTGTCAGTACCCATGCGGGGTCCCTCTCCTGTATCACTTACTTTCCCTCTGAGGTCAAAGGCAGAACCTCCCTCCTCCTCCCAGTTCCCAGAGTCAGTGCAGTGAGAAGGCTGCTGTGCTTGGCCCCTGGCTTCCTGTCAAGGGTGTAGCCTAGGGCTCTGCTTGCTGGGTGTTTCTGCTTACTTGCAGGCCTTTGGCCTTGAACCCTATGGGCACAGACATGAGGATATAGCCTTTTCCTTCCCATGGCTACCGTATTAACCAGCAGCAGTCACCACGCAGATGTTTCTCTCACTCCTTTGCTTTGAGAATCTGCATGTCTTGGCCGTTTGGTCCAGACCTAGTTTGGCAGCCATAGATCACAGGGGAAATCACGTTCTACCAGGCATCCTCTACGCTGAGGAAATCCTAGGTAGTAGTGTGCCCCCAGCGTTGACAGAGTGATAGTGAGAGAGGCCCCTGGGCCCGACAGCCTTGGGGGCTGACCCTGCCAGCCCATGGCCATGCTGTGGCTGACTGTCTGTCTGCTTCAGGATGGGGCTCCTGAGAGGTAACCTTCTCCTGGCTACAGATTCTAGAGCAGTCTCCTTCAGGCAGACAGGACCCCAGGTCTTCTGACCTGTCTTTTGAGACATGCTGTGGTGGCAAAGGTGACAGTCAAGAATCCTGCCTCAAAGAACAAAAAATCTTTCCTCAAGACTTGGGGTGAGGTCAGTGCCTGGCTGGCATGTGAAAAGCCCAGGGTTTGATCCCCAGCAGTGCGTAAGACCAGGTATGGAGACTCATGTCTGTAATCCCAGCACTTGGGATCAGAAGTTCAGTCATCTTTGGCCATATACTGAATTCAGGGGCAACATGGGTTGCATGAAACCTGTCCTAGTTTGTCTTTCCATTACTGTGACAAAACACTCTGACACCAACTTGGGGAGGAAAGGGTTTATTCAGCTTACATCTCCTGGGTCACATTTCATCACTTAGGGAGCCCAAGGCAGGAACTCAGGGCAGGAACCTGGAGGCCATGGAGGACTGCTGTTCACTGGCTTGCTCTCTACTGGCTTGCTCTCTGGCTCATGCCCAGCCTGCCTTCTTATACTGTCACTGCTCAACAATCAAGACAATACACCAAAGATGTGGCCACAGGCCAATCCAATGGAGCCAATTCCCCAACTGAGGCTCCCTCAACCCAGGTGTGTCAAGTTGACACCAAAGCTATCCAGCACAAAACCCTATCTCAAAAAACAAAATGAAGCCAGGTGTGTGTACACACTTTTTTTTTTTTTTATTTTGTATGTGTATGAATGTACTCTGTCTGCATGTAAGTTTGTGCACCAGTGTCGTGCAATGCCACAGAGGTCAGAAGAGGGCATCAGATTCCCCTGGAACTGGAGTTAAAGACAGTTCTCAGCTGCCATGTGGGTGCTGAGGATCGAACCCGGGTCCTTTGCAAGAGCAGTCGGAGCTCTTAACCGCTAGGCCATCTCTACAGCCCCGATGGTACACACCTTTAATCCCAGCACTCGAGAGGCAGAGGCAGAGAGGCAGGAAGATTGCTGTGAGTTCAAAGCCAGCCTGGTCTACATAGCAAGTTCCAGGCCCACTGGAACTACATGGAGACCTCGTCTCAAAACGACCAAAAAGAAAAAAAACAAAACAAAAAAACCCAGCTGGGACATGCCTTTAGCCGAGCACTCGGAAGCAGACACACAGCCAGATCTCTGTGAGGCTGAGGCTAGCCTGGCCTGGTCTACACAGTGAGTTCCAGTCCAGGGAGACCCTGTGTCAAAAAATTAAAACGAAACAAAACAAAAACAAACAGCAAGAATTTTAGCTGCTCCTACAATTCCAGTGGCTGGCTTTTGAGCTTAAGACATGAGCCAAGAGGACCATGACTCTGTCCCTGTAGGTTTGGGCACATCATGTTGCACAGGCTACAACTCTTGTCAGTGGTGACCCGCTCCTGTAGGTAGTTCCAAGGACCCGTAGCTGGGAGCAGAGGAAACCAATGAAGGCCCACAGAGCTGAGGGGAGTCCAAAGACAGCCCCCCACCTTCCTCAGGCTGGAGATGCCCAAAGCTCAGCAGATCAAGCATGGAGCTAGGCTTTATAGCTTTGTGGGGACATCTAGTGAGAGTTTCAGTGGCTTCAGGGGGCCCCATTGAACCAGCCCCGAGGGGACAGAGCAGGCTACAGACTAGATGTTCACAGACGGCTAGGATTGTATCTGACCCCAGAGCCAGGAAAGAGGTGCGGCCGGGAGTGGAACCCCTTCCCTCGTCCTGGTCCTGTGGAGCTGGCCAGCCCTCGGGTGGGAGGTGGGTGGCACTGCAGTGGGGCAGGAGTCGGTGGCATCCTCTCCCCACCCTGTGCTATCTCTGATGCTGCCAGGAAGCTGGTGACCCTGTTCTTTTAGGGCAGATTAGGGTCTTAGAGCTGGGCAGCTGAGGTGGGCATGTGTCTGCCTGGCCACAGTAATAAGGATGCAGGGAACGAGGCATCACCTTGATTACTCCTGCTCAGGCTGAAAGTTCTTTGTCTTTATTGTTGTGCAGAATGTAGACATCTCCAGGCCTTCAGAGGAAGCCCTTGTCACAGTCCCTGCTCACCAGTGACCTCCTCGCATCTAAGACTCCTGGGCAGTCGAGGCATCCAGGCGCCTGGTGTTTGCAGTACTGGCCTTGTCACCGTGCAGAAACACTTCCCGAAGCATGGGAGGCCAGCAGCACCTAGAGCCTTCAGCCCAGCCCCCCTGTCTCCTTGCTGACAACCAATGACAGGCTGGGTATACCTGTTGACCGCTGCTAAGAATCCACGGGCTACTTGGCTGTGGGGCTGGTGCGGCGCCTCGGCTGCGGCACTCAGGCATGCATCCCTCTCACCATGCCAGCTGTTTTGTGAACTGTGAAATCCTAAATGTGGCACAGAAAATCTCACTGGAGTGCCCCCACTGAGGCTTACAGCTGAGATGGGCGGCAGCCCCCAGCAGAGCTCTACTGTCCCCTCTGCAGCCACTATTCTTTAATAGGATCTCACTAGACCTGGCTAGCCTGAAACTCACTGTGTAGACCAGGGTGGCCTCACTCTCATAGAGATCCACCTGTCTCTGCCTTGTAAGTGCTGAGGTCAAAGGTGTGCATCACCACGCCCAGCTTCTTTAGCCGCTCTTGAGGCCAGAGGGCAGGATTTCATGGGACCCTTTGTGTCTACTGCCTCAGGAGAGAGGGAGAGCCTGCCTTCTCCTTGTTTGGAACAGAAGAGCAAAAGAGAAGAGCTGTTACCCACACTCGTGGACACTCATGAGAACAGTGTGTTCTCTTTGGCATGCAACACTGAATAAATGCAGGAAGGCAGTGCTTGCCGTGCCCTTCCTAACTTCTTCCAAGATCACACTGAAAATCGGGAGAACTAGGGCTTGGCTGCATTGTCCCAGGTTCTCTCACCAGACTCATGTAAAGACATGGTGGCTGCATGAGTCACCGTCTCAGCACGCACACCCAAGTGCTCAAGGAAGCTGGTCCCCCCCACCTAGCCCTTGTTCCGCCCACACAGGAACATTCCTGTGTGTGTTCATTGGTGTCAGGGACATGTTTGCCTAAATAGTCCAGAAAAACTGATGGACCTATTAAACTTGTCCTGCTGTTTGCCGACCTCCTCCTGTGCACTGAGGAAGGAGAGGACAAAACCCAGAAGCAGCCTCTACCCCAGCCTCGGCTCCTGTGCACGAGCCAGGGGAAAAGCAGCCTTGTGAAGCCCGGTCGGTGCCTCCCATGCTTCCGAGCCCTGAGCAGCCCGTTCCAGTTCTGTGTCTCGGCTGCCTTTGGAATGACAAGCAGGCTACAAAGAAGGGCAAGCAAACCTCCAGCAGTAGCCAGTGCTCTGCTGTCCACAGGGGCCGTGAGGAAGCCAGGCCTCCAAGGACCTGTCCAGACCTGGGCCTGGTGAAGCGGCCCACCTTTTCCAGCTCTGCCAGCCCCTGGCTTTGTAGCCTACAGATGGGGTCTGCCCTTGAGAGAAATCAGTGTCCCTGTCCCTAGCCAGTGGTCACTCATCCTGTGTGCTGCAGCAGCTGTAGACAGAAACAGCTGTCCGGCGGAGCTGGAGCAGGACCCTTCAGACTCATCTCCTATCAAGCAAGGCCCAGCTCTAGTTTGGAGCTAGAGACCACTCACTGCCTTTGTTTCTGTGTCTGAGTCTGAGTGACTTTTGTTATCTGGACACACTTGTTAGCCATAGCAGATCCCTGTGTTCAGTTGCTGTCACTATAAAGCTGGACACCACCCATGGTGGTGAAAACACTCAAGCCCTTTTTTTGTTTTTTTTGGTCTTTTTGAGACAAGGTCTCCCAGTAGTCCCAGCCGTCCTGGAACTCACTATGTAGACCAGGCTGGCCCTGAACTCACAGAGATCTGCCTGCCTCTGTCCCCCAGTGCAGGGATTAAAGGCACCCAGGCCTTTTTCCCTCTCCACTGAAGGAAGGTGGGAGCTGTTGGATTATATCCACTGAAGGAAGGTGGGAGCTGTTGGAAGTCAGCAAAGTGGGCCATGTGTGGAAACAGCTCCTCCCTCCCTCCCTCAACTACCTTGGAGTGGCTCTGTAAAATGGCCAGAGGCCTGGCCGGCCACCAGGCTTTAGCTGAGCTGGTTCATGTAGCCGAGTTGTGGACATTGCCCTGCTTTGACAGAATGAATGGTATTGGATTTCAGACATACATTGCACTGTGCTCAGCATTCTTTGCAATAAATACTTTAAAAAACAAGGAGCAAGTTGAGGTGGTTTAATGGCTAGTTCTCCATTTGTGAGATGTTCTCTGCCAGTTATATTCTTTTATGTTGTAGTCTTTCTCATAGGTGTGTGTTGGATCCTTCAGTCAGCTTGCACCCATGTATCCTCCTTGAAAAACATACTTGTAGCCAGGTGTGGTGGCACACATTTGTAATCTCAGCACTAGGGAGGCAGAAGCAGGTGGATCTCTGAATTCAAGACCAGCCTGGTCTACATAGTTGAGTTCCAGGCCAGCTGTGGCTACAGGGAGACCCTGTCTCAGGGGAGGCCCTGTCTCAAAAAGAAAAGAAAAGAAAAGGAAAGGAAGGAAAGAAAAGAAAGAAGAAAGAAAGAAAGAAAGAAAGAAAGAAGGAAAGAAAGAAAGAAAGAAAGAAAAAGAAGGAAGGAAAGGAAGAAAGAGAGAACTAGAGCCAGATATGGAATGGGTGAGGAATGTATACTTTTATTAACATATACGGTGACAGGGACAGAGGGACCATCTCCAGATGAGTTCTCTGCACCCTGTTGGGGGTCGTGGGACCTTTTATTTCCCTTTGGGCTCAGCCACCATGCCCCAGCTGGTTCTTTTTCTTAACTTTTTTTTTTTTTTCTTTTTGGTCTTTTTGAGACAGGGTCTCCGTGTAGCTCTGGCTGCCTGGAACTCACTCTGTAGACCAGGCTGGACTTGAACTCACAGAGATCCGCTTGCCTCTGCTTCCCAAGTGCTTGGATTAAAGCGTGCGCCACCACACCTGGCTATTTTTTTCTTAACTTTCTTAACCCTCTCCAAAAACCTAATATTTGGTGGCTCATACAGGGAAGGGTTATGGGACCTTCTCCAAAGACTGCTGGGCAGTTCAGGCCTTGGTGACCCTTGAGTGTCCAGCACCTTGGCTGAGTCTGCCTAAGTCCACCTGCCAGGCAGACCTATCTCACCATCGCATCAACCCATTGGGAGCATTGAAGCCCTCCTAGCCTACTAGTAGGCCTGTTGGGCCCCCCATTGAGAACAAGGACCCCTGAGGTCCTAGGGACCTGAGCCTTCTAGGGGGTGCAGGCCTCTTGTCTTGAAGTCAGCCATTGATGCTTTGTGTTGACCCGGGTTGGGCTCCTGGTGATGGAAGAACAGCCTCTTTCTCAGAACCGCTGTCTGCTCTCCTAGTCACCCTTTCTTGCTCCCTTCAGGCATCACAGTCCCCTTTCTTCTAGAACTAGCCACTTTTCATTTTACTCCACCTGTACATGCATCACACCACAGGAAAGAAAGTGATCCACTGGACCTGATTGGGGGCACCACTGATTCAGGTCTTAGGGGTCTCAGGGGTCCCCCCAGTCATTGTCTTAAGACTCAGAAGCTGGGGGTGGGGGTGGAAAGGCCTCCCACTGGGCCCTGTGATTAAAGTAGGGAGATTCCAGGAGCCTCCCATAGACTCAGTAGTGGCTGGGAAGCCTGAAGGGACCCTCACGGGGATCTTTGCTCATTTGACACCCTGGCATTTACAAGGTGAGGGACACCCCAGAGACCTGGCACTAACTTCTTTCCACTTACTTTGTCTCCCCCACCCACTAGGGATTCCAAACTACTGGGTTCTAGGTACTCTTTAGCTTGCCTTGAAGGCCAGACCTAAAGGCATTTAAATTTAAAAAAACTTAAGGAGCTGGAGAGATGGCTCAGCGGTTAAGAGCACCGACTGCTCTTGCAGAGCATACGGTTTGATTCCCAGTACCCACATGGTGGCTAACCATCTTTAACTCCAGTTCCAGGGGAATCCTACACCCTCTTCTGACCTCCACAGCATTGCATGACACGGGTGCACAAACCTACATGCAGACAGTACATTCATACACATATAAAAAAAAAACACTTAAACCACTCATTTAACTCTCCGTCCGGATCTGGCTCAATACTGGGGCTACCGGGAGACTCTGTCTCAAAAAGACCAAACAAACAAACAAACAAACAAACAAAAAACACAAACAAAAGTTAACAGTAATATATATATATATATATGTACATATACATGTATATATGACATTTTTATCTAGTGTCTGTACTGAATAGAACCATATGTACTACTGCTAAACATAAGGGCTTTTACTTAAAGACAGCATTTTCAGAAATGTCATTTACAGTTTAATATGGTAAATATTTTTAGTTGGGCTTATAACTCAGCAAGTGATGGAAAACAGAATTATACATCCTATTGTACTCAAAGCTAACCAGAACTAAAAGTTACAGTATGATCAAAAGTTAAATGATTAAGCTGGGCTTGATGGTGCACACCTTTAATCCTAGTACTCGGGAGGCAGAGGCAGGCAGATCTCTGTGAGTTCAAGGACAGCATGGTTTATGGAGAGAGATCCAGGCCAGCTGGGGCTAAAGGGAGACCCTGTCTCAAAAATACCAAAAAAAAAAAAGTTAATGATTAAAAATTTTAATTAAAAACAATTTCTATTTATTTATTTATTTATTTATTTATTTATTTATTTATTTTTGTATGTGTATGAATGTACTGTCTGCTTGTAGGTTTGTGCACCTGTGTTGTGCAATGCCGCAGAGGTCAGAAGAGGACCGGTCTCGGATTCCCCTGGAACTGGAGTTCTCCTGGAATTGGAGCTACAGACGGTTCTTAGCTGCCATGTGGGTGCTGGGGATGGAACCCAGGTCCTCTGCAAGAACAGTTGGTGCTCTTAACCGCTAGGCTATCTCTCCAACCCCCTAAAGACAATTTCATTAAAAGAGTGGGCTGGTTGGGAGGCAGAGGCAGGCAGATCTCTGTGAGTTCAGGCCAGCTGAGACTGCAGGGAGACCCTGTCTCAAAAAGACCAAAAAAATCAAAATCAAAATAAGTAAAAATGCCTAGACTCACCCTTATTCTGGCACTTGGGTCAGACACAGTAGCATATGTCTTCTCCTGAGGTACCTTGGAATTAATAGATTTAGAGATACTGTTCAATATATTTAAAGATGTTTAGGATACCCAGGTTTATAAGGCCTTTGAATGCACCATTAAAATACCTCTATTTGATTAGGCATGCCAGAATAAAAATTAAACTAGTACTTCTTGGGTACACACACAAAAAAGGAGAAAAACTGAAGAGGCCACCACTTAAAACTGTTTTTGAGACAAGTAACACATGAATGCAATTATGATAGACACATATGATATAATTACATGAGAGCTCTATACATGGACTTACATTAGATCTTAACAAATGGAAACATAAAACATATCACATGATTCTTTTTAAAAATTTTTTATGTGTATGAGTGTACTGTCTGCATGTAGGTTTGTGCACCCATGTCGTGCAATGCTGCGGAGGTCAGAAGAGGGCCTCAGATTCTCCTGGAACTGGAGTTAAAGACAGTTCCTTTTTTTTTTTTTTAATAAATATGGGCCTTATGTTCTTTATTTTTAATTTTTTGTCTATGAATGTACAGTCTGCATGCAGGTTTGTGTACTCACCTCGTGCAGTGCCTCAGAGGTCAGAAGAGAGTGTCAGATTCCCCTGGAACTGGAGTTAAAGACGGTTCTCAGCCGCCATGTGGGTGCTGGGGATCGAACCTGGGTCCTCTGCAAGAGCAGTCGGTGCTCTTAACCACTAGGCCATCTCTCCAGCCCCTACACATGACTATGATTATAAGGAAATGATGGTCATAGACATATATGACATTATATGAAAAATACGTGCACCTAAACCGTGATAATAAATTGGATTATGATGATCTTCTGTCAGTAGGAACAGCTGAAGTTATGAAGAAGGCAGTGGTTTAGAAAGATAAGGTTAATTGTTTACATAAGGGAGTTTTGTGGTGTTTTAGATGAATTTGAGAGAAAATTAGTTTAAAGAATTTTTGGTTTGGGGTGACTGTACGCAGTGGATGGGAAGGAAAAATTTAATAGATTGAAGTTTAAAATTAGTTCTGTGGGGTTGACAGTGATGGCAGGGGTGAAGTAGTCCGGTGGGGGCTTGGCAGGCAGGGATCTCGAGGGTGGAAGACCCAGTTTCCTTAGGACACAGAAAACCTGGTGTAGTTGGGGCTTGCCAGGCAGGGATCTGAATGGTGGAAGACCCAGCTTCCTTAGGACACAGAAAAACTTTTCGAGACAGGGTCTCCCTGTAGCTCCAGCTATCCTGGAACTCGCTATGTAGACCAGGCTGGCCTTGAACTCACAAAGATCTGCCTGTCTCTGCCTCCCAAGTGCTAGGATTAAAGGTGTGTGCCACCATGCCCAGCTAAGTGCAACTTTTATAGTGAAAATAATTATCATTACTAAAATTATTTTCATTATGTTCATATTTTAATTTTTTCCTTAATATTTTATTGAGCTTTTGTGCATTTCATACATTTCATTTTTTTTTTTTTGGTCTTTTTGAGACAGGGTCTCCCTGTAGCCCCAGCTGTCCTGGAACTCACTCTGTAGACCAGGCTGGCCTTGAACTCACAAAGATCTGCCTGCCTCTGCCTCCCAAGTGCTAGGATTAAAGGTGTGCGCCACCATGCCCGGCGTTTTGATGTATTTTTAAGGAAGAGATTTATTCTTTCTCATAAATCTTAGAACTTAGGAAAATAGAGACATAAACTTCAAGCTATATCTATATATCAGTCCATGTGGTATTTTTACTAACAAGTTACCCATCTTGACTTACATATAAGGATTTGATACTAGGATCCATAGATGAGGGACCTGTGCTACTTAGCATCACAGTACTGGCTCCTTCTTGCAGGGGCCGGAGAGATAGCCTAGCCTTTAAGAGCACCGACTGCTCTTGCAGAGGACTCAGGTTTCATCCCCAGCACCCTCTTCTGACCTCTGAAGCATTGCACAACACGGGCACACCTACCTACATGCAGACAGTATGCTCATATGCATAAAAATAAAAATAATAGGGGCTGGAGAGATGGTTCAGTGGTTAAGAGCGGTGATTACTCTTGCAGAGGACCCGGGTTTGATTCCCAGCACCCACATGGCGGCTAATAACTGTCTTTGACTCCAGTTCCAGGGGAATCCGATGCCCTCTTCTGACCTCCACAGCATTGCATGACACGGGTGCACCAACCTACATGCAGACAGTACACTCATACACATAAAAAATAATAAATAAAAATTAAAAATAAAAATAAGTAAAATATTTTATTTATTTATTTTGGGGGGGTCTTTTTGAGACAGGGTCTCCCTGTAGCCCAGCTGTCCTGGAACTCACTCTGTAGACCAGGCTGGACTTGAACTCACAAAGATCCACCTGCCTCTGCCTCCTGAGTGCCAGGATTAAAGGCATGCACTACCTCACTGGGCTTAAATAAATTATTTTAAATTAAAAAAAAAAAAAACAAAAAACAAATGGGTTGGTCCTGGTGGTGCATGCCTTTAATCCTAGCACTTGGGATGTAGAAGTAGGCAGATCTCTGTGAGTTCAAGGCCAGCTTGGTCTACAAAGTGAGTTCCAGGACAGCTGGGGCTGCAGGGAGACCGTGTTTCAAAAAACACCAAAAAAAGGAAAAGAAACTAAAATTTATGCCTAGTCAATATTTATTAAATCTCTGCTCAAGCCTTATCTACATATTATATAATAAT
Source organism: Rhizomys pruinosus (assembly GCA_009823505.1). NCBI lineage: Eukaryota > Metazoa > Chordata > Mammalia > Rodentia > Spalacidae > Rhizomys > Rhizomys pruinosus. The sequence continues at coordinate 430,299 of VZQC01013760.1, forward strand.
TAAAGATACTAAATTAATACAACTGACCTTGGAGGTTTAATAACCATACTTAAAAATCTCATACTAGGGGCTGGAGAGATAGCTCAGTGATTAAGAGAGCTGACTACTCTTTCAGAGGACCCGGGTTGGATTCCCAGCACCCATGTGGCAGCTAAGAACCATCTTTAAGCTGGGTGAGGTGGTGCACGCCTTTAATCCCAGCACTTGGGAGGCAGAGGCAGGCAGATCTTTGTGAGTTCAAGGCCAGCCTGGTCTACAGAGTGAGTTCAAGATGAACCTGGTCTACATAGTAAGTTCCAGGACAGCTGGGGCTATAGGAAGACCCTGTCTCAAAAAGACTTAAGAAAAAGCTCATACTAATCTGGTCACAGGGACTTAAGTGTCAGTTTTGTTCCTTGCCCTCCAAGGTCAACTAAGTTGCATGGAGTATTTCTTGAAATGTCTTGTAATTCTGATGATTCACCAGTCTTCCTGTGCAGGGAAGCCTTGGAGATCCACTAAAGGGACTCAAGCCAGTGTTGAGTCTACAACCAGGAGGGTCAGCACAAAGCCAAACAAATCACAGATCAGAAGACCTTCTGGCTTCTCCTTGTCTAGATGGAACTGGAAAAAAGTCAAAGGAGCCAGGCACTCCCCTCAAAGCCCGAGTGAACCCTGAGAACCAAATAAATTCTCAACCAACCTTAACAGTAAAATTAAATTAATTTATCTGGGCTAACTGTATGGTCTTAAACACCCCATCAGGAAGGTATAATAAAAAATAAAATAAAATAACTTAGAGCCTATTACCTCAGAGAAAGTTGAGATCTGTGCCATGCTAGAAAAACACTACTTCTGGGGCTGGAGAGATGACCTAGCGGTTAAGAGCACCGACTGCTCTTGCAGAGGACCTGGGTTCGATCCCCAGCACCCACATGGTGGCTGAGAACCATTTTAACTCTAGTTCCAGGGGAATCCAACACCCTCTTCTGACCTCCGCAGCATTGCATGACATGGGTGCACCAACCTGTATGCAGACAGTACACTCATACAAATAATAATAAAATAAGTTTTCTTTTATTTCCCTTTGGCGGCATCAGCCACCATGCCCCAGCTGGTTCTTTTCTTAACTTTTTTTTTTTTTTCTTTTTGGTTTTTTGAGACCGGGTCTCCGTGTAGGCTCTGGCTGCCTGGAACTCACTCTGTAGACCAGGCTGGACTTGAACTCACAGAGATCCGCTTGCCTCTGCTTCCCAAGTGCTTGGATTTAAAGCGTGCGCCACCACACCTGGCTATTTTTTTCTTAACTTTCTTAACCCTCTCCAAAAACCTAATATTTGGTGGCTCATACAGGGAAGGGTTATGGGACCTTCTCCAAAGACTGCTGGGCAGTTCAGGCCTTGGTGACCCTTGAGTGTCCAGCACCTTGGCTGAGTCTGCCTAAGTCCACCTGCCAGGCAGACCTATCTCACCATCGCATCAACCCATTGGGAGCATTGAAGCCCTCCTAGCCTACTAGTAGGCCTGTTGGGCCCCCCATTGAGAACAAGGACCCCTGAGGTCCTAGGGACCTGAGCCTTCTAGGGGGTGCAGGCCTCTTGTCTTGAAGTCAGCCATTGATGCTTTGTGTTGACCCGGGTTGGGCTCCTGGTGATGGAAGAACAGCCTCTTTCTCAGAACCGCTGTCTGCTCTCCTAGTCACCCTTTCTTGCTCCCTTCAGGCATCACAGTCCCCTTTCTTCTAGAACTAGCCACTTTTCATTTTACTCCACCTGTACATGCATCACACCACAGGAAAGAAAGTGATCCACTGGACCTGATTGGGGGCACCACTGATTCAGGTCTTAGGGGTCTCAGGGGTCCCCCCAGTCATTGTCTTAAGACTCAGAAGCTGGGGGTGGGGGGGGGGTGGAAAGGCTCCCACTGGGCCCTGTGATTAAAGTAGGGAGATTCAGGAGCCTCCCATTAGACTCAGTAGTGGCTGGGAAGCCTGAAGGGACCCTCACGGGGATCTTTGCTCATTTGACACCCTGGCATTTACAAGGTGAGGGACACCCCAGAGACCTGGCACTAACTTCTTTCCACTTACTTTGTCTCCCCCACCCACTAGGGATTCCAAACTACTGGGTTCTAGGTACTCTTTAGCTTGCCTTGAAGGCCAGACCTAAAGGCATTTAAATTTAAAAAAACTTAAGGAGCTGGAGAGATGGCTCAGCGGTTAAGGGCACCGACTGCTTTGCAGAGCATACGGTTTGATTCCCAGTACCCACATGGTGGCTAACCATCTTTAACTCCAGTTCCAGGAATCCTACCCCTCTCTGACCTCCACAGCATTGCATGACCACGGGTGCAAACCTACATGCAGACAGTACAGTTCATAACACATATAAAAAAAAAACACTTAAACCACTCATTTAACTCTCCGTCCGGATCTGGCTCAATACTGGGGCTACCGGAGACTCTGTCTCAAAAGACCAAACAAACAAACAACAAACAACAAAAAAACAACAAAAGTTAACAGTAATATATATATATATATATGTACATATACTGTATATATGACATTTTATCTAGTGTCTGTACTGAATAGAACCATATGTACTACTGCAAACATAAGGGCTTTACTCTAAAGACAGCATTTCAGAAAATGTCATTTACAGTTTAATATTGTAAATATTTTAGTTGGGCTTATAACTCAGCAAGTGATGGAAAACAGAATTATACATCCTATTGTACTCAAAGCTAACCAGAACTAAAAGTTACAGTATGATCAAAAGTTAAATGATTAAGTCTGGGCTTGTGGTGCACACCTTTAATCCTAGTACTCGGGAGGCGAGCAGGCAGATCTCTGTGAGTTCAAGGACAGCAGGTTTATGGAAGAGATCCAGGCCAGCTGGGGCTACAGGGAGACCCTGTCTCGAAAAGACAAAAAAAAAAAAAAAAAAAAAACCCGCCAGGCATGGTGGCACACCTTTAATCCTGCCACTCAGGCGAGAAGAGGCAGGTGGAATCTCTGTGAGTTCAAGGCCAGCCTGGTCTACATAGAGAGCTTCCAGGCCAGCTGGGACTAAGGAGGAAGACCCGTCTCAAAAATACCAAAAAAAAAAAAGTTAATGATTAAAAATTTTAATTAAAAACAATTTCTATTTATTTTTTTATTTTATTATTATTTATTTATTTATTTTTGTATGGTATGAACTGTACTTTGTCTGCTTGTAGGTTTGTGCACCTGTGTTGTGCAATGCCGCAGAGGTCGAGAAGAGGACCGGTCTCGGATCCACCTGAACTGGAGTTCTCCTGAATGGCTAAGACGGTTCTTGTTGCCAGTGGGTGCTGGGGATGGAACCCAGGTCCCTTGCAAGAACCGTTGTTGTGCTTTAACCGCTAGGCTACTCTACCACCCCTAAGACATTTCATTAAAAGAGTGGGCTGGTTGGGCGGCAAGAGGCAGGCAGATCTCTGTGAGTCAGGCCAGCTGTTAGACACGCAGGGAGCCCTGTCTCAAAAAGACCAAAAAAATCAAAATCAAAATAAGTAAAATGCCTAGACTCACCCTTATTCTGGCACTTGGGTCAGACACAGTAGCATATGTGCTTCTCCTGACGGTACCTTGGAATTAATAGATTTAGAGATACTGTTTCAAATTTTAAAGATCTGTTTAGGATACCCAGGTTTATAAGGCCTTTGAATCATTAAAATATTATTTGATTAGGCATGCCAGAATAAAAATTAAACTAGTACTTCTTGGGTACACACCAAAACAAAGGAGAAAAACTGAAGAGGCCACCACTTAAAACTGTTTTTGAGACAAGTAACACATGAATGCAATTATGATAGACACATATATATAATTAATGGAGTCTATACATGGACTTACATTAGATCTTAACAAATGGAAACATAAACATATCACATGTTCTTTTTAAAAATTTTTTTGTTTATGAGTGTACTGTCTGCATGTAGGTTTGTGCCCACCCATGTCGTGCAATGCTGCGGAGGTCAGAAGAGGGCCTCAGATTCTCTGGAACTGGTAGTTAAGACAGTTCCTTTTTTTTTTTTTTTTAATAAAATATGGGCCTTATGTTCTTATTTTTAATTTTTTTTTTTTTTTTTTTTTTCTGCATGCAGGTTTGTGTACTCACTCGTGCAGTGCCTCAGAGGTTCAGAAGAGAGTGTCAGAATTCCCCCTGGAACTGGGTGTTAAAGACGGTTCTCAGCCGCCATGTGGGCTGCTGAGGGGATCGAACCTGGGTCCTCTGCAAGAGCAGTCGGTGCTCTTAACCATAGGCCATCTCTCCAGCCCCTACACATGACTATGATTATAAGGAATGATGTGTCATAGACATAATGACATTATATGAAAAATACGTGCAACTTAAACCGTGATAATAAATTGGATTATGATGATCTTCTGTAGTAGGAACAAGCTGAAGTTATGAAGAAGGCAGTGTTTAGAAAGATAAGGTTAATTGTTTACATAAGGGAGTTTTGTGGTGTTTTAGATGAATTTGAGAGAAAATTAGTTTAAAGAATTTTTGGTTTGGGGTGACTGTACGCAGTGGATGGGAAGGAAAAATTTAATAGATTGAAGTTTAAAATTAGTTCTGTGGGGTTGACAGTGATGGCAGGGGTGAAGTAGTCCGGTGGGGGCTTGGCAGGCAGGGATCTCGAGGGTGGAAGACCCAGTTTCCTTAGGACACAGAAAACCTGGTGTAGTTGGGGCTTGCCAGGCAGGGATCTGAATGGTGGAAGACCCAGCTTCCTTAGGACACAGAAAAAACTTTTCGAGACAGGGTCTCCCTGTAGCTCCAGCTATCCTGGAACTCGCTGTGTAGACCAGGCTGCCTTGAACTCACAAAGATCTGCCTGTCTCTGCCTCCAAGTGCTAGGATTAAGTGTGTGCCACCATGCCCTCAAGTGCAACTTTATAGTGAAATAATTATCATTACTAAAATTATTTTCATTTATGTTCATATTTTAATTTTTTCCTAATATTTTATTGGCTTTTGTGCATTCATACAATTTCATTTTTTTTTTTTTGGTCTTTTTGAGACAGGGTCTCCCTGTAGCCCCAGCTGTTCCTGGAACTCACTCTGTAGACCAGGCTGGCCTTGAACTCACAAAGATCTGCCTGCCTCTGCCTCCCAAGTGCTAGGATTAAAGGCATGCACCACCACGCCCGGCTTCATACATTTCTTAATAATCAAGTTTAAACTCATTCCCCTATCCACGTCCCCCCCCCCCCATTCATGCATTCTGCCATACATGTTAAGTCCTGTCTTGCATCTTTTTTCCCAGTCTTTTTTTGTTGTTGTTTTTAGTTTTTGAGGCAAGAAGTTTACTATTTTGGACAGCTCTTTGAATAAGTCTTTTTTTTTTGTTCCCTTTAATTTTTTATTCCTCCATTATATGCATATATACATTCCTCACATATACCAACATTACAAAGTTTAAAAATAAACTATAGGTTAATTCCAGAGCACATTTAGGGATTCACATTTTAACAGTAAGGTTGCATGCTGGTAAAAGAAACATAAACTCTACATTCCTAAATTACTAGCAAGTCAATGTATGTTTGATGGTTTTTTGGTTTTTTTTTTTTGTCTTTTTGAGAAACAGGGGTCTCCCTGTGCCCCAGCTGTCCTGTGAACTCACTCGTAGACAGGCTGGCCTTGAACTCAGCAAAGATCTGCCTGCCTCTGCCTCCCAAGTGCTAGGATTAAAGGCCTGTGCGCCACATGCCAGGGTTTTGATGTATTTTTAAGGAGAGATTTATTCTTTCTCATAAATCTTAGAACTTAGGAAAAATGAGACATAAACTTCAAGCTATCTATATATCAGTTCCATGTGGTATTTTTTACTAACAAGTTCACCATCTTGACTATAGCATAAGGATTTGATACTAGGATCCAAAATGAGGGACCTGTGCTACTTAGCATCACAGTACTGGCTCCTTCTGCAGGGGCCGGTAGAGAAGCCTAGGCCTTTAAGAGCCGACCTGCTCTTAGCAGAGGGACTCAGGTTGTCATCCCCAGCACCCCTTTCTGACCTCTGAAGCATTGCAAACACGGGGCACACCTACCTCATGCAGACATGTATATGCCATATGCATCCAAAACTCAATACAATTGTCAGAGGATACTGCGAGGTCTGGAGAGATACCCTCCCCCCGGTCTTTTCGATTAGTAAGGCGCTTTGACGGAGCATCTAAAGAGCGTATGTTGTGTGATGATTTTTACTCCCGTGGCGGAGAGATTTTCTCTTTCCTGCAAGGACCCGGGGTTTGATTCCCAGCACCCACATGGCGGCTATAATATGTTCTTTGACTCCAGTTCCAGGGGAATCCGATGCCCTCTTTTTACCTCCCCTCCCCAGCATTGCATGACACGGGTGCACCAACCTACATGCCGACCGTACATCATACACATAAAAATAATAAATAAAAATTAAAAATAAAAAATAAGTAAAATATTTTTATTTATTTATTTGGGGGGTTTTTTTGAGACAGGGTCTCCTGTAGCCCAGCTGTCTGGAACTCACTTTGTAGACCAGGCTGACTTGAACTCACAAAGATCCACTGCCTCTGCTCTCTGAGTGCCAGGATTAAAGGCATGCACTACCTCACTGGCTTAAATAAATTATTTTAAATTAAAAAAAAAAAAACAAAAAACAAATGGGTTGGTCGCGTGGTGCATGCCTTTAATCCCCTAGACCTTGGGATGTAGAAGTAGGCAGATCTCTGTGAGTTCAAGGCCAGCTTGGCTACAAAGTGAGTTCCAGGACAGCTGGGGCACTGAGACCCTGTTTCTCAAAAAACCAAAACCAAAAAAAGGAAAAGAATAAAATTTATGCCTTACTAATATTATTAAATCTCTTGTCAAGCCTTATCTACATATTATATATAATTAAAGATACTAAATTAATACAACTGACCTTGGAGGTTTAATAACCATACTTAAAAATCTCATACTAGGGGCTGGAGAGATAGCTCGTGATTAAGAGAGATGACTACTCTTTCAGAGACCGGTTGGATTCCAAGCACCCATGTGGCAAGCCTAAGAACCATCTTTAAGCTGGGGTGAGGTGGTGCACGACGCTTTAATCCCAGCACTTGGGAGGCAGAGGCAGGCAGATCTTTGTGAGTTCAAGGCCAGCCTGGTCTTACAGAGTGAGTTCACAGATGTACCTGGTCTACATAGTAGTACGTTCACGGACAGCTGGGGCTATGGAAGACCCTGTCTCAAAAAGACTTAAGAAAAAGCTCATACTAATCTGGTCACAGGGACTTAAGTGTCAGGTTGTGTCTCTTGCCTCCAAGGTCAACTAAGTTGCATGGAGTATTTCTTGAAATGTCTTGTAATTCTGTATGATTCACCAGTCTTCCTGTGCAGAGACTTGGAGATCCACTAAAGGGACTCAAGCCAGTGTTGAGTCTACAACCAGGAGGGTCAGCACAAAGCCAAACAAATCACAGATCAGAAGACCTTCTGGCTTCTCCTTGCATAGATGGACATGGAACTGGAAAAAGTCAAAGGAGCCAGGGACTCCCCTCCAAAAGCCCGAGTGACCCTGAAACCAAATAAATTCTCAAACCAACCTTAACAGTAAAATTAAATTTATTATCTGGGCTAACTGTATGGTCTTAAACACCCCATCAGGAAGTATAATAAAAATAAATAAAATAACTTTAGAGCCTATTACCCTCAGAGAAAGTTGAGATCTGTGCCATGCTAGAAAAAAACACTACTTCTGGGTGGAGAGTGACCTAGCGGTTAAGACAACGACTGCTTCTTGGAGAGGACCTGGGGTTCGATCCCCAGCAACCCACATGGTGGCTGAGAACCATTTTAACTCTAGTTCCAGGGAAGAAACTTTTCTTCCAACCCCTCTTCTGACTCCGCAGGCATTCATGAACATGGGTGCACCAACCTGTATGCGGACAGTACACTCATACAATATATAATAATAATAAAATAAGTAAAAAAAAAAAAAAAAAAAAAAAGAAAAGACTACTTCTAGGCCGGCGTTGTGGTGACACGCCTTATCCTAGCACTTGGACCCCGCAGATNGGAGGCAGAGGCAGGCGGATCTTTGTGAGTTCAAGGCCAGCCTGGTCTACAGAGTGAGTTCCAGGACTGCTGGGACTACAGGGAGACCCTGTCTCAAAAAGACTCAGAAAAAAAAAAAAAGAAAAAAAAGAAAAACACTACTTCTATACCAACCTGTCAAAAGTGCTTGGGGCTCATGGCTAACGGCCCTCACAGGACCTATCATGGTTATGCTGGCTCATTTTTGGGCCCCGCAGACTAAAACTTTTTTCCAATCTCTTACAACAGAGAGTACAGTCCCTCACCTTCTCCACCCCAACTCAGCTGCTCCTGGCTGAGGAATGTCACCCTCTTCAAGCCTCGGAGATGGAGGAGGAATCAGAAAAAGAGAGGGATGAAGAATCACTTGGTCCTGAATGTGAAAACCAGATGGGCTCAGATGGGGACTCCTGAAGTACCCTCTTCAGGAAGTAAAGCCATGCCCCCCCCCCGTCCCACCCACCCTTTGCTCTCTGCCTGGAATGATAGGATCTGCGAATAGCAGCAGAGCTGCAAGCTTCCTAAAGAAAGCTATAGGGTCAGAAAACCCCTTGAAATGACCAAATAGCTCAGAACTGACTTTCTGGCCTCACTAGAGCCTTAGCCAGTCAAGCACAGCAGCTGGTTTTCGGGAACCAGCCTGTCTGCGGGAAGGCTTTGAGGTACCAGCCTGCTCTGCCCAGGAAGTAATTTTTTTTTTTTTGTCTTTTCAAGACAGGGTCTCCCTGTAGTCCTAGCTGTCCTGGAACTCACTCTGTAGACCAGGCTGGCCTTGAACTCACAAAGATCCGCCTGCCTCTGCCTCCCAAGTGCTAGGATTCAAGCCGTGTGCCACCATGCCTGGCCCAGGAAGTAATTTTAACAAAAGGCTTTAATACCCTTTTGTGTGGCATACCCTTTTGCTGTGGCACAGGCTTTAATCTCAACACCCGGGAGGCAGAGGAAGGCGGATCTCTGTGAGTTAAAGGCCAGCCTGGTCTGCATAGTGGATTACAGGCTAGCCAGGAGACCCTGTCTCAAAAAAACAAAAAAACAAAAAACAAACAAAAAACCAAAAGGCTTTTACTTATGCAAAGATACTCAGCATCAAACACATACCGCCTGAGCCCAAAGGGAAATAAAAGGGTCCTATAACCTCCACGGGCACAGAGAACTTATCACCAGATGGTCCCTCTGTCCCTCTAGCTGTATGCTTTAATAGAAGCATACATGCTGGTCATGGTGGCACATGCCTTTAATCCCATCACTTGAGAGGCAAAGGCAAGTGGATCTCTGTGAGTTCAAGGCCAGCCTGGTTTACAATAGCAAGCTCCAGGCCAGCTGGGACTAAAGGGAGACCCTGTCTCAAAAAGACCAAAAAATATATAATTATTATTTATTTATTTATTTATTTATTTATTTATTTATTTATTTATTTATTTATTTTGTCTTTTCGAGACAGGGTCTCCCTGTAGCCCCAGCTGTCCTGGAACTCACTCTGTAGACCAGGCTGGCCTTGAACTCACAGAGATCCGCCTGCCTCTGCCTCCCAAGTGCTAGGATTAAAGGCGTGCGCCACCACGCCCGGCATAATTATTTTTTTATATATGTTATTTTTGTTTTTGTTTGCATGAGTGTATTTCCTGAATGTATGTAAGTGTACCTGTGTTGTGCAATGCCAGAAGAGGCCAGAAGAGGGAGCCGAATCCCCAGGAACTGGAGTTATGGACGATTGTCAGCTGCCACGTGGGTGCTGGGGATTGAATCCAGGTCCTCTGCAAGAGCAGCCAGTGCTCTTAACCCCTGAGCCATCCCTTCAGCCCACAGTAGCCTTTGATTGCAAGGTTAAGTGAAAGTCTTTAGGCCAGTTCATGTCTATGTCTTAAAAGACATTCCTGGAACTGGAGAGATGGCCTAGTGGGTAAGAGCGCCGACTGTGCCGATTGCTCTTGCAGAGGACCCGGGTTTGATCCCCAGCACCCACGTGGCAGCTGAGAACCGTCTGTAACTCCAATTCCAGGAGAACTCCAGTTCCAGGGGAATCCGACGCCCTCTTCTGACCTCCGCGGCATTGCACGACACGGGTGCACAAACCTACATGCAGACAGTACATTCATACACATACAAAAATAAATAAATTAATTAAAAAAAAAGCCATTCCTGCACTCAACTACATCATGAATTTGAGACCAGCCTGGGCTACATTAGACCATGTCTCAAAACAAGACAAACAAAACAAAACAAAACAACCCCTACATACATGAAAAAAAAGAAAGAGGCGCTGGAGAGATGGCTCAGTGGGTTAAGAAGGCTTGCAGCACAAGCATGGGGGCTGGAGTTAGGATCTCACGTTAGGTCAACAAGATGGCTCAGTGGGTAAAGGCACTTGCCGCCAAACACGACAACCTGAGTTCAATACCTGCTATCCACGTGGTAGAAGGAGAGAATTGAAAATTATCTTCTGACGTCCACATGTGGATCATGGCATGGCATGTGCGGGTCTGTGTACACACACACACACACACACACACACACACACACACAGAACGTTCCCCTCCGGCCTCCGCAGGAACACCTACACGCACATGCATGCATCCTGCATGTGTATACAAACTATGTACATTTCTTTAAATCAAAGTAAAAGAAACAGCCTGGGTAAGCTGGGCATGGTAGCTCATCCCTACAATTCTAGCACTTGAGGCTAGGGCAGGATTGAAAGTTCAAGACCAGCCTGTGCTGTGAACTTGTGAAACTGCCTCAAAAACAAAAGTCAACCAACAGACAACTGAAGCATAGGAGCTGGGGAGATGGTTCTATGGTTCAGTGGATAAAAGCTCTTATGCACAAGCTGAGGACCCGAGTTCGAATCCCAGTGCACGCACATGTCCTATTTTTCCTGTTGCTATGATAAAATACCTGACATAGTCATGCCAGGTGTGGTGGCGCACGACTTTAATCCTAGCACTCGGGAGGCAGAGGCAGGTGGATCTTTGTGAGTTCAAGGCCAGCCTAGTCTACAGAGTGAGTTCCAGGACAGCTGGGGCTACAGGGAGACCCTGTCTCAAAAACACCAAAATAAACAGACAAACAAACAAACAAATAAATACCTGACATAATCAACTTAAGGAAGCTTTCACAGTTCCAGGGTGCCGTCCATCACTGTGGGGAGGCCACGGCAGTGGGAAGTGTGATATGGCTGATGCAGTTGTATCTGAAGTCAGGAAGCAGAGAACAGTGGAGAGTACTCAGCTCCTTTTTTTTTTGGCAGGTAAGTGCACCCGTGTCATGAAATGCCCATGAAGTCAGAGGAGGGCAGTGGATCTCCTGGCACTAGTGTTACCGACAGTTGTTAGCTGCCATGTGGGTGCTGGGAACTGAACCTGGGTCCTCTGCAAGAGCAGCCAGTACTCTTACTCGCTGAGCCATCTCTCCAGCCTAAGTCCTTCCCGTTTTGTGAGCTTCTGCTCCACTGTCTTTCTATCCTGTTGCAGCACACGTCTTCTTCAAAGGAAGCTACTGGTGGATCCAAATCCCCGAAGTCCTCTACTTAGTTCACACCGTAACAATTTTCATTCCAATTCTCTACACATTCTACTTGAGGATTTCTCCAAAGATTGCTTTCAGAGGACTAAGACCTGAGCCTTCCCATGAATGACTGGCTGTCATTGTTGTCTGTGTTCTTGTTTAATCATCCCCTTCACACTTCTACATTTCATGTTTCAGAACCCACGCTACAAGTATGAAGAGAAGAAACAAAAAACAAGGGACAGCCTGGAGCCTGGAGCCGGGAGCCCAAAGCCTGGAGCCCGGAGCCTGGAGCCCGGAGCCTGGGGGTGGGGGTGGGGGATGCCCATAGCGCAAGTTGCCTTCTGGACAAAGTAAGAAAAACTGCTTTCAACCCGTGCTTTCAGTAGCATTTGAAACACCTCAACAACAATGCATGAGAACAAGACAGTCCAAGAGCCAGGCTAAACTCTTACCTTCCAAGGGATGAACAGGCCACCAGCAGGGATGGGGACTGGGTTATAGCAAAGTGGTGCCAAATACCTTACCCAAGTTCCATCGCAGGAATACTAAAAACAGGAGCAGACCAGAAAGTGAGTTTCCACACAAGACCTGCTTGACACATTCCTAAGTCAGAATACTCACACTTAGGTGGTCTTTTTAAGGCAAGGGCTCCCTTGTAGCCCCAGCTGGCTGGCCTTGATCTGCCTGCCTCTGCTTCTGCCTTCTGAGTGCTGGGATTAAAGGCGTGGTCTACCACACTCAGTGACTCAGGATTTCTATTTCTGTAGCTGCCCACTGGTCGACAAGTGAGCAGTGGGGTGTTTCAGGACATTTTCTTTTTGTGTATGTGTATGTATGCTTAAAAAATTAACATTTTTTTTAAGCTGGAGAGATGGCCTAGCGGTTAAGAGTGCCGACTGCTCCTGCAGAGGATCTGGGTTCGATTCCCAGCACCCACATGGTGGCTGAAAACCGTCTTTAACTCCAGTTCCAGGGGAATCTGACGCCCTCTTCTGACCTCCGTGGCATTGCAGTACACAAGTGCACAAACCTACATGCAGACAGTACATTCATACACATACAAAAATAAATATAATTAAAAAAATTAACATTTATTTTGGTGCACGCCTTTAATCCTAACACTCAGGAGGCAGAGGCAGGCAGATCTTTGTGAGTTCAAGGCCAGCCTGGTCTACATCTACAGAGTGAGTTCCAGGACAGCTGGGGCTACAAGGAGACCCTGCCTCGAAAAGACCCCCCACAAAAAAATTAACATTTTTTTTAACATGTAGGGCAGGACATTTTCTCTCTTTTTTTTTTATTTTTTATTTTGTCCTTTGCTTTGATAACATGGTCTCCCTGTAGTTCCCGCTGTCCTGAACTATGCTATTGACCTGACCCCAGTGCTGCGCATTAACTCAAACAAAGATCCCAGCTCATCCTCTGGCCTCCCGAGTGCTAGGATTAAAGGCGTGAGCCTATCACACCTCCGAAGGGCAGGTCATTTTCACAAGTCACAGATTATGATCTTTACTATTCATTGAAAAACTATACCACATTTTATTGCCAGTATCCTCTACCCCTGGGGAATAAAATTGTGCGAAAGGGTTTGAAATTTATTTTTTTCCCCTAAGGCTTATGCTCAATGACTCTAAGCCTGAAACATGGGTTACAATGGAAATTGCTTTGTTTCTGTCTTGAGCATATCATTCCATGAAATCTTTATTGGTGTTATTCCCAAGTACTATCTGAAGGATTAATGTCAACTTGGAAAGTGCCAAGCTAAGTTGAGAAACTTCTAACCCAGGAATGTAATATCTGAGGAAGACATATGCTGGTGCTTATTGTCCCAAACTCTCAAGACCATAAAAAACAGAGCAGCAAGAAAAATACCATTTCTTCTTTCACAAGCTCTTTAAAGACAAGACCCAGCGCACACACTCTGCATGCAGTTTCCACCCTGTGGAGAAACTGTGGGCCTTCATTTTTCTAATAAAGAACAATCTGCTCCAGTTGAAGTTGGTCTCATCTTTCATTTTTAGATTGCCCTGGTCAATCCCAGTCTGACATTTCTCTACTATCTTCCATAATTTAGAGACCACCGTGATCCACTCTCTCCTTCCCGACTCCCGAATTGCCGGGCATCTGCAAGCCACTTTTTGGCTCCCATAGTAGACTTAGCCCCTCATGCTTTCTGTTTCAACCGTCCAATGCATATCTCCGATACTGGGCAGTAGGACTTGGTCATTAGTGTGACTGTTCTCAAGGGATGTAGTACCTAGGGCTCTCGGCTATCCCGACCATGTGGTGGTTAAGAACCAGTCTCATAACTCCCAGTATCCTAGGAATCCATCTAGAAACCAAAGCCTCTTCTGGACCTCTATGGGCATGCATCTAGACACAATTGGCACTTACAATACATGCACCGGCAAAAATAGTACTAGTGTCATTAAATAATAAGCAATTTAAAAATTTCTGAATGATAAGATTTACTGTCTCCATACCTCCCGTGACATCCATGTTCAGTGGCAATGGTCACAGAGTCGAGAAGAGTGGCATTGTTGTATCCCCTTGGAACTAGAGTATACACAGGCAGTTTTTGGTCCCCTGGCCTACCGTGTAGGTGCTGGGAACCAAACCCAGGTCCTTACAAGTAGCCAGCCGATGTATCCTCTTATTAAGCTTCTCAAGCCATCTTCCAGCAAATAAGATAAATCTGTAAAAATGAACATGCTGCCTGGGCTAAGAGTGAACTGAAAGGTAGCCTGTGAACTTCATAAGACCTATCTCAAAGTAACTGAGCTGAGGACATAGCTCAATGGTAGAAGCCTCTTACCCAGCAGGTCTAACGTCCTGGGTTGAATCTCTAGTACCAGAAAAAAAGAGACTCAGCAGAGTTAAGGATGTTTTCATTTTGAGACTTGGTGAAGACTCAGATCTTGTCATTGTTTGAGCTGCTGGCACATGTAGAAGCAAGCATCTGATGCAACATCCCGGAATTCTAGGTCACTCACTGAGTCTACAGCCTTGTCTTCCATGTTCATCATAGGGACCTGGTTGTGTCCTGTTTCCAACACTAGGGTATGCAAAGAGGGGGTGGTTGAGACTAGTATCAGTTCTCTGATTCTAACACCATATTTGTGTCTAGTAATTCAATGCTTACATCAATTCCTGTAATCAACACAGACTCCAGGGATTAGAAGGCTTGGTTCCCCAAGACGGTCTCAACTCGGGTTTCAGGTGAACTTTACCCACTCTCAGGAGTGGTTGGCTATAAATCAGAGTACCTATAACCCCATCCACAGGTACTATGACTCATTAGAGTGATTCACAGAATACAGGAATTTACATTTACTGGCTTATTATAAAAAGCTATAAAGAGTGCAATTCAGGTAGAGCCCNGTTCTTAGCCGCTATGTGGGTGCTGGGAATCGAACCCTGGTCCTCTGCAAGAGCAGTTGGTGCTCTTAACCACTGAGCCATCTCTCCAGCCCCTCTCACATATCTATATCTATATATCTATAGATAGATAGATAGATAGATAGATAGATTTTTTTTTTTTTGGTCTTTTTGAGACAGGGTCTCCCTGTAGGTCCCGCTGTCCTGGAACTTGCTATGTAGACCAGGCTGGCCTTGAACTCACAAAGATCCACCTACCTCTGCCTCCCGAGTGCTAGGATTAAAGGCGTGAGCTATCACACTCCGAAGGGCAGGTCATTTTCAAGTCACAGATTATGTATCTTTACCATTCATGAAAAACTATACCACATTTTATTGCCAGTATCTCTACCCCTGGGGAATAAAATTGTGCGAAAGGGGTTTGAATTTATTTTTTCCCCTAAGGCTTAATGCTCACATGACTCTAAGCTAGACATGGGTTACAATGGAAATTGCTTTGTTTCTGTCTTGAGCATATCATTCCATGAAATCTTTATTGGTGTTATTCCCAAGTACTATCTGAAGGATTAATGTCAACTTGGAAAGTGCCAAGCTAAGTTGAGAAACTTCTAACCCAGGAATGTAATATCTGAGGAAGACATATGCTGGTGCTTATTGTCCCAAACTCTCAGACCATAAAAAACAGAGCAGCAGAAAAATACCATTTCTTCTTTCAAGCTCTTTAAAGACAGAGACCAGCTGCACCTCTGCATGCAGTTTCCACCCTGTGGAGAAACTGTGGGCCTTCATTTTTCTAATAAAGAACAATCTGCTCCAGTTGAAGTTGGTCTCATCTTTCATTTTTAGATTGCCCTGGTCAATCCCAGTCTGACATTTCTCTACTATCTTCCATAATTTAGAGACCACGTGAGCCACTTCCCTCCACTCCCAAGCTCGGCATCTCAAGCCACTTGGCTCCATAGTAGACAGCGTCATGCTTTCTTTCAACCTAATCATCTCCATCTGGGCAGGGATTGGGTTAGTGTGACGTCTCAGGGTGTACCTAGGGTCTCGCACCCACATGGTGGTTAAGAACCATCTCTAACTCCAGTTCCAGGGGAATCTGACAACCTCTTCTGACCTCTATGGGCATTGCATGACACAATTGCACTTACATACATGCAGGCAAAACATATATATGTATAAAATAACAATTAAAAAATTACTAAATAAAATTTACTGTTCCAACCCCGTGCATCCATGTCATGCAATGGTCACAGAGGTGAGAAGAGGGCATTGGATCCCCTGGAACTGGAGTTAAAGGGCAGTTGTTGGCCTCCATATAGGTGCTGGGAACCAAACCCAGGTCCTTTACAAGAGCAGCCAGTACTCTTATTAACTCCTAAGCCATCTTTCCAGCCACAATAAGATAAATCTGTAAAAATGAACATGCTGCCTGGGCTAAGAGTGAACTGAAAGGTAGCCTGTGAACTTCATAAGACCTATCTCAAAGTAACTGAGCTGAGGACATAGCTCAATGGTAGAGCTCTTACCCAGCAGGTCTAACGTCCTGGGTTGAATCTCTAGTACCAGAAAAAAAGAGACTCAGCAGAGTTAAGGATGTTTTCATTTTGAGACTTGGTGAAGACTCAGATCTTGTCATTGTTTGAGCTGCTGGCACATGTAGAAGCAAGCATCTGATGCAACATCCCGGAATTCTAGGTCACTCACTGAGTCTACAGCCTTGTCTTCCATGTTCATCATAGGGACCTGGTTGTGTCCTGTTTCCAACACTAGGGTATGCAAAGAGGGGGTGGTTGAGACTAGTATCAGTTCTCTGATTCTAACACCATATTTGTGTCTAGTAATTCAATGCTTACATCAATTCCTGTAATCAACACAGACTCCAGGGATTAGAAGGCTTGGTTCCCCAAGACGGTCTCAACTCGGGTTTCAGGTGAACTTTACCCACTCTCAGGAGTGGTTGGCTATAAATCAGAGTACCTATAACCCCATCCACAGGTACTATGACTCATTAGAGTGATTCACAGAATACAGGAATTTACATTTACTGGCTTATTATAAAAAGCTATAAAGAGTGCAATTCAGGTAGAGCCCGGATTTTTGTTTTTGCTTCCTTCCATTTTCCCTTCCCCTTCCCCTTTCCTTTCCTTCCATCCTTTTCTTTTTTTTTCTTTCTTTTTTTTTTCTTTTTGGTCTTTTCGAGACAGGGTCTCCTGAGTGCTAGGATTAAAGGCGTGCGCCACCACGTCCGGCTTTTTTTGGTATTTTTAAGACAGGGTCTCCCTTTAGTCCCACCTGGCCTGGAGCTCACTCTGTAGACCAGGCTGGCCTTGAACTCACAAAGATCCGCCTGCCTCTGCCTCCCGAGTGTTAGGATTAAAGGCGTGCATCACCATGCCCAGCGGCTTCCATCCTTTTCTTCCCTGGCTCCCAGTCTAAATGATACTTGTGCCCCCCACATGGCTATCAAACTATTGAGCAGTTTCCCATGGACTCTCATGTTGGGAGAAGAAAAAGACAGGAGGACTCTGGTGGGTATCCAGGGGAAGAGGTTTCAAGCAGCAAGACAATATCTCCTGCCCTGTATTTAAAGCAAAACCTTGGGGCTGGAGAGATAGCCTAGCAGTTAAGAGCACCGACTGATCTTGCAGAGGACCCGGGTTCGATCCCCAGCACCCACATGGTGGCTAAGAACCGTCTGTAACTCCAATTCCAGGAGAACTCCAGTTCCAGGGGAATCCGAGACCCTCTTCTGACCTCCACAGCATTGCACGACACGGGTACACCTACATGCAGACAGTACATTCATACACATACAAAAATAAATAAAATTTAAAAAAATCTAAAGCAAAACCTCTTGTGGTACCTGAAATGGACTGGGTGGGGTGGGATCCCTGGATCGCTTTATTTGTTCCTCTTCCCAATCTGGCCACGTAGAATAAATCTGCTTTCTCTGATTTCCATAATTACCTGTTTAATTGAATTTATTGAAAACTGGTGGCCAAGCCTAACTTATTAGGATGGCTAGAGAAACTGGTAATTTCCTCTCTCTCTCTCTTTCTCTCTCTCTCTCATTTTTGAGATAAGATCTCCCAGTATAGCCCCCAGCTGGCCTGAAACTCAATATGTAGACCAGGCTGGTGTCAATCTCACAGAGATTTTCCTGCCTCTGCCTCCTGAGTGCTGGGATTATAGGCGTGCACCATCCCCCTTTCTTTCTTCAAAAACAAACAGTGGGAATCCTGGTGCACACCTTTAAAATTTTTTTTATTTATTATTTTATTATTATTATTAACATATATGAGTGTACTGTCTGTATGCAGGTGCACCCATGTTGTGCAATGCCGCAGAGGTCAGAAGAGGGTGTTGGATTCCCCTGGAACTGGAGTTAAAGACAGTTCTTAGCCACCATGTGCATGCTGGGAATCGAACCCCTCAGTGGTTAAGAGCAGTAGGCGCTCTTAACCACTGAGCCATCTCTCCAGCCCCCTGGTGCACACCTTTAATCCCAGCACTCCAGTACAGAGGCAGGTGAATCTCCATGAATTCAAGGCCAACCTGTCTACATAGTGAGTTCCAGGCCGGCTGGAGACCCTGTCTCAAAAGACTAAACACACAACAACAATAACAACAACAACAAAACCTGTAAAAATAGACACAAGAAAACACTCTTATTTTGTGTGAAGGGACCAGAAGATAGACCATGGGAGTTGGTTCTTTCTCTCTCCCATGTGGGTTCTGGGGATGGAGCCCAAGTCACTACGCTGAAAGACAGTGCCCTCCCCACTGACCGTCCACCAGCTCTTTCCTCTCCTCTCCTCTCCCCTCCTCTCCTCCCCTCTCCTCTTTCCTCTCCTCCCCTCTCCCCTCCCCTCCCCTCTCCTCTCCCCTCCCCTCCCCTCCCCTCTCCCCTCCCCTTTCCCCTCCTCCCTCCTCCCTTCTCTCCTCCCCTCCCCTCCCCTCCCCTCTTCTCTTTTTTGGTAAGACCTGAACCCAGGCCTTGCATGCATCTGTACCACTGATCAACACCCCCAGCCCCAAAGTAAAATGCTAAGGTAGCAGACAGAGGCTCCAAACAGACATTTTATTCTTGAAAACAGGAGATTCCAATTAACACAAAGTTCTTTTTGCAGGTTCTTAGCCTTGTAGATTAAAAAAAAATTTTTTTTTTAAAGACTCAGAGGAAAACTTGGGACAATTTTATTGGCATTTGAGAACAAAATGAAACAAAACAAAACAAAAAAACAAAACAAAGACAAGAAATCTCAGCAGCTGTGAGGCGGGAGAAAGTTATGCTTTTTGAACTGCCAAGAAAGCTCAGAAATGGAAGTCTCTAAGCAGCTTTGTGGGAAGGTGGTGGTGGTGGTGGTGGTGGTGGTGTGTGTCTTCAAAAGAGAGACAGAGAGCCCAGAATGTCCAGAAAGGCAGGTTTAGGATTTTAACTGGCATTTGAAAAAGGGAGAAAGAAAGAGGGGAAAAGTTAAGCTTACTGTGCAAACTGAGAAGTCAGAAAGTGAGCAGACTCAGCATAAATGGGTGGACTCCAGCTGCCATCTGTCTCTGCCTCTCTGTCCCCCTCTCTCTCTGTCCTGCCCCTCTTTCTGCCCAGCCCCCGCCACGTGTCTGCAGGCAGCTCACGCTGGCAGTCCCACATGGAAGTAAAGCATGTTCCTGGAGTGACCTAAGCCTCATGTGCCTTTTATTGGGTTCATGCCTTTTTATTTTTATTTTTTTATTTTTTATTTTTTTGGTCTTTTCGAGGCAGGGTCTCCCTGTAGCTCCAGCTGTCCTGGAACTCACTCTGTAGACCAGGCTGGCCTTGAACTCACAGCCTGCCTCTGCCTCCCAAGTGCTAGGATTAAAGGCGTGCGCTACCACGCCCGGCATTTTTTAATTTTTTAAATTATTTTTTATGTGTATGAGTGTACTATCTGCATGTAGGTTGGTGCACCCATGTCGTGCAATGCCTCGGAGGTCAGAAGAGGACATCGGATTTCCCTGGAACTGGAGTCAAAGACGGTTCTTAGCCGCTATGTGGGTGCTGGGAATCGAACCCTGGTCCTCTGCAAGAGCAGTTGGTGCTCTTAACCACTGAGCCATCTCCTCAGCCCCCAATTAGACTGGTTTTGAACACAAAAATCCATCTGCCTCTGCTGGAATTAAAGGGTGTGCCACCATGCCTGGCATAAAACAAAAATTTTAATAAAAATATTTTATTTAAAAATATTTTATGTGTGTGTATTGCATGCATGTATGTGCACCCATGTTATGCAATGAAGATTTTATTTATATGTATATATGAGTGTATGTCTGTGTACGTATATGCAGGGCATGAGCATGGTGGGCTAATGGGCACATGTGTATCATGACTTTCCTGTGTCCAACTTGTGGGAGTTGCTCTCTTTCAACCATGTTCATCCTGGGAATTGAACTCAGGTCATCAGGGTTTATCTTTCGGGAGGCTTTACTTGTCCAGCCGTCTGGCTAGCCCCTCTCACTTTTAAAATGTCTTCAGGCATATCATGTTTCTTTTCATCTTCTGGCTGTTCCCTAAAAGTTGTAAAACAGGATTTGTTTTTTCCCCTGAGGTCTTAGGCCTTGCCTGGGCAAGGACACCTGCTGTCTTCATCAAAGGGGATTATCAATGGGGCTACTTGAGAGGGGATGATTGACTATGGAGCTTCAACATGTGAGAGGAGGGCGATTAACTATGGAGCTTCAAATTCTTTTTTTTTTTTTTAGTTTTTAAATTTTATTTATTTTTGTATGTGTATGAATGTATTGTCTGCATGTAGGTTTGTGCACCTGTGTCATGCAATGCCACGGAGGTCAGAAGAGGGTGTCGGATTCCCCTGGAACTGGAGTTCTCCTGGAATTAGTGTTACAGACGGTTCTCAGCCGCCATATGGGTGCTGGGGATTGAACCCGGGTCCTCTGCAAGAGCGGTCGGTGCTCTTAACCACTAGGCCATCTCTTCAGTCCTGGAGCCTCAAATTCTGACGGGCAATTGTGATACTTGCTCTTTGCTCAAAATTAATGTGTTATCTGAAACACAAGATGTGAGGTCCAAAGCTGAATGAGGGAGGGGTCTAGCCTTGATAATTTCCAAGCGTAGAATGTCTTACTAGCCACCTAACCCTGCACCCCTACACATTAGTGGTGTACTAATGTGTCTTAGGGTATATCTCATTGGCTGGTCCTGTGGCTTTTGCCCATGAGCAAAGGATGCTGAGAAAGGAGTGCTTGATTTACCATCCTCCAAAATGGACAAAAGGGGCCCAGGTGCTGGGTGAGGGGAGCTGCGTTAACATCTCTTGTGGCTGTGGGCCAGTCCTGGGCTGCCCACACACCCATCCTGTCAGGTCCTCTGGGCATCCAGTCCTGGGCTGCCCCCACACCCATCCTGCCAGGTCCTCTGGGCATCCTGGGTGTTGCTGTGGCCCGCCAGCTCCATTCACATTTCCCATCTGCAAACTGTAACTGAGGTCCTGGAAGAAATCGGCATTCTTTAGCTAAGAGTCTTAGGAGCTTTTACTAAAAGTATGTAGGTTGGAGTGTCTCCTAAGCCTGAGCCTCATCAGGAAGAGCCTTTCTTAGGGAGGCAGGGAGAATTCCTGGAACCTAGTTAGGAACACTTTCTGACCCTTTATCTTAAGTTTCCATTTTAGGGTTTTCTTTTTTGTTTAGAATTTTGTTTGATTGATTGAATGAATTTTTTACTTTTTTATTTTTTGGTTTTTTTTGAGACAAGGTCTCCCTTTAGCTCCAGCTGGCCTGGAACTTGCTATGTAGACCAGGCTGTAAGGTTATGGCACGCCCCCCCCCCCCCCGAATGAAAGGTCTAAGCTCTTCGGAGCAAAGTTTAATTCAGGGTAGCCGGGGCTAGGCTCAGGGGAGAGGTAGAGCCAAGCCCAGAATGGCGTCTGGCTTGGGAATTTAAGGGAGAAGGTGGGAGTGGGATTCAGTGAGAGTGGGGGTGGGAAGCGCACTCTGCAGGAGTCTGGAGTCTGGCTTCCAAAAAGGCGGAAGATTCCTGAATAATCGGTGATGGCCTGTTTTAGCATAGCCAAAGGCTGGCCTGGTAGAGCAGGATCCTGGGCACCACCGGTCTTAGGTGTCTCTGCATTCCAATGGGCTTCTGGATCTCACAACCTGACATTCCAGCCTTTTGTTTCTATAGGAAAAATGGCGGTGCTCTGTCTTCTGTATCTGCTTCAGAGCTGATCAGGGGTGAAGTCCTGGGGGAACAGCTGTCAGGCTGGAGGGTTAGAATCCAGTTTCCCATTTTGGCTGCTTGGGGTGCTCTGCTCAGTGGGTTTGGTCCAGATCGATAGTGGCCAGTACTTAGTAGATATTTTCTCTGCAACTGAAAGGACATGCTGGTTGAGTCTTACATGAGTATACCAGTGCAGGGACCAACAGGGGGCTACAGGGTGCATTAGCAATTGGAGGGTCCCGGTCTAGGGAATGCAGAGGGAAAAAGGATGTGTACCCTGGTTTGAGAAATTGGAAAAAGTTTTAGTACACAGAGCTCTAGAATGAGGGCCAGCTTTAATACACGGGGCTCCAGAATGAGAGCCATAACCATGAGAATATAAAAGGTGGTATTTTCTGGCATGGCACATTAGATCTGTCATCTATCTCTGAGATATTTTCTAACACAGGCTGACCTTAAACTCACAGAGATCTGCCTGCCTCTGCCTCCCAAGTGCTCGGATTAAAAGTGTATGCCACCACGACCAGCCAATTGATTTATTTTTATGTGTGTGAATGTTGTGCCTGCATGTATGTAAATGCACCCATGCATGCAATACCTGCAGAGGTCAGAAGAGGGCATTGAAATCCCTGGAACTGGAGTTGTTAGCCACCTGGTGGATGCTGGTGCTGGGTGCAAGAGCAGCGAGCTCTCTTAACTGCTGAGTCATCTCTACAGCTCTCCACCCTCTCTTTTTCTTGTTTGAAACAGGGCCTCTATCCCAGGCTGATCTTGAACTTGATATAAACTTGCTGATGACATGGAACCTCTAGTCCTCCTGTCTCTAATTCCCAGTGCTGGAATTACATGTGTGCACAGCCACACTCAGGTTCTGTGCTGGGGTTGGAACCCAGGGGTTCCTGGAAAATAGGCAAGCACTCTACCCACTGAACTACATCCCCAAATTCCTTAACACACACACACACACACACACACACACACACACACACACAAACAAAAAAAACAAAACAACACTTGGGAGGCAGAGGCAGGCAGATCTCTGTGAGTTTAAGGCCAGCCTGGTCTACGTAACGAGTTCCAGGACAACCAGAGCTACAGGGAGACCCTGTCTCAAAAAGACCAAAAAAACCCCACAAAAAACAAAACTTTTTTAGCCAGGCATGATGATGCATGCCTTTAATCTCAGCACTCAGGAGGAAGAGGCAAGTGGATCTCTGTAAGATTGTGGGCCCTGCTTGTTCTGGTGAGTTCCAGGCTAGCTGGGGCTACAGGGAGACCCTGTCTCAAAAAGCAAAAGCACGCCTTTAATCCCAGCACTCGGGAGGCAGAGGCAGGCGGATCTTTGTGAGTTCAAGGCCAGCCTGGTCTACAGAGTGAGTTCCAGGACAGCTGGGACTATAGGGAGACCCTGTCTTGAAAAGACCAAACCACCCCCCAAAAAAACCCAAAACAAAACTTACACCCAGAAAACCCCCCAAAGCAAAAAAAAATTAAATTGTGTGTATATGGTCATGTGTATGTATATATGTATGTTCTAGGGCCTGAAGGCCAGAGGAGGGTGCTGGATATCCTGTTCTGTCACTCACTCCCTTTCCTCTGAGTCAGGACCAAGGCTGGCAGCCAGCAAGCCCCAGCAATCCTGTCTCTGCCTCCCACAGGACTTGAATTACAGACACTCAAGACCACATTTATATGTGGCTTTGAGGGATTTGAAATCGGGTCAGCAAACACTCTTATTACCTGAGCATGTCAACCCCACCTTTTTTTTTTGTGATTCTGGGAATTCTGTAGTCTCATGTGTGCTAGGCAAATACTCTAGCACTGAGCTATATTCTTGGTCTTTTTTTCTTTTTTTTTTTTTTTTCCGAGACAGGGTCTCCCCTATACCCAGCCCCCAGGTAGCCTGGAACTCACTACATAGACCAGGCTGGTTTCAATCTTACATGGATTCTCCTGCCTCTGCTTCCCTGAGTGCTGGGATTACCACACCTGGCACTTCCTTTTTTTTGTGTGTGTGTGTCTATGATCATCAGAAGAGGGGTCTGACCCTTTGGAGCTGGAGTTACAGGCAGTTGTTTGTGACCCTGATGTGGGTGCTTGGGACTGACCTCTGGAAGAATATGGAGCACTCTT
>VZQC01013760.1:463467-602748 GCA_009823505.1 Rhizomys pruinosus
TATATATATATATATATATATATATATAAATAAAAAAATAAAAACAAACCCAAAGCCACAACAAAAACAAACAAAAGCCTATGATTGGTATGTAGAGATCTTATTTGCCATTTTATTGTGTCCAGTTAATCTTCTGTATTTTTCTTTCTTTGGTCTTTTTTTTAAATTTTATTTATTTTCTATGTGTATGAATGTACTGTCTGCATGTAGGTTTGTGCACCCGTGTTGTGCAATGGTGCAGAGGTCAGGAGAGGTTGTCGGATTCCCCTGGAACTGGGGTTCTCCTGGAATTGGAGTTAAAGACGGTTCTCAGCCGCCATGTGGGTGCTGGGGATTGAACCTGGGTCCTCTGCAAGAGCAGTCAGCGCTCTTAACCGCTAGGCCATCCCTCTAGCCCCTCTTTAGTCTTTTTGAGACAAGGTGTCTTTGTAGCCCCACCTGGCCCAAAACTCTGTAGACCAGGCTGGCCTTGAACGCACAGAGATCCGCCTGCCTCTGCCTCCCGAGTGCTGGGATGTGCACCGCCACGCCCAGCTAAATTTAATTTAATTTTATGTGTATGAGAGTTATGCCTTCATGTAAGTACACCTGTGTTGTGCAAAGCCCTCAGAGGCCAGAAGAGAGCATCAGATCTCCTGGAACTAGAGTTAGGGACAGGTGTTAGCTATCGTGTGGGTGCTGTGAACCAAACCCGGTTCCTGTGCAAGAGCAGTCAGTGCTCTTAACTGCTGAGCCATCTCTGCAGCCCCTTCTTTTCCAGTCTTATCCCTTCCTTCCTTCCTTCCTTCCTTCCTTCCTTCCTTCCTTCCTTCCTTCCTTCCTTCCTTCCTTCCTTCCTCTGTTTCTTTCTCTTTTTCTTACCATATTGCATTGGTAAGATACAGATACCCATGTCTTACTTCTGATTTTATTTTATGGAATGTTAACTGTGGCTTTTTTGGAAGTGTCCTGTTGAGGAATTCCTGGTCTGCCTACTTTTCCTGGAGGTTTTTTTTTTTTTCACATAAATTTATTTTTATTTTTTTAACAAATGTAGACCCGTGTTCCCGCCCATTCGCCACCCTGCCAGAGCTCATGCATTCTGCCAAACATGCTTTTCATCTCTTAGTCTTTCTCAATAATCTCCATGAGGAAGTTGACTGTTTTGAGCAGAAGTTCACTGTTTCAGTCAGTTCTTTGATGCAGTCCTTTCTGTTGTTGTTGTTGTTGTTTCCAATATGCGTTATGCCCAACTGCTTTGGACAAAAGCTCAGCGGGCCCTACACAAGAAATACTTACAACTGGGTAATTGGCACTAGCATCCACAGATGAGGGATACCATTCGTCGTTTGCTTTTCTGGGACTGTGTTACTTCACTCAGCATAATGTCCTCTAGCTCCAGCCATTTTCCTTCAAAGCTCGTGATGTCATCTTTCTTTACTGCTGCATAGAACTCCATTGTGTAGATGTATCACATTTTCTCTATCCACTCGTCAGTTGAGGGGCATTTAGGTTGGTTCCAGCTCCTTGCTATTGTGAAGAGAGCTGCAATAAACATGCCATCGCATCGTATCTCTTTGGTGGCGGTGAGTCTTGTGGTACATGCCCAGGAGTGGGTATGGCTGGGTCAGGTTGGCAAGATTCATTCCAAGTCTTCCAAGGGTTCTCCACGCTGCTTCCAAGTGGCTGTAACAGTTAACATTCCCACTGCAATGTATGAGTGTTTCCCTTTCCCCGCAAACCTCTCCAGCACTTGGTATCATGTGTTTTCTTGATCCTAGCCTCACCATCTATTAGTGAGTAAGATCGGATATCTTAAAGTGGTTTTGACTAGCATTTCCTTAATGATTAGCCATGTGAACCTTTCTTGAGGTGTTTACTCAGGTCATCTCTATTCTCACTTGGAAGTCCTCTGTTTCAGTTCTGCTCCATACTTGAGTGGGTGTCATTGTGTTCTTTTTTTCTTAGTTCTCTGAGTAGTTTTATATTATTCTGGGGAAATCAATGCTTTGTCATGTTATCTGAACTGTGAAGGTTTTCTCCCACTCTGTGGGCATTCTCTTCACTTCCTTGCTTGTTTCTTTTGATGTCAATGCTAAGCTTTTGAGTTTATGAGGTCCCATTGTCAATGACTCTCTTAATTCTTGTTGCAGCTGTCTGTCTGATTTAGGAAGTCTTTTCCTCACCTATGTTTGTATGTCTGCTGCCAACTTTTTCCTTCATAACACTTCAAGGTTTGGGGTTCACGATGTAGTTCTTTGTATCCATCTGGAGTTCACTTTGACAGGGCGAGAGGTAGGGTTTAATTTCATTTCTCTCTACAAGTGGTGATCCCATTTATGCCAACACCACTTGCGAAGATGCGTTTCTTTTCTCCATTGTGGCTTCTTGGCCCCTTGTCAAATATAAGATGGCTGGAAATTGGGTTTGATTTTTCCAAGGGATTTGGCATCTTGAGTTTTGTTCATTGGTCAACAGGTCTGTTTTCTTTGTGCCAAAGTACCAGGCTGTTTTTCTACTATAGCCCTGTTTATCAGTTTGAAGTTTGGTATAGAGATTCCCCCTGTGTATCTCTTTTTCCACTCAGTTGTTTTGGCTATTGCGGAGTCTTTTGTTTTTCCAAATGAATTTTAAGAACTTTTTTTCCAAGCCTGGAAGAAACTCTTGAGATTTTGATTGGATTGTCGGTTAAATCCTACTAAGTAGTTTAGGTAAATAGACATTTTATACAATGTTAAGTTTCCCAATCCATGAGCATGGCGAGGTTTTCCCTCTTCCTGATGTCTTCTTCACTCTTTGTCTTTAAAGGTTACAAATTTTTGTTGTAGATGTCTTTTGGTTCTTTGGTTAGGTTTGTTCCTAGGTCATTTTATTTTTGCGGCTATTGGTTAGTGGGAAGGCCTCTTTGATTCTATTCTCCAGTTGCTTTTTGTTGGTTGGAAAGAAAGGCCATTGATTTTTTTAATTTTATTTATTTCCGTATGTGTATGCAAGTATTGTCTGCATGCAGTCTGTTGCCACCCGTGACGTGCAAATTGCCGCGGAGGTCAGAAGAGGGCGTCGGACTCCCCTGGAACTGGAGTTTCTCCTTGAATGGGAGTTTCTGCGGATTCCGGCCGCCATTAGGTGCTGGGGACGCAACCCGGGTGTCCTCTGCAAGGAGCCGGTCGGCGCTCTTTTAACCGCTAGGCCCACTCTCTCAGCCCCGGCCATTGATTTTTTAAGGTTAATTTGTGTATCCTGCCATTTTGCTAAAGCTGTTAATCGTTTTTAGGAGTTTTCTGTGGAGTTTTTTAGCATCCAGTTAAACAATCATAATCATAGCAATAGGGATAGTTTGACTTCCTTTTTTCCAATTTATACTCCTTATATCCTTTTCTTGACTTAATGGCTCTAGCAGTGTTTCAAGCACTATATTGAAGAGTGAGTGGACGGGGGCCAGCCCTTGCCAAGTTCCTACCTTTAAAGGGAAGTGTTTCTGTCATTTCCCCATTTAGGGTGATATTGGTGTGGTTCCGTTATATGGCTTGATTTCATCGCAGGGAATGATCCCTCCAATCTAATCCTTCTAGGACTTTAACATGAAGTGCATGCTGGGATTTTCTCAAAGGCTTATCACACATAATTAGAGATTGATTTGGTGCTGGTTTTTGTCTTTATCCGTTTATGTGTTTGATGAGTTTATTGATTTTCGTTATGTTGACCTCCTGCATCTTGGTATGAATCCAACTTGGTGATTGATGGATGCATCTTCTTGATGTGTGGTCTGTATGCGATTTGCCAGGTATTCTGTTTAGATAGATTTTGCATCTGTGTTCAATGGGGGAGATGGGTCTATATCTCCTTTTAGTTGTGATCTTTCGCTTGGTTTTGGTCAAGGTGATGGCTGGCTTCATAAGAAGGAATTTTTGTAGGGAAATTCCCTCTGATTGTATCCTTCTAAACAGTTTCATTAATAATGAGTTTGGTCTTTTTGATGTTTTATAGAATTGCGCTGTGTAACATCTTCTTTTAATATCGTCCAATTAGTTTTCTGATTGTCTGTGTCTGGGGCATCCCCCAGAGGGATTCCCACTGCAGTCTTCCATAGGGTTGGTAAAGCTTGGCACGCGATTATCCTGCCCCTTTCCAGTGTGTCTCTTCTTCGGTGATCCTGACATAGTGGCTTCTCCTTGCCTGTATTCCCTGTGAGTCAAATGACTTCTTCAACTGTGTTGAAGCTTGCTTTGCTTTATGCCTCCTTCAAGATGCCTTCGTAATCCCAGTGGGGGGGGGGTCTCTCAGCCCGCGCCCATGTACCCTCCGCTGGGCAGGAATCTCCGGGTTTTTATTTTTTTATTTTTAATTTTTTTAGTGTTTTTGAGACAGGGTCTCTCTGTAGCCCTAGCTTCTGGAACTCCATGGATAGACTAGGCTGGTCTTGATCACGAGTTCACAGAAATCCACCTGTCTCTGTCTCCCAAGTTCTGTGATCAAAGGCCATGCTCAGCTATGGAACTCTGCTTAGACACATGCTATTCTCCTGCTGGTGTCCATGATTCTTAGGTTCTCTTCTTTATTTTCATCTCTATCCTGCTTAATTCTATAGTTTAGTTTTGTGGAGCTTTTTTTTCTTGTGGAGAGGCATATGAGATCTTTGAAAAAAACTTTCCTTTTGTTGGTGTATGTGTGTGTATGTGCTGGGGTTTGAGCTCAGGGCCTCTTGCATGTTAAATACATGTTTTACTAGTAAATTACACCTACAAAGACATATCTGAATATGCAGGTTCAATGGACTAGCACAAAGTGCACATGCTGTGACCATCACCTCCAGGCCATATCTGGATATGCAGGTTCAGTGCACTAGCACAAAGTGCACATGCTGTGACCATCACCTTCAGGCCCTTCATATCTTTTTTTTTTTTTTTTTTAATTTTTTTTTTATTATTTATTTTTTATGTGTATGCTAATGTACTGTCTGGCTATGGCAGGTCTGTTCACCCGTGTCGTGCAATGCTGCGGAGGTAAGAAGAGGTCTCGGATTTCCCGTGGGACTGGAGTTTCTTGGATTGGAGTTACAGACGTTCTTAGCCGCCCTTTGGGTCGCTGGGGGATCGACCCGGGTTCCTCTGTAAGAGTAGGTCGGTGGTCTTAACGCTCGGCTATCTCTCACAGCCCCATTATCTTTTTTTTTTTAATTTAAAAAAAAATTTTTTTTTTTTGTCTTCTTGAGACAGGGTCTGCCTAACGCCTCACTGGCCTGAACTCACTTGTAAGACAGGGGCGGCCCTGAATTCACAGAGATTGTCCGCTCTGCCTACCAGAGTGCTAGGGATTAAAAGCTGATGCCACCCCATCCCAAAGTAAAGAAAGTTCTCAGGGGCTGGAGAGAGATGGCTTCCTAGCGGTTAAGAGCGCCGACCCTCTTACAGAGGACCCGGGTTCGATCCCCACACCCACGCATATGGCGGCCGAGAACCGTCCTGAAACTCCCAACTCCAGGAGAAATGCACACTCCAGAGAATTTCCAGGGAACCACACCCTCTTCTGACCTCCGACCTGGCATGCTAGCACTGCACGGTTGCACTAGACTTCTGACACACAGACAGTACATTTTACACGTACAGAAATAAATAAAATTAAATAAAAAAAAAAAAAAAAAAAGCAGTTCTACAGTGTGGGAATGCGAAACAGTCAAACCAGTGCCCTCTGCAAGAACAGTCAGTGTTCTAACCACTTGAGCCATCTCTCCAGCCCTTAATTAAAATTTTTTATGCGGGCTGGAGAGCCTGGCCTAGGAGTTAAGCGCTGACTGCTCTTGCAGAGGACGTGTTGGGTTCGATCCCCAGTCACCACCATGGCAGCTGAGAACTGGCTTTAACTCCAGTTCCAGGGGAATCACCTCGCCCTCTTCTGACCTCTGCGCATTGCATCAGACATTGGTGTGCAGCAAACCTTACAGTGCACTCTTCTACACATATAAAAAAATTTGTGCATGTGTGTGTGTGTCTAGTTTGCTTTCAATGCTAGACAAATACCAACTGATTTGGCAGAGGAACGGATTTATTCTACTAGTGCACACTTTAGGAGACAGTCCAGGTAGGAACTAGGGCAGGGATACCTGAGGCAGAGCTGAAGCACCAGGCCATGGAAAGAACGCTGCTTCACTGCTTCAGCCTGCTTTCTTTCTTTCTTTCTTTCTCTTCTTTCTTCTTCTTTCTTTCTTTCTTTCTTCTTCTTTTTCTTCTTTCTTTCTTTTCTTGTCTCTTTCTTTTCCTCTCTTTCCTTCCTTCCTCCTTTCTTCCTTCTTCCTTTCCTTCCTCTCACTTCCTTCCTTCTTTCTTTTTTTCTTTTTTTGCTTCTTTCTTTCTTTTTTCTTTCTTTTGTCTTTTGAAGTCAGGGTTCTCCTTTAGTTCCAGCTGACCTGGAACTCACTATATAACCAGGTGTTGGCCTTGAACTCACAGAGATCCAACTGCTCTGACTCCCGCGTGCTGGGGACTAAGAGTGTGTTGCCACCACGCCCAGCAGCCTTCTTTCTTAACAATAACAACAACCTGCCCAAGGGTGGCACCTCCCACAGTGAAACTGGCCCTCCCTCTTATCTCAAACAATCAAGAAAATAGAACCAAGCCAGGTGTTGGCACATGCCCTTTCTATCCTCAGCACCTTGGAGGCAGAGGAGGCAGATCTTTGTGAGTTCATCGCCAGCCTGATCTACATAGAAAACATCCAGGTCAGGCTAAGGGAAAAAAAAACTAAAAAAGACAAAAAACCCATCTTCAGGAATAACTCAAAACCAACCAAAAACAATAAGAACAATCGTCTCTACATGCCAGGTATTTGGCTTTCAGCAGGCAGGTGCGTGTCTAACTTCAAGCCATTTGGTCCACATACATTCCCTAAATCCAAGTAGCCAGGGCTACATGACCGAGATCCCCATATTTTTTTTTTTTTTTTTTTTGTTTTGCTTCTTTTAGAGACAGGGTTCTACCTGTGAGCTCCAGCGGCTGGACTTGTCTCTGTTGACCAGGCTGGCCTTGAACTCACAAAAGATCCACCTCCATGCCTCCCAATGCTGGATTAAAGGTTTCGCCAGCAAATTTGGAACAATACAATCTTTTAAAAAAAAAAAAAAGAAAAAAAACTAAAGAGGCGGCAGCGGGCCTGGGTGGCACATGCCATTATAACCCCAGCACCTGTAGGCAGAGGCAGGCAGATCTCTGTGAGTTCAAGGCCAGCCTGGTCTATGTAGGAGTTCCAGGACAGCTGGGGCTGCGGGGAGACTCTGTCTCAAAAAAGACATAAATAGGGGCTAGAGAGATAGCCTAGCGGTTAAGAGCACCAACTGCTCTTGCAGAGGATCCGGGTTCGATCCCCAGCACCCACATGGCGGCTGAGAACCGTGTGTAACTCCAATTCCAGGAGAACTCCAGTTCCAGGGGAATCTGAAAACCTCTTCTGACCTCCGCGGCATTGCACGACACAGGTGCACAGACCTACATGCAGACAGTACATTTATACACACACAAAAAAAAATTGACAAGAGCATTCTTTCTGTCCACTGCTAAAGCCACAGCTGAAGAGGCTTGCCTCTAGTGCCCTCTGCTGTGGTGAAAAGGAAGTCTGGTTGGTCCCCAGTGAAACCAAGGAAGTCACTGATACCAGTTTACATCAGCAGTTCCTGAAGCTGACTGAAGATGGTCTGATCATCCATAAGCCTGTGACTGTCCATTGATTCTGCAAAAACACCTTGGCTTTCCAGAAGGGCAGGCATATGGGCCCTGCCTGAAGTGACTTGGATCCGGCACAGGCTTCTCAGGCGGTACCGTGAGTTTGAGAAGATTGACCATCATGTGTATCATATCCCTTACCTGAAGATGAAGGGGAATGTGTTCAAAATCAAGAGGATTCTGTAGAACTGCAGCTGAATG
The DNA here is from genome assembly GCA_009823505.1 of Rhizomys pruinosus. Taxonomy (NCBI): domain Eukaryota; kingdom Metazoa; phylum Chordata; class Mammalia; order Rodentia; family Spalacidae; genus Rhizomys; species Rhizomys pruinosus. The sequence goes on from VZQC01013760.1 coordinate 471,360, forward strand.
AAGGCTGACAAGGCCCACGAGAAGCTCCTGGCTGACCAGGCTGGGGATCGCAAGTGTAAAAGGTGTTACAAGTACCTTGAGGAGTGCCTCTAGACCAAGAAGATGATCATCAAGACTGTCCAAGGAGGAAGAGGCTGAGAAACAAAGCTTCCTTTTCTAGTTTGTATATCATGGCCTTGGGCACAGAACAAGGATTGGTTATTAAAAAAAAAGGGCAGGTATGATAAGACAAGGATGTGTGCTCTTCTCACTCCTATTCAGTTTAATACTTGAGATTTAGCTAGAGCAATAAGACAAGAGAAGAAAATAAAAGAGCTATAAATAGCCAGGTATGGTGGCACACATCTTTATTTATTTATTTATTTATTTATTTTAAATTTTTTTTTGTTTATTTCGGTATGTGTATGAATGTACTGTCTGCATGCAGGTGTGTGCACCCGTGTCGTGCAATGCTGCGGAGGTCAGAAGAGGGTCTCGGATTCCCCTGGAACTGGAGTTCTCCTGGAACTGGAGTTTCAGACGGTTCTCGGCCGCCGTGTGGGTGCTGGGGATCGAACCCGGGTCCTCTGTAAGAGCGGTCGGCGCTCTTAACCGCTAGGCCATCTCTCCAGCCCGGCACACATCTTTAATCCCAGCATACAGGAGGCAGAGGCAGGCAGATCTTTGTGAATTCAAGGCCAGCCTGCTCTTCATAGTGAGTTCCAGGACAGCTGGGGCTACTGGGAGAACCTGTCTCAAATGCACACACACACAAAGGAAGAAAACCAACTCTACACACTTGTGTTATTTGCTTTATTTTATGTGTATGAGTGTTTTGCCTGCATGTATGTAAGTACACTTGCGTTAAGAAATATCTGAAGAAGAAAAAGAAAAAAGAAAAAAAAAATATCTGCGGAGGCCAGGAAAGGGTATAGGATCCCCTGGAACTGGAGTAAAGGATGGTGTAGGATCCTCTGCAACTGGAGTAAAGGATGGTTGTTAGCTGCCACGTGGGTACCAGGAACCAAACTTGGGTTCTCTCTCCAGCCCCACATTTTCTTTTTTAAAATATTTAAAAAATTTTTAAATTTATTTTTATGTAATGAGTGTATTGCCTACATGTATGTAAGTGCATCTGTGTCATGAGTATCCTTGGAGGTCAGAAGAGGACATTGGATCCCTTGGAACTGGAGTTATAGATAGTTAGCTGCCGTGTGGGTGCTGGGAACTGAACCTGGGTCCTCTGCAAGAGCATCCAGTGCTCTTAATTGCTGAGCCATCTTCCCAGCCCTGAGAATGTTCTTTGACTGGCTTTCAAAAACAAAGCAGAGGGGCTGGAGAGATGTTTCACAGCAGTAAAGAGCACTGAGTGTTCTTTCAGAGGACCTATGTCTGGCTCCCAGCACCCACATGGATGCTACAACAGTCTGTAACTCCAGTTACAGACCTTCTGTCTGTAACTGGAGGGGATCTGATACCTTCTGTCCTCTTCATTCTTTAGGGGCATTGCATGCATGTAGTGTACACACACACACACACACACATATATATATATGCAAGGCAAAGCACTCATATACATAAAGTTAAAAAATAATTGAGAAAAAGCAAAGAGGCAAGCCATCTGCATTGCACCAGCCCCTCCCACCTGTATGCTACAAGCCTATGGTGGGCGAAGCAGCCTCTATGGCACCTGGATTGTTTTGTTTGTTTGTTTTTGAGACAAGGTCTCCCTGTAGCTTCAACGGTCCTGGAACTCACTATGTAGAGCAGGCTGGCCTTGAACTCAGAGATCTGCCTGCCTCGGCCTCCTGTGTGCTGGGATTAAAGGCATGTGCCACCATACTGGGAAAGTTTTCAAAAATTTTTTTGGGGGGGGTCTTTTTTGAGACAGGGTCTTCCTGTAGCTCCAGCTGTCCTGGAACTTACTCTGTAGACCAGGCTGGTCTTGAACTCACAAAGATCTGCCTGCCTCTGCCTCCCGAGTGCAAGGATCAAGGCATGTGCCACCATGCCCAGCTTAAGTTTTCAAATTTTAGTAAGACTAGTATCCTACCAGCCTACACTTCTGCAGAAGGTGATACAGAGTTGGGAAGACATGTGAAGAAAGTAAAGAAATGCACACAAACAATGCTGAGGTCTTATGCTTCCACTGCAGACAGCTTCTCCTGGCCCCTCAGCTTTAACTGAGATGCAGGTGTCCAATCTGATGCAGGACTAAGGTTTTTTTAACCTTAATTCATGATTTTACCAAACAAGGGAATATTGCAAAACTCTACCTCAGACTTAGGAAGAAATGAGAAATGGTCGAAGCTTTCCCTAAAGGAAAACCCTAGATGGCTGGGCTGAGCCCCCACAGAGGCCGTAGGAATTTGCTCCCCTTGCCTAGCCTGCCAAGGGAAATGGATCCTCTTTGAGGTCATTTCCTTGCCTTGCTTGGAGAGTGGAGCACCAGGCCCTGCAGCACTCCTGAGGGTCCTTGTGTCCCTTAGTTCACACGGGCAGCATTCCTGAGGGTCCTTGTGTCCGATCTTAGTTCACACGGGCAGCACTCTTGAGGGTCCTTGTGTCCAATCTTAGTTCACACGGGCAGCATTCCTGAGGGTCCTTGTTTCCGATCTTAGTTCACACGGGCAGCATTCCTGAGGGTCCTTGTGTCCGATCTTAGTTCACACGGGCAGCATTCCTGAGGGTCCTTGTGTCCAATCTTAGTTCACACGGGCAGCATTGCTGAGGGTCCTTGTGTCCAATCTTAGTTCACACGGGCAGCATTCCTGAGGGTCCTTGTGTCCGATCTTAGTTCACACGGGCAGCATTGCTGAGGGTCCTTGTGTCCGATCTTAGTTCACACGGGCAGCATTGCTGAGGGTCCTTGTGTCCATCTTAGTTCACACGGGCAGCATTCCTGAGGGTCCTTGTGTCCATCTTAGTTCACACGGGCAGCATTCCTGAGGGTCCTTGTGTCCGATCTTAGTTCACACGGGCAGCATTGCTGAGGGTCCTTGTTTCCATCTTAGTTCACACGGGCAGCATTCCTGAGGGTCCTTGTGTCCAATCTTAGTTCACACGGGCAGCATTGCTGAGGGTCCTTGTGTCCGATCTTAGTTCACACGGGCAGCATTGCTGAGGGTCCTTGTTTCCATCTTAGTTCACACGGGCAGCATTCCTGAGGGTCCTTGTTTCCATCTTAGTTCACACGGGCAGCATTGCTGAGGGTCCTTGTGTCCGATCTTAGTTCACACGGGCAGCATTGCTGAGGGTCCTTGTTTCCATCTTAGTTCACACGGGCAGCATTCCTGAGGGTCCTTGTGTCCATCTTAGTTCACACGGGCAGCATTCCTGAGGGTCCTTGTGTCCGATCTTAGTTCACACGGGCAGCATTGCTGAGGGTCCTTGTTTCCATCTTAGTTCACACGGGCAGCATTCCTGAGGGTCCTTGTTTCCATCTTAGTTCACACGGGCAGCATTCCTGAGGGTCCTTGTGTCCGATCTTAGTTCACACGGGCAGCATTGCTGAGGGTCCTTGTTTCCATCTTAGTTCACACGGGCAGCATTCCTGAGGGTCCTTGTTTCCATCTTAGTTCACACGGGCAGCATTCCTGAGGGTCCTTGTGTCCGATCTTAGTTCACACGGGCAGCATTGCTGAGGGTCCTTGTGTCCGATCTTAGTTCACACGGGCAGCATTGCTGAGGGTCCTTGTGTCCATCTTAGTTCACATGGGCAGCATTCCTGAGGGTCTTTGTGTCCGATCTTAGTTCACACGGGCACATTGCTGAGGGTCCTTGTGTCCGATCTTAGTTCACACGGGCAACATTCCTGAGGGTCCTTGTTTCCATCTTAGTTCACACAGTCAGCATTCCCGCTGGGCTTCTGTGGTTAAACCTGCTCTAATCTCCATACCAAAAGGGTTTTGGATTATAGTCTTATTTTCTGCAGTATAAATAGGCTGAGAACTTCCAAATCCTTTTTTTTTTTTTTTTTTGAATGTTTGGAAATCAAACCCTCCATACTAGGTAAGCCCAGAACTACTACTGAGTTACTCCGCCTCAAGTTTTCCAGATCTTGAAATTTGGTTTCTTTTTATCTTTGATTAATCGTATCTTTGATTCCTTTCTCTCTTGTATTTACCATAAGCAGTCAGAGCTCTTCAGTCATCTAAGATAGTTAATGTTTGCAGAGGTTGCTCAATTGGTAGTCTCTTTACGTTCTTCTTCCCTTTGTCACTGTTTATTCTTGTTTTTTTTTAATTTTTTTTTTTGTGGGGGGATGTTTTTTAGACAGGGTCTCCTTGTAGCCCAGGCTGGCCTGGAACTAGCCCTGTAGACTAGGCTGGCCTTGAACTCACAGAGATCCGCCTGCCTCTGCCTCCCGAGTGCTTGGATTAAAGGCATGTGCCACTATGTCTGGCAAAAGAAGACAACTTTTGAGAATCAGTTCTGTCTACAGTATGAGACTTGAAAGATTGAACTCAAGTCATCTGACTTGGTGGCAAGTGCCTTGTTTTTTCTTTTTTTAAGATTTGTTTATTTGTTTATTTTTGTAATTTTTTGGAGGGGGTCTTTTTGAGACAAGGTCTTCTTGTAGCCCAGCTGGCCTGGAACTCACTGTGTAGACCAGGCTGGCCTTGAACTCACAGACATCTGCTTGCCTCTGCCTGGGATTAAATTCGTGTATCACCACATTCAGCTATTTGTTTATTTTTGAGACAGAGTCTCACTATGTAGCCCTGGCTGGCTTGGAACTCATATATGGACCAGGCCAAACTTGAACTCACAGAGATCCTCTTGCCTCTGCATTCTGAGTGCTGGAATTAAAAGCATGCTTGGGTGATATATTTTATTTTGAACTATGTGAATGTGTGTGGGTTTGTGTTTGAATGCAGGTACCCTAGGAGGCCAGAAGGTGTCAGATTCCTCCCTCCGAGCTAGAGTTGCAGGCAGTTGCATCACCTGACAAGATGCTGGGAATTAAATCCAGGTCCTCAGAAAGAGCAGCCAGTGCTCTTAACCACTTATCTCTTCATCCCCCTCTTTTTTTTTTTTTTTTTTTTTGTTTTTTTTTTTGAGATAGGATCTTCCTGTAGCTCCAGCTGTCCTGGAACTCATGTGTCGACCAGCCTGGAACTCACAGAGATCCGCCTGCCTCTGCCTCCTGAGTGCTGGGATAAAAGGTGTGCACCGCCTGGCCATCCCCGTCTTTTTTTTTTTTTGTTTGTTTTTTTTGAGACAGGGTCTCCCTGTAGCCCCAGCTGTCCTGGAACTCACTCTGTAGACCAGGCTGGCCTTGAACTCACAAAGATCTGCCTGCCTCTGCCTCCTGAGTGCTAGGATTAAAGGCGTGCACCACCACGCCTGGCATCCCCGTCTTTTAAATAGTGTGTTTTTGTCACTTTAGTGTCAGTGTTTGCCCTGTGTGGCTGTTCTTATTGTCAGTTATTACTTGTTTTCTGTTCAGATTGTCCAGTCCCTTAGTGTTCCTGAAAGGTTTGATTGTGTGCCTAATATCACATTTGTAAAATTGATTGGAGGAATTTGGAGCCCGGGACTCTCTCTAGGGAGGATTTACAGTATTTCTGCCAGGACATTAGCCTAATTACAGAGACCGAGATGATCAGAGGTGAAATCTAACCCAGGTCCTCTTCCTGGTGAAGTTCAGCTTAAGCTTTTCAGGTCTTGGCCCAAGTGAATGGGAGCATCAGGGAGAGACTTTGCACTCTGTGGGCTGTGGATCTGATCTTACTACTGTGGCTCCCAAACCTTCCAGAAGTGGTTCTCAGCCTCTCAGCCGCGCCTCTGAACTGTGTAAAGGCTCCAGAATAAGGACTCTGGGCGGCAGGTTCATCTCCACGATCTCTGTCTCTACTAGCCCTCATTGAACTGCAGCCTCTGTTGTACCTAGACATCCTTGAAGATGCCACAGTGGATTTTGGTTCTTTGAAGACAGAGTTTGAAGTTACCACTCCTGAGAGTTCTTTTCTCACTTTTCCTTAATAAATCTACATTTGCTTTGCTTAGAAAAAAAGATAAGGCCAGATGTGGTGGCTCACACCTTTAATCCCAGCACTTGGGAGGCAGAGGCAGGTGAATCTTTATGAGTTCAAGGCCAGCTTGAGTTCCAGGACAGCTGGGGCTACAGAGACACTCTGTCTCAAAAAGAAAAGAAAAGAAAAAAAAAGATAAAAGAGTAAAAGAGTCTTATTATCCTTATAGCTCAGAATGGCTGTGAACTCAAAATCCTCCTTCTCAGGCTCCTCGGTGCTGGTATTAAAGGCATGCACTTCCACAACCACAACCAGGTTCACACTGATTTTTTAAAAATTATTTTTATTAAAAAAATAAAAAAATAATTTTTTTTTTATTTTTTAAAATTTCATTTATTTCTGTATGTGTATCAATGTACTGTCTGCATGCAGGTTTGTGCACACGTGTCGTGCAATGCCGCAGAGGTCAGAAGAGGGTGTCAGATTCCCCTGGAACTGGAATTCTCCTGGAATTGGAGTTTCAGACGGTTCTCGGCCGCCATGTAGGTGCTGGGGATCGAACCCGGGTCCTCTGTAAGAGCGGTCGGCGGTCTTAACCGCCAGGCCATCTCTCCAGCCCCAAATTATTTTTATTTTATTTTATGTGTACGAGTGCTTTGCCTGCATTAAAGTGCACAATGTTCATGTAATGCCCATAGAGACCATAAGAGGGCAGTAGATCCCCTGGAACTGGAGTTAGGAACTGCTGTTAGCCGTTCACATGGGTGCTGGGAATTGAATTGGGGTCCTCTTCAAGAGCAGCAAGTATTCCTAACTTCTTAGTTTCTCCAGCCCTGATTTTTTTCTTAATGGTACTGGGGTCAAATCTACTTCACACATGCTGAGTTACATGTCTACCCTTTATAGTGATTTTTTTCCCTTCCTTCCTTCCTTCCTTCCTTCCTTCCTTCCTTCCTTCCTTCCTTCCTTCCTTCCTTCCTTCCTCTCTCTCTCTCTTTCTCTCTCTCTCTCTCTTTTAGGTACTAGAGCAGTTTTTTTTTTATTGTCTTTTTTGAGACAGGGTCTCCCTTTAGTCCCAGCTGGCCTGGAGCTCACTATGTAGACCAGGCTGGCCTTGAACTTACAGAGATCTGCCTGCCTCTGTCTCCCAAGTGCTGGGAGTAAAGGTGTGCACCACCTGCCTGGCTTAGGTACTAGAGCTGTAACTCAGGGTAGAGTACACACTGGGGGAGCACATAGCCCAGCCTCACAGAGATCTACCTGCCTGTAACTCACAGAGATCTACCTGCCTCTGCCTTTACTGGGATTAAACGTGTACCTGCATGCTGGGCTTTGTGTGTGTGTGTGTGTGTGTGTGTGTGTGTGTGTGTGTGTGTCTGTCTATGTGTATGTGTGTGTGTTTTCTTTTTAAGATAATGTCTCCTGTAGCCTAGCTGAGGCTGGCCTTGAACTTGCTAAGTTAACCAAGGAAGGCCTTGAATTCTGATCTCACCTCCAAATTCTGGGATTATAAGCATGCAGATTGCTGCCCATCTTTAAAAGTTTTTTTCTTTTAATTTCCTGACAGGGTCTTTGTAGCCTAAATTGGCCTTGAACTTAAGGTAATCCTCCTGTTGCAGCATCCGGAGTGCCAGGATACTGAATCACAACATCAAGTTGTGTTGCTTATTTTTCTCCTTTACAAGTTCTAGTAATGGTATTCATTTCCTTCTAATAACTATTTAAGCCAGGGCATGAATTTTCTCTGTTTTGTTTGTTTGGGACAGTGTGTCATACCGCCTAGGCTGGCCCTGAACTCCCTATGTCGCAGGAACTATCCGAACTCCTGAGCTTCCTGCCCCTGAGCATGGGACTGCAGATGACTACCACGGCTCTTGTTTTGTGAATTTTGACTTACAATATTTTCATTCAGTTCTTCATATTTGTTAATTTCCTTCGCATTCTCTCTCTCTCTCTCTCTCTGTCTCTCTCTCTCTCTCTTTCTCTCTCCCTCTCTCTCCTTTCTTTCTCAATGCCCTCTCCCATCGTTCTGTTCTTCCTCGGAAAGCATCTTACTGTGCATGCCAGACTGGCTTCAAGGCTTCTGTCCCCTGGTCTGCCTCAGTCTCCAGTGCTGAGATTCCCGGCCTTCGTCACAATGCCTGTTTGACTCAGAACAGCTCACACTTTGTGTTTGTGTGTGTGTCCGTCCTATTTGTTAGTTTCTCAAAGTATAAAGGTTGTTATTGTTGGGTTGTTGTGTCTTTTTTCCCCTTTTCTTTTTTTTAACTTTGTGGCAATGTAGTCTTTTTGTGTTGGTTTCTACCTTCATCCTGTTGTGTTCAGGCTTGCTTACTTCCTGACTTCACACACACACACACACACACACACACACACACACACACACACACTGCAGATTCTGGTTTGCTCTTGAATAGCGTATGGCCCGAGAACCTATCATGTATGTCATCCATTCTTGGAATGCTCTGTGTGCCCTAAGGTGGTGTGTTATGGGGTGCAAGTGGAGTTCAAGTGTGTTCTTTTTTTAAATTTTTTAAAAATTTATTCTTTATATGTATGAATGTACTGTCTGCATGCAGGTCTGTGCACCCGTGTCGTGCAGTGCCACAGAGGTCAGAAGAGGGCATCAGATTCCCCTGGAACTGGAGTTAAAGACGGTTCTCAGCCGCCATGTGGGTGCTGGGGATCGAACCTGGGTCCTCTGCAAGAGCAGTCAGTGCTCTTAACCACTAGGCCATCTCTCCAGCCCCCAGAATTTCTTATGTCTGTGTTCTAACAGTCTCAGTTTCTTATTACACACTCACCAAAATCCCATTTTTTGTCTCGCTTTCCTGAACTGTTTTATTTTGGAACAAAAGAATCGATAGCTGTCCTGGTCATGAGCTCACTGTCCTTACCTTTTGTTTTATTGATTCACAATATAGTTGTTGAAAGGTAATAAACTATTCATAGACTTGGAAACTCCAACTTTCTCAAAGCTTCTCTAAAAAAATGTGTATGTCTTTTAAAAAGATTATATATTGCATATCTTAAATCATTTTGATGTTGTGCTTAGGTAAAGAGCTGACTCACAGCCCAAGATGTTGCTGTTTCTTTTTTTTTTTTTTTTAATATATTTTTTATTTTTTCTATTATTTATTTATTTATTTATTTATTTATATGAATGTACTGTTTGCATGTAGGTTTGTGCACCTGTGTCATGCAATGCTGCGGAGGTCAGAAGAGGGTGTCGGATTCCCCTGGAACTGGAGTTCTCCTGGAATTGGAGTTACAGACGGTTCTCAGCCGCCATGTGGGTGCTGGGGATCGAACCTGGGTCCTCTGCAAGAGCAGTCGGTGCTCTTAACCACTAGGCCATCTCTCCAGCCCCTGAAGTGTGTTCTTTATGAGTTTTCTTTTCTGTTTGCAGATTATCTACCCATCCAGAGACACCGGAGCAGCTGGGCTCAGCACTAAGATTTCGATCCAGCTTTGACAGTGACCCCATGTCAGGGTAACTAAAGCCTGTAGACTGTGTCTGTCTTGCTGGCAGAAGTGGCAGGTTCAGGTGGACTTGGGTGAGGCCTGTAAGGAGTCAGACTCCACAGAGTCATTGGGGTGGTGATGCAGAAAAGCTGTGACCGTGTCTGCCACTGGGACTTTTGATCCTCTTGTCAAAGATGTGGGCTTCCTCAGTGTGCTGGGTGACGGGGGTAAGTGGTTGGAGGCTGAAAATGGAAAGTCCAGGACTGGGACCCATATTGACCTGGGTGATGGCATGGGGTAGCATGGGGAGAGGTGATACAGGAGGAAATAACAGTTGGTAGGAACCACAGCACAGTGAGGTGGTGACTATGGGGCATTGGTAGTTAGAGGGCTGGTAGTGGTGGCTGTATGGTGGTGAGTTTGCTACGATTGCTGTGTGAGGCTCGAGGATCACAGAGACTGTATTCGAACCTTCGTCTTGGATCAGGGAGCAGCGTTTTGCCCCAAATCCTAGTCTTCCCGGCCAGGTTCTTGCTTTGTGTTTCTTCTGTGGTCCCCGCTTCTTTTCCTTCCTCCTCCTGAGATGGGGTCTCGTGTAGCTCAGGCTAACCTTGGACCTTGATATGTTGCTGAGGATGACCTTGATCCTCCTGACTCCACGTCCCCAGTGCTGGGATTCTAGGCGTGTACCACACGCCTAGTCTATGTTAAGGATCGAACTGAGGGCCTCACATATGGTATACTAGGAAAGCACTCTACCCACTGAGCTGTATCCCCAGCCTCTCTTACTCTGCAGCTGAAATTGCAGGTGTGAGCTACTGTACACTTTCCTGCCCTGTCTTCTTGTCACCATCCCAGGCCACAAAACAGGCCTCACACTCACATGGTTGGACTGTATGGGAATTCCTGTGCAGCCACACCTATGTGTATTTTTCCAGCTGGAATCTGTTCCGTGAGACATCTGGCCCTGGCCTGGACTCTGGTGGGGATCTGGTAGCTCCTTTTAGAAGAAGCTCCTCCACCTCCACACAGTCTGGCCGCCCCTTTGGAAGAAGGAAGATTAGCTCCAGAGACTTGGGGAGCATGAGGCCTGTGCGTGTGGGAGGGAAGAAGCGCATGCAGCTGCCCCCCTCCTTCATGAAGAGAGAGGCTGACAGATTCCCTCGGGCCCCTCCCTCCGTGGGCCTCTTCTTCCACAGACAGGAGAGCCCTCCCCTGTGGGGATCTACAAGGCAGTCTTGGAGGTGGTCCACAGGAGACTGACACCCAGCCAGCACAGGCTTGGGACAGCTCAGGAGTGGGTGTTGTCTAAGCTGGGGTACCACAGGGGTTCTAGACAGTGCTAGAATCTAGAATGTGTGGTGTTTTCAGAACAGCCTGGCCTCTGTACAGAGGTAGGAAAGGGCACACAGGTCAACATGGCAGGTGGCCGGCCGTTGGAAGTGGCTGAGACTTCTTGTCTAGAGGTGTTAGAAGGCCAGGGTGGAGGTTGAGTTGGTAACTTGCTGGCAAGGAATGAGAAAATGGGCAGATGAAGGGTCTGCCCTGGTCTCTGCTCTGGGGATAGGGCCGGAGGTCCAGCCCCGCCTGCGGCTGCCTGCTAGATGCAGGATGTCAGCGGGATTGGAAGGCCAGGTGTGGGGAAGAAGAGGAAGTGGACAATGGAACCTGTGGCCTTCCAGCCTCTGAGAAATGGGAGGGCGAGTTCAGGGGAGGTCTGGGGTTGGGGGTAGGAAGGCAGCTGGCCCAAAGCACTGTGACTTGCACTAAGCAGCAGTACCCCATAAAGGCATGGTGTCTTCTGCAGGAGCCCCAAGCACAGTGTATTGATGAGCGAACTGGAAGTGTGTAGCGTGAATGGAGATAGATGGTTCCATGGAGAACCTCCCCTTCGGGTGCCTGACGCTGTGTGGAGGCCCTTTCTTTGTTGGCAGTGACAGGAACAGTGATAGCGAGGAGAAGGACAAGTCCCTGCTAGGCAGTGGGGCTCGGAGGAAGAGCATTTTCCTGGGACTTCTTTCTCTCTTCTTTCTTCAGAGCCCCAGAATTGTACACAGAAGAGGTTGAAGGACAGGGCCGTCCATGGCATCTCTCTTGTGAACAGTCTCGAAAGGACGCTCTCCCCTGGGTGTGCGCATGTGGCCTCCTTGGCTAAAGGCGCTGTTTGTCCACAGAGTTGACTCCATTGTGAGGGTTCAGCTCTTCCTACCCAGGCCGTGGCTTGGAGCCCAGAGAAGCCCACAGAGGACTTTGGGCTGGGAGTTTACACCGACTTGGTCCCTTTGTCCCAGTGACCTTCCTCCCCTCACTTTTGTCTCTCACCTTTTGAGCTACAGGTCAGAGCAAGGATTTACTGTGCAACTACGCAAGTGTTGCTTGGCTCGCTCAAAAGAGTCATGTCTGTCTGTCCTTAGCTGTGCATGGAGTCATGGAGTGAACTTATTAATTCATTTGTCAGATATTAAGAAACTATCGGGCCGGGCGTGGTGGCGCACACCTTTAATCCTAGCACTTGAGAGGCAGAGACAGGAGGATCTTTGTGAGTTCAAGACCAGCCTGGTCTACAAAGCGAGTTTCAGGGGCTACAGGGAGACCCTGTCTCGAAAAGACCAAAAAAAAAAAAAAAAGAAACTATCGGGCTGTAGAGATGGCTCAGTGGTTAAGAGCACCAACTGCTGTTGCAGAGGATCCCGGTTTGATTCCCAGCACCCACATGATGGCTCAGAACCATCTTTAAACATTTATTTTATTTTATTTTATTTATTTATGTGTATGAATGTACTGTCTGCATACAGGTCTGTGCACCTGTGTCATGCAGTGCTGTGGACGTCAGAAGAGGGAGTTGATTCCCCTGGAACTAAGGTTCTCCTGGAATTGGAGTTACAGACAGTTCAAGCCACCACGTGGGTGCTGGGGATCGAACCTGGGTCCTCTGCAAGAGTGGTCGGTGCTCATAACTGCTAGGCCATCTCTCCAGCCCCCTAAGAACCATCTTTAAGCTGGGCATGGTGGTGGATGCCTTTAATCCTAGCACTTGGGAGGCAGAGGCAGGAAGATCTCTATGAGTTCAAGGCCAGCCTGGTCTACAGAGTAAGTTCCAGGCCAGCTGGGGCTACAGGGAGACCCTGTCTCAAAAAACAAGAACAAAAATAAAAGAAACTATCATATGGGTTGGAGAGCAGGTTCAGCAGCTAAGAACACATCCTGTTCTTGCAGAGAACCCAAGTTCAGTGCCCAACACCCATATCTGGCTGTTCACAGCCACCTGTAACTGTAGCTCCAGCTCCAGGGTATCTGATATCCTAGCCTCCATGGCAACACACACACACACACACATACACAGGCATGCACACACACGACACGCGCATATGTGTGTGCATCCACACAATACAGTGATGGCTCAAAGCATGTGCGAGGAATGCTCGCAGAAAGGAGTACGTGTTTACGAACTATGGTTGAGAGAAATTTACGTCTATTAGTAAATTTTGGGTGTGGGTAAATGCGTGCCACAGCAGACGTGTGGAGTACATGTGTGCCGCAGCGCATGTGTGAAGGTCAAAGGACAACTTAAGGACGTTCATTCTCTTTTTCCACCGTGTGGGTCTGAGGGATCAAACTCAGATCATCAAGCTTGGCTACAAGTGCCTTTACCCACTGAGCCATCTTAAATAGACCTGGAATCTAATTCTAGAAGAGCAGTAGCCAAAGAGCCTGACATTTACACTGTCAAGAAATGTACCCTTGGAGCTGGAGAGATGGCTCAGCAGTTAACAGCCCTAGTTGCTTTTCCAGAGGACATGGGTTCAATTCCCAGTACCCACATGGCAGCTAACAACCATCTGTAACTCCAGTTCCAGGGCACCTGACACTCTCTTCTGGTCTTCATGGGGGATTGCACAACATCTGTGCACTTGTGTACGTGCAGGTAATACACTTATATACATAAAAATCACAAAAAGAAAACAGAAAAGAAATGTGCTCCATTGGAAGTGATGCTTTGAGCTGAGGTCTGAAGACTGAACAGGAATTATTAATTGAAGGTGGGGAGTAGAGAAGGGCCCACCAGCCAGAAGGCCTGCATGCGAAGGCTGAGGCGTGGTGCTTTCAAAAGATGAAGGGAGTATGATCTGGCTAGAGCAGAGATAAAGGGGGAGGTAAGAGCCCTAGACTGCACTCGGTTTGTGGGTCCAGGAGGGGTTTATTTTATTTTTTGATAACTTTTAAAAAATTTTTAAATTTTATTATTATTATTTTGTTTTTGTTTTAAAAATTTTTTTTAAATTTTATTTATTTCTCTATGTATATCAATGTACTGTCTGCATGCAGGTTTGTGCTCCCGTGTCGTGCAATGCCGTGGAGGTCAGAAGAGGGCGTCGGATTCCCCTGGAACTGGAGTTCTCCTGGAATTGGAGTTTCAGACGGTTCTTGGCCACCATGTGGGTGCTGGGGATCGAACCCGGGTCCTCTGTAAGAGCGGTCGGTGCTCTTAACTCCTAGGCCATCTCTCTAGCCCTATTATTATTTTTTATGTGTATGAGTGTACTGTCTGCATGTAGGTTGGTGCACCCATGTTGTGCAATGCCACAGAGTCAGAAGAGGGTGTAGGATTCCCCTGGAACTGGAATTAAAGACAGTTCTTAGCCACCATGTGGGTGCTGGGAATTGAACCCGGGTCCTCTGTAAGAGCAGTCAGTGCTCTTAACCACTGAGCCATCTCTCCAGCCCCGTGGGGGTTTAATTTTTCTTTAATCTTTTTGAGACAGGGTCTCCCTGTAGCCCCAGCTGACCTGGAACTGGCTATGTAGACCAGGCTGGCCTCAAACTCAGATCTGCCTGCTTCTGCTTCCCAAGGGCTGGGATTAAAGGTGAATGCCACCATGCCGAGGCCTAAGTTTTTTTTTAAATGTGCACGTGCCTATGTACATTTTTGGAAGTGCACCATGTTCATGCCTGGTGCCCATGGAGGCCAGAAGAGGGTATTCGATCTCCTGCAACTGGAGTTAAAGGCAGTTGTGAGCTGTTCCTTGTGTGCTGCTAGAAACTGAACCTGGGTCCTCTGCAAAAGGGAGCGATCTTCACTGCTGAGCTGTCATGTCATCTCTCTAGCCCCCTTACCCCCACTTCCAGCAAAAGGTTTTACTTAATTTGTTCCTTTGGCTGGGATGCTACTGTATGCAGCTAAATTTTTAATTTTCTTTCATTGTAAGTTTTACCATAGTTAGACAAACCCTGGATTTTTTTTTTGTCTTCTTTTTTTTTAATTATTTTATTTTATTTTATTTATTTTTGTATGTGTATGAATGTACTGTCTGCATGCAGGTCTGTGCACCCGTGTCGTGCGATGCCGCGGAGGTCAGAAGAGGGTCTCGGATTCCCCTGGAACTGGAGTTCTCCTGGAATTGGAGTTACAGACGGTTCTTAGCTGCCATGTGGGTGCTGGGGATCGAACCCGGGTCCTCTGCAAGAGCGTCGGTGCTCTTAACCGCTAGGCTATCTCTCCAGTCCCTTTTTTTTTTTTTGTCTTCTTTAATTGTTAACTATGTTATACAGACAGAAAAATAGATACAGTTTAGCAAGAGATTATAAAGCAACTTCCTGTCACCCTAGGAGCTGGAGGAGCCTTAGGCATCAGAGTAAGGGGAAATGTGACCTGGTTGGGTGGAGCACTGTCGGGATGGCTGCTGGGTGGAGCACTGTTGGGATGGCTGCAGGGTGGAGCACTGTGGGGATGACTGCAGGGTGGAGCACTGTTGGGATGGCTGCTGGGTGGAGCACTGTGGGGATGGCTGTGGGGTGGAGCACTGTGGGGATGGCTGCAGGGTGGAGCACTGTGGGGATGGTTGCAGGGTGGAGCACTGTCGGGATGGCTGCGGGGTGGAGCACTGTCGGGATGGCTGCGGGGTGGAGCACTGTGGGGATGACTGCAGGGTGGAGCTCTGTCGGGATGGCTGCTGGGTGGAGCACTGTCGGGATGGCTGCTGGGTGGAGCACTGTGGGGATGGCTGCGGGGTGGAGCACTGTCGGGATGGCTGCGGGGTGGAGCACTGTCGGGATGGCTGCAGGGTGGAGCACTGTGGGGATGGCTGCAGGGTGGAGCACTGTGGGGATGACTGCAGGGTGGAGCACTGTGGGGATGGCTGCAGGGTGGAGCACTGTGGGGATGGCTGCAGGGTGGAGCACTGTTGGGATGGTTGCTGGGTGGAGCACTGTCGGGATGGCTGCAGGCTTGGAGAGCACCTAGTGGGAGAGGAGGAGCCAAGGGGGCCGCTTGCCGGGCTGGCTGGATGTTGCTTTTGTGTCTGTCAGGAAGCCAGAGTGCCCCCTCCCCCAAACCCCCTCTCCAGGGCTGAAGCTAGGCTGCGTTTAGAGTCCAGGTGCTCTGGGTCCCAGAGCCTTGTTTCCAGGCCAACTCATCCTGGCTCCTTCCTGAATGCTGAAACTGCTGATGATGCCTGAGCCATGCTGTCTCTTTAAGAGGGAGGCTACAGGGCCCATGTGTCTGTGCTTCCTGCTGCTGACGTCAGGGATGGGAAGGACTGAGGTGGAGATTCACTTTCCTTTTCCTTGAAAGGGGAGGAGGTTGAAACAGTCAGCCCAGATGTAAAGAGGGGAAGTCCTGGGTTGCAGGAATCCCCCCTGGTGAAGGAGGAAGCTAAGATGGGGTGAGGAGGCCCATGCTGAGCGCATTCTGGAGAGGCACAGGGACACCTGCCTGCATGCTGCTGCTGGTGTGAATGTGTGTTTTCTTTCCTTCTTGCCTTTGACTGGCCAGGGAGACACCTCTGGTCCCACAGTCCTGTCTTGGATGCTTGTCCTGGGCCACATGGCTACTGTTTTGGGAGCGTGGCTGGATGTTTTTGAGCCTGGTGTGTGAGGGGTCTGTCCTTAAGTCTGTCCCTTGGCTGAGGGGCCCAAATGAATTTGTGTTGTTCATCTGGGCTGTGATCTGGAAGCCTCAAAGCCCCGCGGTGGGGTGGGGTGGGTAGGGGTGGGGTAGTACCCACATCCTTCCTCTCTGACATTACAGGGGCTGATGCCCTGAGCTAACTGGATTTTGAATGCACTTGCTGCACTTGCCTTTCATTATAATACAGTGTGGGCCCTGGGAACCTGGGAAGAACAGTCAGGGGCCCTGTCTGGCACCAGAAGTCATTTAGGTTGAACTAGGCTAGACTATGTGCTGCCAGAAGGCAGGCCCTCAATTCCATGGGAGCCTGGGCTGGGCTAGGAGGCCTCCTTCCAGAAACTCCACCCAGCCCTTCCACCGTCCTGTCCTGTCTGCTCTCAGCTTCCTCCCTTGGGAAGGGTCCATGCTAGGGAGCCATGAGAAGGTCCAGGATGCAGGCAGCCAGCTGGCCTGGAGCTCACCACACAGAAAGCCTGTTGCAAAGGGCAGTGTTCTCAGCACTTGCTGCGTGTAGCAGGGCCGCTCACTCCTAAATGGGATGTGGGGAGCGGGCCTGGGGGAGGGGCTTTTATAGACTTTCAGAAACAGTAGCCCCATCTTATACATGAGGAAACTGAGGCTGAAACAGATTCATGGAATACAACTTGGAAGTTTCCCAAAGTCTCTCTTAAACTAAAAAAAGGTTTAATTTTATGTGTATGAGTGTTACACATGCGTGTGTGTAAGTACGCCCTTGTCATGCAGTGCCCGCAGAGGATAGGAGGGTGTCAGATTCCCTAGAACTGGAGTGACAGATGGTTGATAGTAGCCATGTGGGTGCTGGGACTCCAACCAGGTCTGCCGCAAGAGCAGCCAGTGCTCTTAACTGCTAAGTCATCTCTCCAGTGCCTCCAAATTCTCTTTGCTAAGAGGGTTGGCCCCAGGAGCAGAGGCGAGGGTCCTGGAGTGGGTGAGAGGCCCCAGGTCACGACCGATGCTTTGGCAGGTTTGGAGCCACCGTTGCCATTGGCCTGACCATCTTTGTGCTCTCCGTTGTCACCATCATCATCTGCTTTACCTGCTCCTGTTGCTGCCTGTACAAGATGTGCCGCCGACCACGCCGTAAGCAACGCCCTTCTCCGTGCCCCTCCTCCTGTGTACGGGTAGAGCCCTGAGTGCGCAAGGGTTACGGACCAGGACCCTGCTTTGGCTAAGTTGAAGGGATGGAGGGGCAGGCCTGGTCTTAAGATCTGGGGAACTGCCAGGCGTGGTGGCGCACGCCTTTAATCCTAGCACTTGGGAGGCAGAGGCAGGCGGATCTTTGTGAGTTCAAGGTCAGCCTGGTCTACAGAGAGAGTTCCAGGACAGCTGGGGCTACAGGGAGACCCTGTCTCAAAAAAAGACCAAAAAAAAAAAAAAAAAAAAAAAAAAAAAAAAAAAGATCTGGGGAGCTGAAGGGTATTGACTAATCAGGATTCTCTTTGCAGCTGTCGTGACCACCACCACATCCACTACAGTGGTGCATACCCCTTACTCTCAGCCTCCAAGTGTGCCCCCCAGCTACCCTGGACCAACCTACCAGGGCTATCACCCCATGCCTCCCCAGCCAGGAATGCCAGCAGCACCCTACCCCACACAGTACCCACCACCCTACCCAGCCCAGCCCATGGGCCCACCGGCCTATCACGAGACCTTGGCTGGTGAGTACCACTCGGCTTGGTGACCCTGCCTAGTCCAACTCATGCCTCTACTGAGATATCGTCCCCGGGTCCCGTCCTGTTAGCTTGCCTCCCTGCCCACACTACAGCCCAGCATCCGCAGAGCTAACCCATGTCCTCTCTACTTTCAGGGGGATCAGCTGTACCCTACCTGGCCAGCCAGCCTCCGTACAACCCAGCCTACATGGATCCCCCAAAGGCAGTCCCCTGAGCTTGCCCCCAACTCTGGCTGCCACTTCATTATATGTGTGAATGAGTGGTTTGCAGGCACGGTTCTTTATTGCTGTGTGTGGTGTGTGTGCCCTTTTGATATGTGGCTTCCTCTGATGCTGACCAAAGGTAGGGACAGATCTTGCCAGAGTGGGCTGGGACCAACTTGTTTTCTTCTTTACTTGAAATTATGCTTCTTGAAATCTCAAGCCAGCTCAGAAACAATGGGGTGGCAGGTCTTTTCCGGTTCACCTCAGGATGACCAGCCATGTGGCCTGTCATACTGGGACAGCTTTTGGGGGGCATGTGTCCTGCTTTGGGGAGTAAACAGCCAGCGGCTACTTGGGGCCATGGCTTGTCCCTAGGGCTTAGCTGCGTTTTGCAGCCAGCAAGGCAGGCGGGTGGGCAGGAAAGAGGGCCTGGCTGAAGCTTCTTGTTGTGGGCTGATGTGCTGTTGTTCCCTGGAGCCCAGGCCATTCTCAGTGGGGGTGGGTCACTCCTGATGTCCAAGCACAGCAGGTAGCCAGCAACAGCTGTCTGTCTGGACTGTCCTTGCATCTTCCGTGGGACTGCCTGGAGAGCCGCATGGACTCATGGTTCAGGCTCTAGTGGCTTGGAAGCTTGCCTACCCTTCCCAGCCCCGCTGCGGCCACAGATGGGCAAGGCGGGCCTTCGTCCACCAACACGCTCAGGTCTTCTCCCTGCAGTGTTTCTTCCTTTCAGCCAAACATTGTCTATTTCTGTTTTCGGTCTCCAAACATGATAGCTGCTGTGAGGTTGAAACCCTTGGCTCCTGGAGGACACCTGACCTCTGACAGTCCTGGATACTGGCTCCTGCAGTTTGTCTGGCAGAGGAGCGCCAGGACCAAGGGGCGTGGGGTAGGGGAGGGGGCCTGGATGGTAGCTCTGGCCCAGACATGAATACCTCGGTGTTCCCTGTTAATGTGTCACCTGCTGTCTGTTAGTGTGTTTCTGAGCATCTAGGCTCTGCATCCTTGTTCATAATAAATGCGAACACTTGGAGCCACCTTCCTTTCTTCAGAGCTGGGGCTGCTGGCCTGTGGCTGTTTACCAGATAGTTTCCATCTACCTTTTAAATTTCCTTTTTCTAATTTTATTGTCCTAACAGTTTAGATGGTCCTGCTCAGGGAACAAGGGACAGGGATTATGTCCTATCCCCAGGCCCTAAATATGGGCAGAAGCCCAGGCTGCCTAGGAGCATGGGAGGCAAGTGAGCACTTGGTGCTATGGGATTCTTTATTAGTCAGATTTTCCTTCTCGGCCTACTGTCCAGGTGAGGCCAAGAAAAGTCCATACAGCATGGCTACTGCCAAGGTCAGGAAGGCCAGCAGGCCCAGTGGGGCCATCAGCCCCTCGTGGGACGGGGTTTCTGGGACCTTCAATGGAGGAAGTGCCTTGGGTCGCCTGCTCCTGCCCACACTGGGACTGCTGTTGGCTGTGGCCAGGGGTGCAGTGGCCAGGGCAGCAGATGGCCTGGGGTTAGCCCCAGCAGTGGCTGGGACACCATACATGGGTTTGATGGTGCTGAAGGGCCTGGCATGAGCATCCACCCATTGCAGTAGGGCCTGTGGCCTCCACTGACAGACGCTGAGCAGAGCTAGTACGTCACCTTCGGCTGTGTGAGAGTCCACTGGGGCCTGTCCATATAGTCGAGAATAGATGCTGCCCAGGCTGTAGCTTTTCCTTGGGCCATGCTCCGAGGGGCTGCTAGCTCGTTCCAAGGCCTTTAGGGCAGCGATGCTGTCCACACAGAAGGCACCATCTAGAGGACTGGCAGGCCCCAGCATAGCAAGCTCTGCCTGGAGTAGGGGGAAGTCATAGCGGTCACCGTTGTGTGCCACGAGGCACCAGGGCTGTGGCTGGCGCTGCAGGAAAGCTCGGAGCAGGTTGGCCAGATTGTCGTCGAAGTGTTGACGCCCATGTGCTGCCAGCTTGGGTGTGCTCAGACCTGTGATCTCACTGGCTGCAGAGCTACAGGCTTTCCCTGGAGCCACACAGAGGGAAAGCTTGTCCAGCACCCGGGGTGGTGAGGGCACTGGAGGTGTCTGCCCCCCGGAGATGGAGGTATTCTCCAGGGCACATCTGTGGACAGCCAGCAGGCATAGCTCTGTGATCTTGGGCTGGGAACAGGGCAGGCCAGTAGCTTCCAGGTCCAGGAAGATGAGGGTCTGCATGGGACCAGGGGGCAGGGTCTGGGAGTTCATGCTGAGCCTGGGGAGGAGCGTGGGGTGGGGTAGGTGAGTAGCGAGGTCTAAAGTAGGCCGGGGCGGGGCGGGGTGGGGTGGGGATCAGCCCAGCCCAGGCTATTCTTGGAAGTCAGGCACTATCCTGGGCCCATTTTCAGAACTGGAAGCTGGAGATGATGGGGAAGTTTTCTTAGTGGGACAGGCAGGCCACACTGTCCCTTTGGGAGAGGGGCCCCTTCCGTAGTGCCCACCTAGTCTGGTGTGAGGGAAACCCATAACCTTTCTGCCTTTATCCCATCCCTCTAAAGGTCTACACTTACCAAGCAGATTGGCAGGCAGCAACAGCTGGGGCAGGCACTCTGCTGGTGTTGCCGGCAACAGTGGTGGGAAGTGAAACTGCCCGGTCCACCCACAGGCCTGCCTCACAGCAAGGCCCGCCCTGCTAGTAGGCCTGCCAGGTCTGGCCCTCTTTTGCAAAAGTCCCTCCCTCTCTAAGTATCCTTAAAGGCCTTCCTAGATCCACGCTGTGGTCCTGCTGGCTGGTACAATGCACTGGGCCCCCATGCTGTTGAGAGCTCAGACTGCTTTGGACTGTCTCCAGGACTCAAATGTGGCTGTGAGCCCCTGCCATGACTCTTGCCATGTCTTGCCCCTGGTCTGTGGCCCACTTTCCCAGGCCTTCCTGGTATAGGGCTGGGCTAAGGGCTGGCCCCTGTGCCACACAAAGGCTTCTTCCCATGGCCCCAACCCAAAGCTATGACTCAGGACAATTCCAGAAGCAGGGCAGGGCTTTCGGTCAAGCAGATAGATCAGTTACGTGGGGACCATCCTAACTCCAGGCAACAGAGCGAGCACAGCCTAGACTTCCTGTTCTGCTCTCCCCCTCCCTCACGCAGGAAACAAGGCTGGTGTTCTCAGCAGGAACTGCTGGTTAACTCTCTTTAATCAGTGGAGGAGGAAGGGACAGCAGCGGGAGCTGGTGCCACCTTGTGGCTGGATGCTCAGGGTCTCAGCTACAGTCCATTTCCGGGTCTTCCAAGTCTGTCTCTGTAGCACAGAGGTCGTCCAAGGCTGCCTCTGAGACAAAAGGAAGAAAAGCTTCACTCTGAGGTGAAGCTTGGAGGTACAGGGGCTTGGAGGTCTACCCTAGTCCATAGGAACTAGCCAGTCCCTTCCATGTCCAGGCCCTGTTCCCTCAGCTAGTGGGAGCAAAATGATACAAAGGCAATTCAGACCTAGATATTTCTGGAAAAACCATGGCTCAGCTAGGCTGATTCAATAGACATGATCAAAGGGCAGCCCAGTTTACTCAAAGAACCAGAGCAGGAAGGGAATATCCGCAGGACCAGGAAGAGCTACAGTGGCAGGGTGAGGCCTGCTGGAGTCCAGCACAAGAACCCCAGGCAGAGCCCACATGAAGGCGAGGACAGGAAGGGTCCTCCTGCTGGCTCACCTTCACAGTCAGTCACATCAGGTAGGGCTCGAATCAGTATGCTGACCCCTGGCATCACCTGGTCATACTGATGCAGGACCTCCACACAGTGCATGGTAAAGAACTTGTCCTTCTGAGACAGGCTGTGCAGCAGCAGTACCGTGTCCCGCAGACAGCGCACTGTCCGCTTCTGCTGGTGGGTCCATGGATGCCCCTCTGCTCGCCGCACAGTCAGCCATTGTCTGTGGAGCATCACGGTAAGTGCCCTGACCACCTGGGGTGAGAGGGTGCAGACTGAAGTCTCCTGGTGTCCTGTGGCCTAATGCCCTATGCAGCCTAGCCACGTGGGGGGAGAGAGTCCCCTACTTGCTACCTGAGTACCTCATCGTGGGCCCCTTACCTCCACATTGCATTGGCAGTCAGAACCAGCGACTAGGGGGGGAAGACTTTGCACACTCAGCTTGGCCAAGAGCCATACCACCTGGAACAAGAAGAGATTTGTATTCACCCTTGATGCCTTGCAGAATAAGACACTTGTCAGTTGAGGGCTTCTGCAGGCGTGTCCTAAAGGGCTTTAGCTGCTTCTGCAAATGCTGTCTGCACAGGTGGGGTTCAAGAACTGGTGCGTGGGTTTCAGGGCCAGAGTTGGGACCAGCATGCAGTCGTACAGCAACCCACCTGCCTCCAGGTACCTAACCCCAAAGCCAGACAGCCCTAGCCATCAGCTCTGCTGAGTCCCATGACAACCTGGGATGCTCTTGTATTGCATCTGTGTGAGAAACCCTACATTTTTCCTCTTGCTATTTGACAGACTTTTGGTATCAAATGAACTATAGCTCGAATTTTGTCTACAGGAGGAAAGGAGGTTCCAAGCTCTTGGGAAGGCATGATGGGTGAGCAGTCTCTGAAAGGGTCTTATTGTTACCTCTTGTTCCAGCTGAAGCCACTGTGTCTCCGAGGCTACTTTGTCAGGCCTTGATGTGATGTACATGTACAGCCGCAGGAGAAGGCAACCTTCTGAAAAGCACGCCCACCCTCACTCAGGGCTCCACATCTCACTGGAGCATGGGGTGCAAGGCTCTGAACCTGTCCCCGCCCAAGATCTTCCCCTCCCACTGCAGGAACGGTTGAGACCAGCCTGCCTTGCGTCACCTGAGTGGGAACACAGCTGCCAGGCAAGGCTGTCATGGTCCACCAGGAGGGCGAGCAGCTCAACAGCCAGGCGCACACACGGCAACGGCAGCTCTGAGCTGAGACACTGTGGGAGCATCGGCAGCACACAGGACAACCTGAGGGATGAGTGGGAAGAGTCACAACCCTCTCCAAAACAAGACTCGATTCAGCTAGACATGCATTATAGCTGGCCTGAGCACAGCCTACTTGCTGTGAGGCTCTCTCACATGAATAGGTACCAACTATTAGCTAGCTACTGCAGTACTGCCCTCAGCTGAGTGTGGCAGTGCATGCCTGTAGTCTCAGAACCAGGGAGGCAGAGGCAGGCTTGACTACATGTTGAGTTGGAGAGGAGTCTGGGCTACACAGGAGCTTCTGCCTCATCCAAAAATGCCCCCTCCCAAAAAGAAAAAGTCCCTTCTATGCTCTGTCATTAAGCAATTGGGAGAGGACTCCCTCATCTGGGATGTCTGGCCACACCTCTAGATTCCCTCCTCTCTCTGCTTCAGGTCAAACCTTGGACATGGGAAATGTGTCTACTACCATAGGATTGGTCAGGATCCCAAAAGTAACAAACATGGACTTGGCTACAACTGCATCTCATGAGACTGCTCACAGAGCAAGGAAGACCATGTTTCTCCACTTCTCAGAAAATACTGGTCTCCCCTGCTGCCAGTGTGCAAAGCTGCTTACTGTGGGATGTGCATGGTGAGGGACAACGATGCATTTCCCTCTCAGGTCTGCGGCAAAGGAATGGCTATGACCAAGGAACCACAGGTTCCAAATGATTGATTTGTCAAGACAAGAGTGTCCCTGTAGCTCCAGCCTGCCTGGAACTCGCTTTGTAGACCAGGCTGGCCTTGAACTCACAGAGATCTGCCTGCCTCTGCCTCCCAAGTGCTGGGATTAAAGGTGTGCAACACCAGGCCTGGCTGGATTGTTCTACCCACATTGCCTACAGCATGAGGGAGAACTGGTCTGGTGGGCGGGAGATGGGCTGCCTGTAACACTCAAGCCTGTAGACACCTGCAGGTCTCAGCACAGCATGGAGGTGGAGAATATCCCAGAGTGACTGGGAGGCCACGGCTCACTTTTGGGGTGAAGTCATTTACACATCTGCAAACAAGCAAGAAGTTACACATTCCTTTGTTGTCAGGTACTGTAGGGAAACAAGTTTAACTAGTTCTACCTGGCCCTAACTAGTCCATTAAGGCTGCTGAAAATATCTGGGGGAAAAAAAAAAAATCCACCATTGGTTTCCAAGTTACTTTTTCATAGCCTTAGAACCTCCTTTTAAAAAAATGAAATGTTATGCAAGGTATATCTGTGTTCAAGGGTAGACTAGTCTACATAGCAAGTTCCAGGCCAGCCAGAGAGCTACACTGCAAGACCCTGTCTCAAAAGGGAAAAGCAAAGTTATGTATAACCCTAGTACACACAGTAAATGGACTGCACTCTGGTAAGGGTGATTCGTTTCCAAGCCTGGGGGGCAATGGCAGGAGTAAACACTGGCTCCACACGTGGCTTCTCATCCTGCTTCAGAGCCCTGATAACCACCAATTTGGCTTTCACTGCAAGAAGAGGAAGCTATGAAGAGTGGGGTTAGCTCCCTCCACATTAGCATGAGGAATTCTGCAGAGAGGTGCCAAGTGGGGGACGTGTCTGAGAGCGACACTAATGGCTCGGCACAGCTTGGCGCCTGCCCTGGCATGCTCTCTGTGATTTTCAGACAAGTTCTCCTGCTTAAATATGGGTTTTATTCAACAAATCCTGACAGCATTTACAATGAGCCAGGCTGTGTGAGCTGTGTGGAATGCAGAGCCATAGTGTCACCTGAACCAGTGTCTGTCCTGCAGAAGCACCCACCAGATAGCCAACCCAGCACACATGAAATGAGGTATGTCTACTGACAGAATTGGGAAAAGCATGGTTTCTAGGATTCACTCACTTATAGGAAACAACTAGCAGGGAAGCTGGCCCTGCTGCACATACTCTGTACTACCGTGTTGTGTTCAAGTCTAAGCACCACTTTAGAATGGATCAGACAGGCCAGAAAACAGTCACAGGGAAACCACGATCCCAAAGTATTTTTAAGAATAGGTGGCTGGGCATGGTGGAGCATGCCTTTATTCTCAGCACTTGGGAGGCAGAGGAAGGTGGATCACTGTGAGTTCAAGGCCAGCCTGGTCTACACAGGGACTTCCAGGACAGCTGGGACTACAGGGAGACCCTGTCTCAAAACACCAAACAAAAACAAACCCCAAATAAAGATAAAAACAACCAACCCCCCCCCCCCAAAACCAAAACTAGGCATGCTGAGCTCAGAGATGAGGCTGTTTTTTGAAACAGGGTCTTATATTTAGCCTTTGCTGGCTTGGAACTTACCACTTAGACCAAACTCACAGAGATCCCTCAAACTGGCCTCAAACTCACAGAGATCCACCTGCCTTTGCCTCCTGAGTGTGAGGATTAAAGGCATGTGCCACCACAGCCAGCAGAGAAGAAACTGAAGATGCACCTAGGCAGCAGCATCACCCTAACAGGAAGTGGCCTCCTGCAAGCATGCAGCAAGGAAACCGATGGCTGGATGAGGGGACAAGCTGGGTCGATCTTGCTCTGGAAGTCTCTCAACTCACAAGTTTAAGAATGTATAACAAGGCTGGCAGCTCTTGCAGAAGACTGGGTTCAGTTCCAAGTGCCCACATGGTAGCTAATAACTGTCTGTTACTACAGTTCCAGTGGATCCAATGCCCTCTTCTGACCTCTGTGGGCACTGCATGACAAGGGTGCACTTATATACATCCAAGCATTCATATACAGGGGCTGGAGAGATGGTTTGATGGTTAAAAGTACTGAGTGCTCTTGCAGAAGCCCTGGGTTTGATTCCAAGCACTCAGATGGTAGCTAACAACTGTCTAATTCCAGTTCTGAGGATCTGAGGCCGACCTCTGCAGGCATTCCACGACACAGCTGCATTTACATACATGCAGGCAATAGATCATACACATAAATTTTTTTTTTTTGGTCTTTTTTAAAGATAGGGTCTCCCAGTAGCCCCAGCTGGCCTGAACTCACTATGTAGACAAGGCTGGTCTTTTTTCTTTATATTTATTATTTTTTATGTGTATGAGTGTACTGTCCGCATGCAGGTTGGTGCACCCGTGTTGTGCAATGCCGCGGAGGTCAGAAGAGGGCGTCAGATTCCCCTGGAACTGGAGTTAAAGACGGTTCTCAGCCGCCATGTGGGTGCTGGAGATTGAACCCGGGTCCTCTGCAAGAGCAGTCGGTGCTCTTAACCNCCACATCTCACTGGAGCATGGGGTGCAAGGCTCTGAACCTGTCCCCGCCCAAGATCTTCCCCTCCCACTGCAGGAACGGTTGAGACCAGCCTGCCTTGCGTCACCTGAGTGGGAACACAGCTGCCAGGCAAGGCTGTCATGGTCCACCAGGAGGGCGAGCAGCTCAACAGCCAGGCGCACACACGGCAACGGCAGCTCTGAGCTGAGACACTGTGGGAGCATCGGCAGCACACAGGACAACCTGAGGGATGAGTGGGAAGAGTCACAACCCTCTCCAAAACAAGACTCGATTCAGCTAGACATGCATTATAGCTGGCCTGAGCACAGCCTACTTGCTGTGAGGCTCTCTCACATGAATAGGTACCAACTATTAGCTAGCTACTCCGTACTGCCCTCAGCTGAGTGTGGCAGTGCATGCCTGTAGTCTCAGAACCAGGAGGCAGAGGCAGGCTTGACTACATGTTGATTGGAGAGGTCTGGGCTACACAGGAGCTTCTGCCTCATCCAAAAATGCCCCCTCCCAAAAAGAAAAACGTCCCTTCTATTGCTCTGTCATTAAGCAATTGGGAGAGGACTCCCTCATCTGGGATGTCTGGCCACACCTCTAGATTCCCTCCTCTCTCTGCTTCAGGTCAAACCTTGGACATGGGAAATGTGTCTACTACCATAGGATTGGTCAGGATCCCAAAAGTAACAAACATGGACTTGGCTACAACTGCATCTCATGAGACTGCTCACAGAGCAAGGAAGACCATGTTTCTCCACTTCTCAGAAAATACTGGTCTCCCCTGCTGCCAGTGTGCAAAGCTGCTTACTGTGGGATGTGCATGGTGAGGGACAACGATGCATTTCCCTCTCAGGTCTGCGGCAAAGGAATGGCTATGACCAAGGAACCACAGGTTCCAAATGATTGATTTGTCAAGACAAGAGTGTCTCCTGTAGCTCCAGCCTGCCTGGAACTCGCTTTGTAGACCAGGCTGGCCTTGAACTCACAGAGATCTGTGCCCTGCCCTCCCAAGTGCTGGGATTAAAAGGTGTGCAACCAGGCCTGGCTGGATTGTTCTACCCACATTGCCTACAGCATGAGGGAGAACTGGTCTGGTGGGCGGGAGATGGGCTGCCTGTAACACTCAAGCCTGTAGACACCTGCAGGTCTCAGCACAGCATGGAGGTGGAGAATATCCCAGAGTGACTGGGAGGCCACGGCTCACTTTTGGGGTGAAGTCATTTACACATCTGCAAACAAGCAAGAAGTTACACATTCCTTTGTTGTCAGGTACTGTAGGGAAACAAGTTTAACTAGTTCTACCTGGCCCTAACTAGTCCATTAAGGCTGCTGAAAATATCTGGGGAAAAAAAAAAACAAAATCACCATTGGTTTCCAAGTTACTTTTTCATAGCCTTAGAACCTCCTTTTAAAAAAATGAAATGTTATGCAAGGTATATCTGTGTCAAGGGTAGACTAGTTACATAGCAAGTTCCAGGCCAGCCAGAGAGCTACACTGCAAGCCCCTGTCTCAAAAGGGAAAAGCAAAGTTATGTATAACCCTAGTACACACAGTAAATGGACTGCACTCTGGTAAGGGTGATTCGTTTCCAAGCCTGGGGGGCAATGGCAGGAGTAAACACTGGCTCCACACGTGGCTTCTCATCCTGCTTCAGAGCCCTGATAACCACCAATTTGGCTTTCACTGCAAGAAGAGGAAGCTATGAAGAGTGGGGTTAGCTCCCTCCACATTAGCATGAGGAATTCTGCAGAGAGGTGCCAAGTGGGGGACGTGTCTGAGAGCGACACTAATGGCTCGGCACAGCTTGGCGCCTGCCCTGGCATGCTCTCTGTGATTTTCAGACAAGTTCTCCTGCTTAAATATGGGTTTTATTCAACAAATCCTGACAGCATTTACAATGAGCCAGGCTGTGTGAGCTGTGTGGAATGCAGAGCCATAGTGTCACCTGAACCAGTGTCTGTCCTGCAGAAGCACCCACCAGATAGCCAACCCAGCACACATGAAATGAGGTATGTCTACTGACAGAATTGGGAAAAGCATGGTTTCTAGGATTCACTCACTTATAGGAAACAACTAGCAGGGAAGCTGGCCCTGCTGCACATACTCTGTACTACCGTGTTGTGTTCAAGTCTAAGCACCACTTTAGAATGGATCAGACAGGCCAGAAAAACAGTCACAGGGAAACCACGATCCCAAAGTATTTTAGAATAGTGGCTGGGCATGGTGGGCATGCCTTTATTCCTAGCACTTGGAGGCGAGGAGGTGGATCACTTGAGTTCAAGGCCAGCACTTGGTCTACACAGGGACTTCCAGGACAGCTGGGACTACAGGGAGACCTTGTCTCAAAACACCAAACAAAAACAAACCCCAAATAAGTATAAAAACAACCACCCCCCCCCCCCCCAAAACCAAAACTAGGCATGCTGAGCTCAGAGATGAGGCTGTTTTTTGAAACAGGGTCTTATATTTAGCCTTTGCTGGCTTGGAACTTACCACTGTAGACCAAACTCACAGAGATCCCTCAAACTGGCTCAAACTCACAGAGATCCACCTGCCTTTGCCTCCTGATGTGAGGATTAAAGGCATGTGCCACCACAGCCAGGAGAAAAACTGAAGATGCCACCTAGGCAGCAGCATCACCCTAACAGGAAGTGGCCTCCTGCAAGCATGCAGCAAGGAAACCGATGGCTGGATGAGGGGACAAGCTGGGTCGATCTTGCTCTGGAAGTCTCTCAACTCACAAGTTTAAGAATGTATAACAAGGCTGGCAGCTCTTGCAGAAGACTGGGTTCATTCAAGTGCCCACATGGTAGCTAATAACTGTCTGTTACTACAGTTCAGTGGATCCAATGCCCTCTTCTGACCCCTTGGGCACGCATGACAAGGGTGCACTTATATACATCCAAGCATTCATATACAGGGGCTGGAGAGATGGTTTGATGGTTAAAAGTACTGAGTGCTCTTGCAGAAGCCCTGGGTTTGATTCCAAGCACTCAGATGGTAGCTAACAACAATGTCTATTTCCAGGATTCTGAGATCTCTTCGAACCTCTGCAGGCATTCCACGACACACTGCATTTACATACATGCAGGAATAGACTCATACACATAAATTTTTTTTTTTTTGGTTCTTTTTTAAAGATAGGGTCTCCCAGTAGCCCCAGCTGGCCTGAACTCACTATGTAGACAAGGCTGGTCTTTTTCTTATATTTATTATTTTTTTGTGTATGAGTGTACTGTCCGCATGCAGGTGTGCACCCAGTTGTTGTGCAATGCCGCGGAGCGGAGGTCAGAAGAGGGCGTCAGATTCCCCTGGAACTGGAGTTAAAGACGGTTCTCAGCCGCCATGTGGGTGCTGGGGATTGAACCCAGGTCCTCTGCAAGAGCAGTTGGTGCTCTTAACCGCTGAGCTCTCTCCAGCCCCAAGGCTGGTCTTGACTCAGATCCACCTGCTTCGGTCTCCTGAGTGCTGGAACTTAAGGTGTGCACCACCATGTCCAGCTTATAATTTTTTTAATTAAGAAAAAGAAGGTATAACAACAGTGTTTGTGAGCTAGACTCACTCGCTGTACAGTCACTCCCAATAGCTCCTAAGGAACAAGTGACCTGTGACTCATAAGAGAGGTGGAAACAAGGATGAGTCACAGCAAGGTCAGCTCATGATGCAGACCCTACTGATGCTCTCTGCTCCTTCCAGAATAACACCAAAGCTAAATATGCTGTAGCGTATGTTCTTGACCTAATCAACACCTCAGCTCCAAAGGCCTCTTAGCCTTTGTCGTGGGGCAAAACTCTCTTCCACAGTGGCTTATAGCCTACTTTATCATGTGTGCCACTTGCTTACCTACTGCTTAGAGACAGAATTAAGCCAAATGAATCACTTACTTGTTTCTCCCTATACCTGGCCCCATTACCCATCACTTCATAACTCCCTGAACCAAGCCTTATAGCCGAGGAGAAGAGGTAAGTCAAGCATGAGCACAGTACAGGGGCCACGGATTAGTGAGAGTCAGGGCAGACCTGCGAGGAAGCATGCCTCCTGTGCTGCTCTGTACCTGGGCAAGAAATCAGAGGAAGCATTTTCAGCTAACTTCACCAAAACCTTGAGGCACTGGCTCAGGACACTGGCTTGAAAGTGACCTGATGCTGCAGAAGAGAAAGCCAACAGTTGAAGAAGCATCTTCAACAGTGGATGCTGTCTTTGGTTATCAGCATCCTCCCTGGGGATTGAGATCACATCTGTACAAGTCTGAACTGGGCACCCATTTCCTTCCCTGGCAGCAGACTCTGTCCCTGTGTCTGACAGTAACAGGCAGACAACTGCTCCACTGTGGCACACCAGGTGCTGAAGGATGCTAAGTGAAGCCACAGAGAAGCTTTCCAGGTTGCCGAGGGCATCCTCAGGGCTGGCCTCTGCCTCAGAGCTCACACAGGGTGTATGTGCTGGAGAGTCCCCAGGGATGCTACTCCTCTTAGCTACTGCTAAATCTTGCAAAGCCTGACAGTGCAAGCCAATGAAAAACTGTATGAGTGGGAGGATGTGCACAGCTCCAGGAAGGTGACAGAACGGGAAGACTCTTCTGTTTCCTGCTGCTGGGTCTCCATCAGGTGAGCCTTCACTCCTGGCAACCAAGTTTAGTCCAGTGAGTGCCAAGTTCTGTGCTTCTCTCAAGGCAGAGAGGGAAAACGACCCATCATGAGAACCAGCGGTCCTGAGGCCTGCAATCCCAGC
Source organism: Rhizomys pruinosus (assembly GCA_009823505.1). Classification (NCBI taxonomy): domain Eukaryota; kingdom Metazoa; phylum Chordata; class Mammalia; order Rodentia; family Spalacidae; genus Rhizomys; species Rhizomys pruinosus. The sequence goes on from VZQC01013760.1 coordinate 502,446, forward strand.
AAAAATACTGGCAAAAGCAAAGGAAAACAGATAAAGTCAAGGGCCCCAAACTGTCTACATGTTCTCCAGCCTCCATGCACATCCCACAGATCTCTCAAGCTAGCCAGAGGCAGAAAGACACATGCTTCCTGGAAACACCTCCCCAAACAAGCAAACAAGCTTTTCAGGAGTCTTAAGCCTACCTGGCAAGTCCTGGTGGCTGTGAGGTGCCAGCAGGAACCTCAGAACAACTGCTCAAGAGGTGGCAGAGACCTAGAGATGACTCTGAGATCAAAGGTTGCTTCAGGAGAAGGTTTATCAAAATGGAACCTGTAAAAGACAAGGAGACTCTATAAGGTTCTGACAAGGGTAACCTTTCTTCCTTTCCTCTTTTTTTTTTTTTAATTAATTTTATTTATTTTTGTATGAGTATGAATGTACTGTCTGCATGTAGGTTTGTGCACCCATGTCGTGCCATGTCTCGGAGGTCAGAAGAGGGCGTCGGATTCCCCTGGAACTGGAGTTAAAGACGGTTCTCAGCCACCATGTGGGTGCTGGGGATTGAACCCGGGTCCTCTGTAAGAGCAGTCGGGGCTCTTAACCACTAGGCCATCTCTCCAGCCCCTTCCTTCCACTTTTTGAAGACAGGGTCTCACCATGTTGCCAACCCTTGCTTGAATTTGTAATTCTCCTGCCTCAGCCTCTCAAGTGGTGGGATTACAAGGCTGTGCCACCAAGCCCGGCTCTGGTCTCAGAAGGAAGGAGTGAGGATCTTTGGGTTAAGCCATTCTCTAAGCTGCTATTACAATGCCTGTGGATTTTGGGACCTACCTGCTGTTGGCCTTTTCAAACTTTTAATTTTAAATTTTCACAGAGATCCACCTGCCTCTGCCTCCCAAGTGCTGGAATTAAAGTGTATGCCTCCATGCCCAGAACTGACTTTTTTTTTGGGGTGGGGGGGGTCTTTTTGAGACAGAGTCTCCCGGTAGCTCCGGCTGTCCTGGAAGTCACTATGTAGACCAGGCTGGCCTTGAACTCATAAAGATCCGCCTGCCTCTGCCTCCCAAGTGCTAGGATTAAAGTTCCCAAGTGCTAGGATTAAAGGCATGCGCCACCACATCCAGCAGAACTAGCTTTTCAAAAATTTATTTATTTTGTGTTCAGGGGATGGGGAGTAGCACAGAACATATGTGAAGGTCAGAGCGTAACTTGCAGGAAGTGGCTCTTTCCTTCTACCATGTAGGCCCTAGCACTGAACTTAGTTTGTCAGGCTTGACAACAAGCACTTTTACCCACTGAGCCATCTCGAGGGACCCCTTCTTTATTCCATTTTTAGAAGCAAGATCTCATGATGTTGCACAGGTTGTCCTTGAACTTCCAGCTCACGGGAACTTCTTCTTTGGCTCCCAAACAGCTGGGGCTATAGTACACACCACTGTGCTGACCTGGCCTTTCCTTGCATAAAGTCTTCTAGTTGAGTAGCAGACTCCTACTCCTGCCTAAAGGACTGCTGGGGTGGAGTTCTCAGATGCCATCCTAGGCAATTCCATACATTCAGAGGGCGCTGACAGCCATGCAAGAACTTGCAGAAAAGCAGGCTGTACTCTGTACCTTGAGTGTTGGATCTCTGTATCCAGCTGTCAGTAAGAGTTTTTTGCTGCACTTTGCGATTTATGAGGTTATGTCTCAGACTGTGGGTCTCATCTGAAATAGATAAAATGGGAATCAAAAGCTGAGCACAAAAGCACAGGTATATCAGGAACTCTTACATATAATGACTTTAAAAGACTAGATATTCTCTCATTCAAACTTCAATCAAAACCAGGGCTAAAACAGCTCAAGACCCCTCACATCTTTTGTTTTATTCACGTAAAATAGGAATTTGCACAAGGAAAGAAAGATAAAAGGTTTGCTTCACTTTAAATGAAGCAATATGATGAAAATGGTAACTATGAACATTCAAACAGAGCTCAGCATGTATTAGAGATTACTCAAGAATTTTACACACAAGCCCACTTGTTTTGCAGAGCAACTCTACAAGAAAGGGTCACCATTTGCTGTTTTACATGTAAAGAAACTGAGGCACAGAGGTTAATGCTCTTGCCCACATCACATAAGCTAATAAACAATATGGCTAGGACTTGTACCCAGGCTGCTGTTCTCTGCCTGCTCTAACACAACAGGGGTCCCTTCAGCTGGAGACACCAAAAATGTGCTGTGATCTCTCAAGAAAGCAACGGCCAGTAACCTGAAAGGACTGGTGGGAAAAGAGCGAGTACAGCTAATTACAAGATAAACTGGAACAGCATTGTCTCAAAGTGAAAACTGCAAATGTGAGATGATCTTTGGTTACAGGAATTATGCTAGCTGTCTGAATGAGCCTCCTTACAACAGACATTTCAGTTCAAGGTTTCTGTGTATCCCCTCTAGAGAAACTGGGAAAAGGTAACTATTGTACTTTCAGGCTTCTATAGCTGGGGTAGTCAGTTACACAGCAATAGATGACTAACAGTTTTGACTTACTCTCTTGGCTCACCAGAGACCTGCTTCCTGCCTCTGACTGGCAGGGATGGGAGAGTGGCATGTCAGCACTAAAAGACTCCTTTGTAGGGAAAGCTGTTTTTCCAAAGTGTGTAGAACATGCTTCTGGCTTTATAACCACAGAAGAGTTTTCCCTAGGACTGGAAAAAGTTAACTATGAAAACAAAGTAATGATTCTGCTGAATCTACTTAAAATACTTGGTTATAAAACTTCCAACACAATTTAAACTTTTCATGTCTAGGCATTTTGACCAAAGGTTTTAATCAATTCTAGATGTGTCATTTTTTTTTTTTTTTGTCCAGAAAAGCAGTTCAAAACTCAAGGCATTTTAATCCAAATCACCAAAAATGTATTTATTTTCATATTCTCTTAAACACTCCAAAATACTGGCTATAAGTCCTTTACTATTTCCAGTTACACACACACACACACACACACACACACACACACAGTAAAATAAAATATTTTTAATGTTAATCAACTCGATTTTTAAGTAGTCAGTGACAGAATCCAAAGACTTTCTTGGAGCTGGAGAAATGGCTCAACAGTTAAGATTACATACTGCAGAGGGCATGAATTCAGTTCCCAGCCCCCATGTGGGGCAGCTTAAAACCATCTATTAACTCCAGATCCAATGAACTTTGGCCTCAGTGAGCACTTGCATTCATAAGCACACACAGACACATAGAAAATGGACATAGTTAAAAAATAAACAACAGCAACTCTTTGGCTGGGGCTAGAGAAATGGCTCACTGGTTAACAGCACCAGCTGCTCTTGAAAGGGTTCAGCTCCCAGCACCCACATGAAGGCTAACAACCATCTGAAACTCCAGTTCTAGGGGATCTGATGCCCTCTTCTGACCTCTTTAGGCACTGACTGACATGGGTGCACTTACATACATGCAGGCAAAATATACTCATACACATAAAATAATAATAAATATATTTTTTAATTAATTAATTTTTTTATGTGTATGAATGTACTGTCTGCATGTAGAGACCTACAGTGCACCCGCATCGTGCAATGCCATGGAGGTTAGAAGAGGATGTCGGATTCCCCTGGAACTGGAGTTAAAGACGGTTCTTAGCCGCCATGTGGGTGCTGGGAATCGAACCTGGGTCCTCTGCAAGAGCAGTCAGTGCTCTTAACCGCTGAGCCATCTCTCCAGCCCCTAAATAAAATATTTTTTTAAAAAACAAAAAAAAAAGCCGGGTGTGGTGGCACACGCCTTTAATCCTAGCACTTGGGAGGCAGAGGCAGGTGGATCTTTGTAAGTTCAAGGCCAGCCTGGTCTACAGAGTGAGTTCCAGGACAGCTGAGGCTACAGGGAGACCCTGTCTCGAAAAGACAAAAAAAAAAAAACCATCTTTGGCGCCACGCCTTTAGAGAGATGGGCTCAGTGGTTAGGAGCACTGGTGCTCTTGCAAAGGGACCCGGGTTACCCCACCACCCACCCCCAGCACGTTGCATGGCAGCTGATCAACCCCACCCCCACCACTTCCCCTACCCAACAGCTTTCGCACAACTGCAGTAGTCCAGTCGGGGATTACTTCCGCAGTCCGAAGCCCCTCTTCTGGCGTTTTGTCCCGCGCGAACAACCAACTTGTATGAATAGTCCCTCGCACACACCAGCTGCACAAGCAGGCAAACCACTCCTACAACATAATAATAAACATTATATTAAAAAAAACCATCATTGGAAGAAAGAGGGTTTATGACAGTGTGCTGAAAACCGAGAAAGCCTTGCTTTAGACAGCAGTCCCTTCCCTCCGACCACACAACATCTAGGCTTTCCTGCTACTGATAAGTGAAGAGGTAAGGATAGATTTCCTCAGTTCTCCTGTCTCACCTGAAGGAGAGTTCAATTCACACTCTGCCCAACAGGAACAAAGGCAGCAGAAAGCTCCATACCAGAAAAAGATTAAATTTTAAGGCTGATACTGACAACACCAGACTGCTCTGGGAGGCAGAGGGCGGGACACAGATCATTAATACACTGAGTACATCTGGCAGCAGAGGAGGGGCTGTAAGACAAAGGTCTCAGACAGCAAATGAATAAAAGCCAGACCTGAAATACATTCATGCTTGGGAGAAAAACTGTTATGTTAAATAAATATAAAAATGAAGGCTGGGCTGGAGAGATGGCCTAGCGGTTTTAAATGGGCAAGAGGAAGCATCCACACTCAACCGCTCTTCCAGAGGACCGGGTTTGATCCCCTAGAATCACCCCCAAATGGCAGCTGAGTCCACACACTCACGCGCCTTTCGAATATTCTGCCTTCCTCCACTAAGTCCGGAGAACTCCAGCTCAGGGAATCACCGTGCGACACCCACTTCTGAGCTCCGCGGCATTGCAGACACAGGTCCACAAGCTACATGCAGACAGTAAAAAAAAAAAAAAAAAAAAAAAAAAAAAAAAAAAAAATAAATAGAATAAAAAAAAAAAAAAAAAAATGAAGGCTGCCCCATCTGGGTTCCAACAAGAAATGGATCAGTACTTACGACAGGCGAGCTGACCTGTGGGCATTTGTGCCCATCTCTCTGGACTAGTGCCCTACTTCTAACTTTTGCCTTATGGTTAAATAAAATATATTGGTCAAATAAATGTATGGTTAAATAAGATGTATTCAGTACCAGCTGTGGGCTGCCTTACCAGGAGTTATTGGCCAGGGAGGCTCTAAAAGTCCCCAAAACAAAGGTCATTTGCCTGTAACTTTGGGTGCACACAAAAGTGGACAGTAAGAGTCTATTGCTGAAGATACTGCGTGATATGAGCGTGTGAAAGAAAAGCTGAGACCTTGCACTGCAAACTGACAGCTGACCTTCGTGGTGCCAGAGAGCACTATGCAAATAGCAGAAAAGAAATGGTCTCTGAAGTTCTACTACAGACCTCCTGTGCTGCACTCTTATATCACAAAGAAGATGTAGTGCAACAGTGCCATCCTGGTACCTGTACACCCAGAAACATTCCAATTGGATCTATGCCCTGCTCCCTGAGGTGGTAGGACACACAGCTGCTACTGTAGCCTTGGAAACCCCTAGTGTCAGGAGACTTCAAAGGCCACATTGGAAAGTTATTGCGGATATACGCCGCCAGGCCGGTGCACAAAGGTTCTGCTATGGAGGAACTTCCTTGCCTTCCCTACCCATAGAACAAAGGAGAAATATGATGACAATGATGAGGTCGCTCTCCAAACTCTGTAAATTGGAGGACAACTATCGTAGAGCTAATCTCTAGAAAACCCGGGTGTTTAAAACTGCTTTCTTTAAATGACTACTAGACATAGGAACTGTGGAGGGATTATTCTCTATTCAGACAAATATAATACTAAAGTACTAGGGCTATGCACTCAGGCAAAATATATTAATACAGAAGCTCTGACATCAGCAATGGATTGTTCTACAAGGTGGATGTTGGCCCGTGGATCCAAGGCCCCACCAAAGGTAAGGGCTCCTTGCCTCTAAGTTGGGATACCTACAGGAGGAGAGGCAGTGCACTAAGACCCTGCTGCGAAAGACCTGACGTTAACATGGGAGGGGTGTACTGAGACCACACATGCAAGGTACAGATGGCCTCTGGAATGCCAGAGAGGTTACCAAAGGCCACTAACCCAATAAAGGCAAATATGGGTCTCCCTGAGTCACGCAAGATCCACCGTCAGCACCAGCTACACCTCACTGCCTGGAAATACTGTGCAGCAGAGGCAGCCAGTGCCTGTATATCCCAAATCTCATTGGTATGGCTCTCCCCTTGGAGAAATAACCCATGGTGAATGCCACAAGCTTACATCCTCTACAGGTTTAGTGATGTCATAAGCCACAGTAAAACCCCATCATATTTAACAGGGGTGGAAAAATCTAATCATGGATTAACATATCCCAAACATGTGTCTATGCTAAGTAACCTACCATAACTCATGGTGTCTGCTTTAAATACCCTTAGTCTATCTCCCCCCCTAGTGCTTGCTTCTTCCTTAGAGTAGGATCAAAAGGTTTATTCCTGGACAAACTGTCAGCCCATGAAAGGAAACAGCCCAGAATTGACCAGAGAGTCCAAGTCAACAGCTCCAGAGAGAGTGGACTGTTTTACCTCTCATCCACCTTGCCCCTTTTCAATCCTATGGAACAACTTGCGGAAGAGGGGGGCGTGGTTTAGATGTAAGGGCTGCGATTGGGGTGAATGCTGAAATGAAAACTCCAGCAATGTAGTGTGGACACTCATTGATCAACTTGATTGAACAAACAACCTGTTACCCCCCACTGGATGGTTGGGCTGTAGGTGTTTGCCACAACAGCCAGAAGATAGGTTTTGCATGAAGGCTGCTTGTACTCATGGATCCTCCCTTATAGCTAAAATGAAAAAAAAAAAAAAAAACTGAAGAGAAAGATGCAGGACCAGTTATGGCAAATGCATGATCTGGGATGGGTGGGGGTGGGGGGGCGTGGAAGGGAGGGAAAGGGAAAATTAAGCCTGAAATGAATTGGAAAAAAGTATGAAATGCACAAAGCATCAAAGAAAAAACTAATAAAAAAAAAAATTAAAAAAAAAAAAACAAAAAGAAAGCTATTGCCATCCCTTGTCAAAAAGAAGCAATAATGCCCTGACCAATATACCATCCAAGCATATGTGCCCATAGCATAACTTGTTATAATGGTTAATATTTGTTTCTATTGTGTTATCGTCGAATTAAAAGGAGACTCCTAAATGAGCCATCGAAAACAGAACTTGAACAGACCAAAGAGTTTGATGTGTCACCTCAGAAGAAAAAAACTGGGTCTTTTATCTCTCATTCTCTCTCACCTCCCCTCCAATCCACGGCCCAGGGACCATTATGGAAGAGGCAGAGGTGGTAGATTGTAAGGGTCAACAAGGGAGGATGAATTGGACGATCACAGCAAAAACGGACTCGACTTTCGTTTGCTCAGCACGTTTTTGTATACAAACCTCTTCATACTGGCTTGGGGAACCTGGCTGTATTGAGATTTGGACCTCAGAGTTTACTAATTGGCGTGTTTATGTTTATGCTTATGTTTACTAACTGGTTAAAAAAAAAAGTTTGTTCTATATGAACTACACACAACTTCACTAAACATTTTAAAAAATGAAGNTATATATATATATATATATATATATATATATATATATTGCAAGGTGGAGAGAACAACAACAAAAGAATGGGAAAAAAGAAACTGAAATAGTGAAGTTCTCCCCCAAACAATAAGCCTCTGCTTTGAAAAACCAAAAACCAAAACAAAACAAAAAACTCTGGAAAGACTCGGAAAAAGATGCAAGACATGAATGGCAGAGTGCAGGAACTCAGGTGGGGTGGGGTGCATGGAAAGTGAAGTGACTCTAAATTCTTGAGAAATGATGTACGATGTATGGAAATAGTTTAATAACAATAATACATTAAAAAAATACACAGCCACATAAGAAAGCTATTGCCATCCCTTTGTTAAAAGAGCTATAATGCCCTGACCAAGATACCATCCAAGCATATGTGTTACTTGTTATAATGGTTAATATTTGTTTCTATTTGTGTTTTATTAGTAGAATTAAAAGGAGACTCCTAAATGAGCCATCGAAAACAGAACTTGAACAGACCCAAGAGTTTGTCGTGTCACCTCAGAGAAAAAAATGGATCTTCATATTTCTCACTCTCTCTCACCCTCCCCTCCAAGGCCCAGGGACTCTTATGGAAGAGGCTGGTGTGTCAGATTGTAAGGGTCAAAGAAGGGAGGTGAACTGTGAGATCACAGCAAAAACGGACTCGACTTTCGTTTGCTCAGCACGTTTTTGTATACAAACCTCTCCTACTGGACTTGGGGAACCTGGGCTGTATGAGATTTGGACTCAGATGTTTACTAATTGGGTTTACATGGATATTGCTTATGTTTACTAACTGGTTAAAAAAAAGATGTTCTATATGAAATACACAAAAATTCAATAAACAATTTTAAAAAATGAAGGCTGATCTATCCTCAAAATTTAGAGGAAGGCCTACTAAATGTGGGCAGTACTAGTCCACAGACTAGGTTTCCAGACTGAAAGAAAATAGAAAAATGAGGAAGGCAGCTGAGGACTTTCTGCTTCCTGAGCTGCCTGGCTGTGAGCTGCTCCTGCTGCCGTATGGAGCCACATCCCCTGAACTGTATGCACAAATAAACCCTTCCTCTGTTAAAAACAAACAAACAAACAAACAAACAAACAAACAAACCCGGAGATAATCTTTCTAGCCTTTTCTGGTCTTAAGGAATTATGCTAACAAAGTCGCATTCAGAGTAAGCACTCCTAGAGTGAGAGACTTTATTCTGTAATGTCTCAGACCATTTAGTCTCATCCAAGCCACCTTTGCATCCTTCAGGAAAGAGGACCTATGTCAAATGGGACAGTCTAAACCACCTTCATTCACAACAAGCCTGATAACTGTCAGAAGTTTCAGGAAACAATGAAATCCCTCTAGTACCTCTTTACCTGAAGTGGGAAACGGAGGGAGCAACCAGCTTATTTGCTCTTTCACTGCTTTGAAGCCTGGTCCTTAATTCATTCATTTCTGCGTCTTTAAACTGGAGTTCAGATTGCAATGACTGGAGCTGAAAGGCCAAAGAAAGGTATTTGTGGTGGCATATAATATATACATGGAGAATACCTATTGGCTTCAAAATCCCAATCCAGTTAAGGAAAGCAATGAAACATACATATCAAAGTCTGCTGAGAGAGTAATGACCTCAAATATCAGCCTTTTTTTTTTCTGAAAGAGAGCATGACACTTTAGAAAAACATCAGAGTCTATTGTGGAGGCAGTTTATGAGGGTTTGAATACCAGTTCCATTATTTATTTAGCCTCTCTGAGTCTATAATGTAATCTGTCATCATCATATGACAGGGGTGAAGAGGGGAGTATAAGCTACCGAGCTTGGCAAGGTCATATCCCAGCAGTACATGTTGATCTTCTTTCCCCAAGAGACAAGGTCTTGCTTTCAGTGACAAATTCGCAATCCTTTTACTTTAGCCTCCATAGCACATGTTTTTATCTCATATGTGGAGTGTAGATTTAAAATTGCATATGAGTATGTATTTATATATAGATGTGTCTATAAGTCATGAAACTAGAAAGATCATTAGAGAGAGGAAGAGAGCTTAAAGAAGTTGGAAAATAGAGAGGATAATGGGAAACATAATAGGAAAGCAGTGGGAGGGGGCGACCAGAAGAAACAGAGACCGTGGCTTAGCTGGCAGAGTGCTTGCCCAGCCCCTAGGTTTGAGAGCAGCACTGCATAAACATGAAACGGTGGTAATTCTGCCTGTTGCAAGCATTCACGAAGTAGAGGTAAGAGGATTACAAGTTTAAGGTCATCCTTGGCTACAAATTGACTTCAGGCGGGCAGCCTGGGATTTATGTTTGGGTTTCCCAACAACCATTCTTCTGTGGTATGCACAAATAAGTGCATATATAAGATTTGCTGAATGAATGGAGGCAAGCACGACTCTAGTTACTGCACTGTTGTCTCACACTGTACTCAATAAGTATTCATCAGACATAGAGAGAGAGAGAGAGAGAGACAGAGACAGAGACAGAGACAGAGACAGACAGAGACCCACATCCTTACATGTGAAGCATGAGGACATGCTAAAGGAAAGTGGTGTAGACACTGGATACTTTCCATGTTCTTTCCAGAACATCACCTCCCTTTCCCTGATAAAGTTATTTCCCATTTTTGACCACAGGATCCAACTGGTAACCATCACTGTTTTGGTTTTAGCACTTGGTTCAGAGAGAGGCACCTAACTTAATTAAGACCAGCCACCAAACCTCTTAAAGACTTTAACACTTGGAGCTGGACATGGTGGCATATGCTTTTAATCCCTGTACCTAGGAGGCAGAGGCAGGAGGATCTCTGGGAGTTTGAGGTCAGTCTGGCTTAAATATTGAGATCCAGGTCAGCCAGAGCTACATAATAAGACCCTGTCTCAAAACCCAAAAAAAGGTGACTAACAGCTGTCTGGTAACTCCAGTTGCTGGAGATCTGATGCCTTCTTCTGGCCTCTGTGGGCTTTGTACAACCTGGGTGCACTTACATACATACGAGCAATACATTCATACACATAAAATAAAAAAAAAAAAAAAAAAAAAAGTGACAAAAGACCCACAAATAAATACCCCCCCCATTAAAACCCAAACCCAGCCAACAAGGCAACCAGGCAACCAAAAACCCTTGAGATGAAGGAACCTAAGTATTTTATTTTTTTGGAACAGGTACCATGATGCTGCTCAGATCTGCCTTTAAATCATGGTAATCTTCCTGCTCCAGCCTCCCAAGTGCTTATATTACAAATGTGCAGGACCGGGGCTGGAGAGATGGCCTAGCGGTTAAGAGCGCCGACCGCTCTTACAGAGGACCCGGGTTCGATCCCCAGCACCCACATGGCGGCCGAGAACCGTCTAAAACTCCAATTCCAGGAGAACTCCAGTTCCAGGGGAATCCGAGACCCTCTTCTGACCTCCGCGGCGTTGCACGACACGGGTGCACAGACTTGCATGTATACATACATGCATAATATTCATACACATACAATAAATAAATAAAATTAATAAAAAAAAAAAAAAATGTGCAGGACCATGGCCAGCTGAGGAAACTCAAGTCTTAACTGTACCCTAGAATTTTGAAACATACAAGCGTGAGCCTAAACTTCAGTCAGAGCAGCAGGTCTCAGTAATATAGAGAATTGAAATGTGTCTTGGTAAAGGGTTAAAACATTTGAAGTCCTTAGACAACCTGTTGTCCTAGACTTGGGTATGGAAGCTAATATATTTTCTTTTTTTTTTTTTTTTTGTCTTTTCAAGACAGGGTCTCCCTGTAGCCCCAGCTGTCCTGGAACTCACTCTGTAGACCAGGCTGGCTTTGAACTTACAAAGATCCACCTGCCTCTGCCTCCCAAGTGCTAGGATTAAAGGCGTGCGCCACCATGCCCGGCTAGTTAATATATTTTCTTTTGGTCCAAGCAAAGTCAACAGAACTTCTGATCTATTAAAGAGCCCTAATTCTTGAAATTCTAAGCTAGTGATTTATTCATGTCAAGACCTAATAATCACAGCAAAGCAATTTCATCTTAGTCTATTTCCAAGCCAAATGTAGACCCTGGAAGAAAGGTGTACACCATTCACTAACAGCAGAAAGTCTTTAAAACAAGTAAATCTTCCCTGGAAGACTTATAGGCAACATTGGTTATGCTTCTAAAACATGAGGCTACTGTCCGTAGCATGCAAAACAAACGTGCAAAACAAACATGCAAAATAAATGCTCTGGGTCACCTTTTTGGAGAATTCCTTTTCCTTTTCACTGAGTGCTTGTGTTTTCTCTTGCTCAAGAAGGAAATGTGATCTTCTCTGTTCTTCTAGAACGGATTCTGTTTGATGCAGTGAATCACGCAAAATTTTGATTTCCCCATTCTTAACTAGGACTTCTTCTTCCTTTGCTTTTAGCTGTAAATCACCACAAACAGCTGATATTTAGCAAAAGCAGTTGAAGGGTACACTTGTCATTTACACATACAGATTCTTTAGGCTCTAATAGACATTTAACACTCTGGGTCACACACTCCATAGAATTAAAATTCCATATTCTGTTCTTGGTTTTCCTAGGCACCTAAAGATGGCCATATAGAAGATGTCAGCTCTCTTGTAGAACTAATGAAATAACCACTATGATGTTGTATTTTCCCATAGAGATATATGCTACAGACTACAATGAAACAGTGCTTTCAGGACACAACAGGTCATTTGCACATATGAACTGACAGCAGTTGTGACAGCATGCACAAGACCTATGCAAGATCAAGGCAGACAAGATCCCAGCATGGTGGGAGAAGGTGGTCATGAAGTCCCACCCCTAGCTTAGGAGCTACTGGAAACTGATGGATGCTGGGAGGAGAGTGAGTTTTGTTCAAAGATGCAGCCCCTCAGAGGTAACCCATGCTCTAGCATATGACCTTATACACATACATATACTGGTAGTGGTGAGTGGATTGAATGTATAAAAACTAAAACATGGGCTGGAGAGATAGCCTAGCAGTTAAGAGCACCGACTGCTCTTGCAGAGGACCCGGGTTCGATCCCCAGCACCCACATGGCGGCTGAAAGCAGTCTGAAACTCCAATTCCAGGAGAACTCCAGTTCCAGGGGAATCCGAGACCCTCTTCTGACCTCCGCGGCACTGCACAACACGGGTGCACAAACCTACATGCAGATAGTACATTCATACACATACAAAAATAAATTAAAAAAAATTAAAAAAACAACAACAAAAAACTAAAACATAACAACAAAAAACACATGAAGTTGGGAGGAGTGGTAGGGAGATGGGGGAGGAATTGGAGCAGGAGGACTATGAGGTGGACTTTATTGACTGATTGGTCTTTTTGAGACAGGGCCTCTCTCTAGCCCCAGATGGCCTGGAACTCGATATGTAGAACAGGCTGGCCTTGAACTCACAGAGATCCTCCTGCTGGGATTAAGGCATATACCACCACACCTGGCCCACACTTGATAGCTTTAAACACTACTACATCTACTTGCAGATGACCCAGGTTCCATTCTCAGTACCCACAATTGGCTAACAACTGTCCATAACTCCAGTTCCAAGTGAATCCAACACCCTCTTCTGATCTCCGAGGGCACCCTAGGACAAGGAAGTACTTATAGATACACAGGTAATACATACATACACATACATACAAGCTCTAAAGATACATGCTATTAATTCATTTCAGTACTTCAACACAAATTTAATAGTCATTTAACAATTTTTTTTATTTTATTTTATTTTATTTATTTCTGTATGTGTATGAATGTACTGTCTGCATGCAAGTTTGTGCACCCGTGTCGTGCAATGCCGCGGAGGTCAGAAGAGGGTGTCGGACTCCCCTGGAACTGGAGTTCTCCTGGAATTGGAGTTTCAGACGGTTCTCGGCCGCCATGTGGGTGCTGGGGATCGAACCCGGGTCCTCTGTAAGAGCAGTCGGCGCTCTTAACCGCTAGGCCATCTCTCCAGCTCCTTCCTGCCCCTCATTTAACAATTTCTATATTCTGAATTGTATACAATGTTTCTTTTTCTTGACTTATTGCTGTGAATTAAAAAAAATTTTTTTATCTATGAATCTTAATAATTTCTTTCAGTCTAAAGTTTCAGGCATTCTTTTCTCAACTTCTCTCATTTCTGGGGAATAATCCAGATGATTGTACAAAGTCCTGGGTTCAATTCTCAGCATTAACATCAACCAAACAACAATAAAAGAACCTCACAAGTTACATACCTTTTCTTTAAGTTCTTTATATTGTGCCTGAAGTACTTCTAATTCAAAATTATCTTTAACTGCAACATTTCCTCTGTTTTTTCCTGTAGGACTTTTTGATAACCCATCTAATCGGCAGACCTTATGGACACCTGTATAAAAAAACAATTCCTATTAAGCCGAGTATGGTGACATGCAAGTGTAATTCCACACTGGGAATGCTGAGGCAAAGAGGTCTCAAGTTCAAAGCTAGCCTTACTGGTAGAGAGCCCTTGTCTAAGAAAAAATAACAAAAAACTGATACACATTTCAGGACCCAGTTCTCCTCTACCTTTGTCATAAAATGCAGAAAGGGCTGAGAGATGGCTTAGTGGTTAAGATCACACGACTGTTCTTGCAAAGGATGGGATTCAATCCCACCACCAACATTGGTGGCTAAACTGTCTGTGATCCAGTTCCGGGGATCTGATGCTCTCTTCTGACCTCTACTGGCATTGCACAACACAGGTGCACTAAATACATGCAAGCATAACACTCATATACAGAGAATAAAAATCATATTTTTAAAAATGCAGAAAGGAATCACTCTTGAAAACAAAGCCCAGAAAGACCTAGCAAACAATATTTACCAGTATTTCTCAACCTAAGAACATGATGTAAACTCCTAAGTGATCCTAATTTTAAGGCTTAAGAGAGAAGTCCGTTATTAACAGTATTTACTGAACACATGCAATGTCAGGCATTGTATCTGTTAGTCTCTAAAGACACAATAGTAAACAAAATAGAAACAGTCCTCTTATGGGAGGGGCTGGGACTCCAGAGACAGATTAAGGTAAAGTGGGTAAGTAATGTATGGCCAAGGAAAGAAAAGTGACCTCATGCTATTGGGGAATGGTGCTAATCATGGCCATAGAGAACATGTGGTTATCAATGAGTATTTTCTGGATGTCTGATTTTTGAGGCAATATGCTGGAGATGCTGGAGCATAAGGGTTTCAAGAATGATCACTTTTTTTTTTTTTTTTTTTTGTCTTTTGAGACAGGTCTCCCTATACCCCAGCTGGCCGGGAATTACTCTGTAGAACCGCTGGCCTGACTCACAGAGATCCGTCTGCCTCTGCCCCCAAGTGCTAGGATAAGGTCGCGCCACCAGCCCGGCTAATCACATTAAGATACTTTAAAAGTGCTAAGTACAGATGCGGGGACATTCCTTCTAATGGTTCACAATAGTCCATGCATTCCCCAACTAGAATGTGAGCGCCAGGAAGGAAGGAGCTTTTGTAATTTTTGCTTATTGTGCCAGCGCCACTGCCATTTCTAACCTTTTGGGAACTAGCATAGATTACTGGCTGTATAAGAATCTCTGTCCTCTCTTCCCTGTCAGGCACCTTCTATGCTCATGTTGTATGAAGGATACAGTGGGCTGCGTAAAATCTAAACCCTCTCTCATGGGTTGTGATGGTCTTGATGGTTCCAAGGATGTCTGATAAACAGTGGTCTAAACTTTTAAAAAAATAAAGTTAAATAACATCTTAGTTGTTTATGTTTCGATACAGTCGATACAGGTGTTTGACATTCTGTTTTGTTTTTAAACCCAGGACGCTCCTTTAGTTTAAGGGCAGCGTCGGTGCAAGACTCCGGGCCGATACGGCTGCAAAATTTCAAAGCCACCTGAAGGGGTCCGCACCACCTGCCGGGGAGAAGGCCTCCAAGCACTCACTGGACAAGTTCTGGGCCGCGTCCGGACACTGGCTAAGAGCCTGTGACGCGAGGATGTCGAGTTCCTCTAGGTCGTCTTCAGTGAATTCGGCGTGCGCGTCGAACGGGTCTTCGAGGTCCGTGGGCTCCGGGCAGCCTCGGGCCCGCTTGATCGGAGGGTGCCCGAGGTCGCGCAACACACCAGGGAGAAGCTCCGGGGGCTCGCTCAGCTTCCTGCTGCTCTTCATCGCGGCTTTGCCGGACATGACTTCCTTTAGCTCCCAGCGTCTGAGGACACTGAGCACAGCAGAGTCCGCGGGAAGCCAGAGTCGGACCAACCGCCCGCGCGCCAGCGCAAGCCTCAAAAACCACCTCCCCCGAGCCACGGACCAATCAGCTGCTGGATATCGGGCGCAGAAAGATGACGTGTCAGAGCGCGCCACCGCGCTCAGTTCCAGCCTCTTAGGATTTACTGCCGCTCTGTCTCTGGAGTTTGTGTGGTGCTGTGGGGATTACCCTGATTTCGGGGTCCAGGAGGTCTGCCCCTGTGTGGTGCTGTGGGGATTACCCGGATTTCGGGGTCCAGGAGGTCTGCCCCACTGCCCCTGTGGCTGTCCTCCCCGGCACTGCAAGCAGTGCAGAGCCTCGGGGTGCCATCGGCCTTGAGGGGGGTTCGCCCTGACCTAACACTGCCCCGCCTCACGTATTCAGAGACTCTCCTAGGGAGGAGTAGGAATGAAGCTGTTATGAGGCATTTCTCAGAATAGCAAATGGTTTGAGAAGTGTCTGGGAAGGGTGATCTGAGAACCGTGTACTGTGTAAGAACTACTTGGACTGTTAACATTCATTTATTTTCTGAGAGCCCAGAAGGAGTCTTTTGTCCCGAGCGCTGGTTATACAGAGATGAATGAAGCTTGAGAGTTAAAGGAGGGCCTGGAGAGATGGCTCTGGTTAAGTGCACTGGGCAGCTCTTGCAGAGGACCTGAGTCGGATATTTGCACCCACATGGTGGCTAGCAACCCTCTGTAACTCCATTCCAGGCAATCTGACGCCGTCTATTTACTTACACACGAAAATTAAGGGGAAAAAAGAAGAGGTCAACTAAGGCTCCCAAGATAATCCCCCCTAAATTGCCCAAGTAGAAATCACCAAGAAAAATAGGTAGGAGACTGGTGCATTGTGTTACTTTGAAAGATTCAACAACGACAGGTAGAAGTTATCTGTGGTAGAGGAACAGGGGTTTGAATTGGGCTTGAGTAACTATTAGGATTTTATTGAGCAGAAGTGGTGTGCAGAACAGCTTGCAGCAATTAGTATTGGAGAACAGGATCATGCCTTTTCAACTTTGCTTACTCAGTGCCAAACTTAGTCTGTGTCTTTATCAATGTCTGCTAAGGCATTACATAAAAGAGGTCTCAGGCCTAAAATGCTGTATTTTCTTTTTAAAAAAAAAAATTTTTTTTTTTATTTTGATGGTGTATGAATGTATTTTTTTTGCTGTAGTTTGTGCACCCCTGTCGGCAATGCCTGGAGGTCAAAGAGGGTGTCNTGTAGACCAGGCTGGCCTTGAACTCACAAAGATCCGCCTGTCTCTGCCTCCCAAGTGCTAGGATTAAGGTCGTGCGCCACCACGCCCGGCTAATCACATTAAGATACTTTAAAAGTGCTAAGTACAGATGCGGGGACATTCCTTCTAATGGTTCACAATAGTCCATGCATTCCCCAACTAGAATGTGAGCGCCAGGAAGGAAGGAGCTTTTGTAATTTTTGCTTATTGTGCCAGCGCCACTGCCATTTCTAACCTTTTGGGAACTAGCATAGATTACTGGCTGTATAAGAATCTCTGTCCTCTCTTCCCTGTCAGGCACCTTCTATGCTCATGTTGTATGAAGGATACAGTGGGCTGCGTAAAATCTAAACCCTCTCTCATGGGTTGTGATGGTCTTGATGGTTCCAAGGATGTCTGATAACACAGTGGTCTAAACTTTAAAAAAATAAAGTTAAATAACATCTTAGTTGTTTATGTTTCGATACAGTCGATACAGGTGTTTGACATTCTGTTTTGTTTTTAAACCCAGGACGCTCCTTTAGTTTAAGGGCAGCGTCGGTGCAAGACTCCGGGCCGATACGGCTGCAAAATTTCAAAGCCACCTGAAGGGGTCCGCACCACCTGCCGGGGAGAAGGCCTCCAAGCACTCACTGGACAAGTTCTGGGCCGCGTCCGGACACTGGCTAAGAGCCTGTGACGCGAGGATGTCGAGTTCCTCTAGGTCGTCTTCAGTGAATTCGGCGTGCGCGTCGAACGGGTCTTCGAGGTCCGTGGGCTCCGGGCAGCCTCGGGCCCGCTTGATCGGAGGGTGCCCGAGGTCGCGCAACACACCAGGGAGAAGCTCCGGGGGCTCGCTCAGCTTCCTGCTGCTCTTCATCGCGGCTTTGCCGGACATGACTTCCTTTAGCTCCCAGCGTCTGAGGACACTGAGCACAGCAGAGTCCGCGGGAAGCCAGAGTCGGACCAACCGCCCGCGCGCCAGCGCAAGCCTCAAAAACCACCTCCCCCGAGCCACGGACCAATCAGCTGCTGGATATCGGGCGCAGAAAGATGACGTGTCAGAGCGCGCCACCGCGCTCAGTTCCAGCCTCTTAGGATTTACTGCCGCTCTGTCTCTGGAGTTTGTGTGGTGCTGTGGGGATTACCCTGATTTCGGGGTCCAGGAGGTCTGCCCCTGTGTGGTGCTGTGGGGATTACCCGGATTTCGGGGTCCAGGAGGTCTGCCCCACTGCCCCTGTGGCTGTCCTCCCCGGCACTGCAAGCAGTGCAGAGCCTCGGGGTGCCATCGGCCTTGAGGGGGGTTCGCCCTGACCTAACACTGCCCCGCCTCACGTATTCAGAGACTCTCCTAGGGAGGAGTAGGAATGAAGCTGTTATGAGGCATTTCTCAGAATAGCAAATGGTTTGAGAAGTGTCTGGGAAGGGTGATCTGAGAACCGTGTACTGTGTAAGAACTACTTGGACTGTTAACATTCATTTATTTTTCTGAGAGCCCAGGAAGGAGTCTTTTGTCCCGAGCGCTGGTTATACAGAGATGAATGAAGCTTGAGAGTTAAAGGAGGGCCTGGAGAGATGGCTCTGTGGTTAAGTGCACTGGCAGCTCTTGCAGAGGACCTGAGTTCGGATATTTGCACCCACATGGTGGCTAGCAACCCTCTGTAACTCCATTCCAGGCAATCTGACGCCGTCTATTTACTTACACACGAAAATTAAGGGGAAAAAAGAAGAGGTCAACTAAGGCTCCCAAGATAATCCCCCCTAAATTGCCCAAGTAGAAATCACCAAGAAAAATAGGTAGGAGACTGGTGCATTGTGTTACTTTGAAAGATTCAACAACGACAGGTAGAAGTTATCTGTGGTAGAGGAACAGGGGTTTGAATTGGGCTTGAGTAACTATTAGGATTTTATTGAGCAGAAGTGGTGTGCAGAACAGCTTGCAGCAATTAGTATTGGAGAACAGGATCATGCCTTTTCAACTTTGCTTACTCAGTGCCAAACTTAGTCTGTGTCTTTATCAATGTCTGCTAAGGCATTACATAAAAGAGGTCTCAGGCCTAAAATGCTGTATTTTCTTTTTTTAAAAAAAATTTTTTATTTTGTATGTGTATGAATGTACTGACTGCATGTAGTTTTGTGCACCCGTGTCGTGCAATGCCTGGGAGGTCAGAAGAGGGTGTCGGATTCCCCTGGAACTGGAGTTAAAGACGGTTCTCAGCTGCCATGTGGGTGCTGGGGATCGAACCTGGGTCCTCTGTAAGAGCAGTCAGCGCTCTTAACCACTATCTTAACCATCTCTCCAGCCCCCAAATGCTGTATTTTCTTTAAATCAACTGGTAGTTTTCCTCAGCTTTGCCTGCCTCCTGAGTGCTAGGATTAATGGCATGCACTACTACCCCCAGGTTAAGCATTTCATTTTAAAAGGCTCAGTGGTTAAGAGAATGGGTTGCTCTTGGGCAGGACACAGTTTGGTTCCCAGCATCCCCATGGTAGCTAACTACCATCTGTACCTTCAGTTCTAGGGGATCAAGCGGCCTCTTCGGACCTCTTCAGGCATTGCTTGACACCATATACATGCAGGCCTAACACTCTTCCATAAAACCAGAAAAAAAATTACTTTTATATGATTTTCTGCCATGTATGTGCACCATGTGCACTTTTTTCCCCCCCAGACAATAGTTTGATATGTAACCAAAGTTGGTCTAGAACTCAAAAATCCTTCATTGCTTCCAAGTGCTGGGATTATAGGGATAAGTCACCAATGTCCAGCTGTTTTGTTTTCTGAATTGTCCTCAAACTTGCAATCCTCCTCAGTCTCCAAGCACTCAGATTACAGGTATGGGCCATCATGCTTGGCTGAATGCTCAAGTCTTAATTACTTCAGGTCTGGTTCTGGAGAGGGGACTGGTCACTTGTCAGGGGGGATTAGATTCTATCAAACAAAAAAACAGTACTTTCCAGTTAGGGGCAGTAAGCTGTCACTGTAAACCAGAGAAACTGTTTTTGGCAGCACAGGGCTTGGTGTAGGTTGGGAAGGCGCTGTGAGGAGATGCCCAAAGTCCAAAAGATGGTGCTGCTGGCCGTGCCTTGGAGATGACCAAAGCAAACTGATCTTTTGTTGCCCTATTAATAACAAGTTCTTTATAGTCATGAAGCAGGTTTCAATCTTTTAAATTTCTTCTAGTTTTGAGTTAGGAGTCTCAGGGATTCTAGAGTCCTCTCTTTCCTTTCTTGAAACAAGGTCTTTGTGGGATAAGTTTGTTTTCTAAAGGAAAGGAGGAAGGAAGGGTTGGTGCGAACACAATCAATTCAGATCACATTGGCCAAAGGTGGCCTAGAAGATGAAGACTGGAAATCAAGAGGCATGCAAATCAGTGGAAATGCAAAGGAATGGTGTCATGACCTCTTAGTGGCTTTTGTACCAAGAAGCCACTGAAGAATTCTAAGTCAAGGCAAGACAAAGCATGAGTTGAGGTTTAGCAGCAGGATCACTTTTTCCTTCTCCCTTTGTATGTTTGTTCAAACATATGTGAGAGTGTATGCCTGTGGAGGCCCTAGGACAATACTGAGAGTCTTCCTAGCCCCTCTCCCCTTTCTATGGAGGCAGGTTCGACTGAACCAAGAGCTCACCCACATGGCGAGTCTAGCGCCAACTGGCTTCAGGTACTTCCCTGTCTTTGCCAGAATCGGGTAGCTTGACTTTAAACAAGCAAACATATGGCAACATACAACCACACAAGAATGACAGCCTCTTACATGAGTTGGTTTAATTCAAGGCAACACAGAATTCAGAGTACAAGGAAGATGGAACAGCAGGCTCGGGCAGGACTCCAGGCTGGATTGACTTTACATTCACAGCTGAGGTAGGAATGAGCTGAATGAAAGCTAGAGACAATGAGCCTTGTATGATTTTTTTTTTTTTTACAAAAGTTTATTACAATGTACAACAGGCTCCAGGACAATACTTCATTCTAGCAAAAGATGTTATGGCAGGGAATCCAGATGTTTAAATAGGAATGGAAGAGGGTCACCATCATCTCAGGTAGAAAGAAGAGCTTACTTTTTGCCAGATTTCTTAATTCCACCTGTAGCTGCAAAAAGAAAAGTACTTGATTAGGGAAATACCTATTTTTTTTTTGGGGGGGGGGAGTCTTTTTGAGACAGGGTCTCCCTGTAGCTCCAGCTGTCCTGGAACTCACTCTGTAGACCAGGCTGTCCTTGAACTCACAAAGATCCACCTGCCTCTGCCTCCCGTGTGCTAGGATTAAAGGCGTGCGCCACCACACCCGGCATGGGAAATACCTAGTTTTTACAGCTAAAAAGCCTCCTGGGCTGGATGTTTCCCAGCTTGTCTACTATTCCAAGTATTTACTTTGACATAAACATGCAGTTCCTTCTCTTCTAGGCAAAGGCAGAAGAGGGTTGAATCAGGGGCAAGGTAACAGCTGGGTACCACTCTATAACTAACTACACTATTGTAAAATTCCCAGCTTAGCTGATTAATTTTCCTGCAATGACAGACAACTCACTTTATGGGTAAGATGCTGTTCAAAGGTTATAAGGTAGTATGTGAGAAGCCTCAATTCTCATCTGGGTGGTTTGACTTCCAGTTTTGGGACAGTTAGGGGTTCCCACCCTGCAGGGGTCAGGCTGGAAGGTCACCATGACTATGAAATGGAGAATAATGTGGAGGGGCTGGGGAAGGCACTTCAAATTAAAAAACAAACAAACAAACAAACAACAAAAAAACCCTTCAAATTTACCCTCTGCCTTCCCAAGAGCTAGGATTACTGCTGTGCACTACTATGTCAGGCTCTGGGTACTTTTTATTCCCTTTATATTTTATGTGTGTCCACATGTGTGCATGCAATACCCACCTGGGTACTGTTTGCCAGGAGCTCCATCAACCTTGTTTTTTGAGACAGGGTGTCTTATTGGCCAGGAGCCTGTCAATAGGCCAGAGAACCCCAGGGACCTGCCTGACTCCACCTTCCCAGTATTGGGATTCTAAGTGCATACCACATGCCTTTTTTTGGGGGGGTGGGTGGGGTCTTTTTTTTTCTAACAGGGTCTCCCTCGGAGTATACTCGGCTGTCCTGGAACTCGATATGTAGACCAGGCTGGTTTTGAACTCACAGAGATCTGCCCGCTTCTGCCTCCCCAGCGCTAGGATTAAAGGCGCATACCATGATGCCGGCTTTTTGTTTGTTTTTGGCCTGATTTCTTATGAGTGTTATGGGAATCTAACTCAGATCCTCATGTTAACCTGGCAAGTACTTTACCAACTGAACCATCTCTCTAGCATATTCTGGTTCTTTTTTTTTTTTTGAGTCAGGGTCTCCCTGTAGCCTCAGCTGGCCTGGAACTATGTAGACCAGGCTGGTCTTGAACTCACAGAGATCCACTTGCCTCTACCTCCTGAGTGCTGGGATTAAAGGCATGTGCCACCACGCACAACTCCTAGCATATTCTTAACTGCCAGATTACAGTGCACTACATTCCACTTACATTCCTGGTTTACTGAATGGCTTTAATTTACTGAATTTATAAATCCCAACTGGTTTGGTAACCAGTAGATAATTAAGGAAATAGTTGTAGAATTATTTCTTTTTCTTTTGGTCTTTTTTTTTTTTTTTTTTTTTTTTGAGACAGGGTCTCCCCTATAGCCTGGCGGTCTGGAACTCACTATGTAGACCAGGTGAGCTTGAACTAACAGAGATCTGCCTCCTCCTGAGTGCTAGGATTAAAGTTGTGTGCCACCACACCCGGCTCAAAGAGGGTTCTTAGGGGCTGGAGAGATGGCTCAGAGGTTAAGAGTGCTGAATGCTCTTGCAGAGGGCCTGGGTTCGATTCCCAGCACCCACATGACAGCTCAAGAACATCTCTAACTCCACCAGCTGTCCAGGGGAATCTGATGCCCTCTTCTGACCTCCAAGCATTGGCACGACATGGGTGCCCAACCTACATGCGGACAGTACACTCATACACATAATAAAAAAAATAAATATATTAAAAAAAAAAAAAGAAAAACCTTAAAAAAATAAAAAGAGGGTTCTTAGCCACCATGTGGGTGTTAGGATTGAACCTGGGTCCTCTGCAAGAGCAGAAGGTGCTCTTATCTGCCGAGCCATCTCTCCAGCTCCAATTATTTCTTTATTATAAGAATGAAAGTACAGCTGGAGAGATGGCCTAGCAGTTTACAAACCCCGACTGCTCTGGTAGAAGACCCGGGTTTGATCCCAACACCCACATGGTGACCAACTTTAATTCCAGTCCAGGGGAATCCGACACCCTTTTCTGACCTCGGTGGCATTGCACGTCATGGTGCACAAACCTACATGCAGACAACATTCATAGACATAAAAAAAAAAAATTAAAAAAACAAAAGAAAAAAAAAGAAAAAAAAAAAAAAAAATAAATTTTAAAAGAAAAAAAAAATTAAAATGCCGGAAGTGGTAGTGTGAGCCTTTAATCCCAGCACTCAAGGCAGGTAGATATCTTCCGCCAGCCTGGTCCACACAGTGACGTCCAGTCAGCTGGAACTAGGCAGACCCTGTTAAAAATAAAGCCACGGGGCTGGAGAGATGGCCTAGCAGTTAAGAGCGCCAACTGCTGTTGCAGAGGACCCGGGTTTGATCCCCAGCACCCACATGGCGGCTGAGAACCGTCTGTAACTTCAATTCCAGGAGAACTCTAGTTCCAGGGGAATGCTGACACCCTCTTCTGACCTCTGAGACATTGCACGACACGGGTGCACAAACCTGCATGCAGACAGTACATTCATGCACATAAATAAAAATTAAAAAAAAAAAATTAAAGCCACATGTGGTGGCATAAGCCTTTAGTCTCAACTCACTGGAGAGGCAGAGTAGGAGGATCAACATGGCTTCAGTCCCTGGTTCCTGTGAGTTCAGGAGCTTGGGCTATAGGAAGACCCTGTCACCAAACAAACAAACACAAACTAAAAGTAGGTACAGGGGCACACGCCTGTACCCCAGCACTTGGAGACAAAAGCAGCAAACAAGAAACCCCACACAGATAATGGCCAATGAGAAGTACTGGTTGAGCATCCCTTAGATATCTTGGAGATGGGACCCAATTCTCTTTTTGGGGGGCGGGGTGGGGGGAGAGAGGTCTTCTTTTGAGACAGAGGGTCTCCTTGTAGCTCAGCTGGCCTGGAACTCACAGAGATCTGCCTGCCTCTGCCTCCTGCGTGCAGGGTTAAAGGCGTGTGCCAGGACCCAATTCTTTTAAAATATACCCAGGTCCTCTGCAAAAGCAGCTCAGTGTTCTTTAACTGCTGAGCCATCTTGTCAGCCCATTCTAAACACAAAATCTATTTATGGCCGGGTGTGTGGCAACGCGCTTTAGTCTAGCACTGGGAGGCAGAGGCAGCGGATCTTTGTGAGTTCAAGGCCAGCTGGTACAGAGTGAGTTCCAGGACAGCTGGGGCTACAGGGAGACCCTGTCCTACAAAAGACCAAAAAAAAAAAAAAAAAAAAAAACTATTTATGTTTCATAGCCCCCCCCCCCTTTTTTGAGACACAGCCAGCTTAAAGAGGTTCTTAGCCCCCATGTGGGTGCTGGGAGTCGAATCTGGGTCCTCTGCAAGAGCAGTCAGTGCTTAACCGCTGGAACCATCTCTCCAGGCCCCCTGTTTCACATGCCTTTTATGCATACAAGCCCAAGGCAATTTTACATGTATTTCCAGTGTACCTGCATTTTGATTCCAACTCATCATCGAAAGCCAGGCATAGAATTTTCTACTTTTGGGTCAGGTTGGTACTCAACCATTTCAGATTTTGGTGCGTTATGGATTTTCAGATTACAGATGCTCAATTTGTATAGGATTGCCCGAAGTTATGACTTCTCTATACATAATCTCAGATTAAGGAAGGTGCAAGATACCTGGGATCATTTTGAAAAGCCATCTCAGTAGTTGGAATCTCAGTGCTGTATAGATTAACAAGAAATCATCCCACTGGAACAGAAGTCTTTGGATGATAGTTCTAGTAACCATGTTTCCACCATGCCCCTATGTAGCCCATAGTACTCAAATAGGGGCATAGAGAACTAGAGGAAACAATTACTAGCTTGATCATTTAAAAAGTTTTTTTTTTTTTGAGCCAGGGTCTCCCTGTAGAGAAATAGGACGACCCAGCTAGTACCGAAGAAATCAGCTAGGTTTGGAGGACCAAGTGTGTGCCGGCTGCAAAAACTACAAGAGCATACCAAAACCCGTCTTAAATGCCCCCAAAAGATGCGGAGGACAACATGAAGAAGTAAGTAAAGTAGCCACCGAGCTGGACCCCTAACACAGTATTTTTATGAAGCACGTAAAGACTGGCTGGTGGCACAGGCTTGTAATCCCAGCTCCCTGGGAGGCAAAGGTAGGAGAATCATAAGTTCAAGACCAGCCTGAGTTAACTTAGCAAGAACATGTCTCAAAAACAAAATACTAAAGGACTGAGGGTAACTCAGTGGGTAGGGGCTTGCTAACACGTGTAGGACACTGCAATAAAAAGAAAAAAGCTCACGAAGCATATAAATAAGTAAGACACATGCAGTACCAGAGCTGTTAGGACTGCTGGGCCTGTAATCCACTCCTAAGAGGCAAAGCTATGCAGAAGAAAGGTTAGCCTAGCACACACCACATGGAGAGGTTTGCCTTGCCTGAATGAGACCCTGCAGCACAGCCAAAAATGCAAATAAAACGAGCATATCTAGAAAATATATCCCAAGGGGCCTGGGCTTTTATCTTTTAGTTTAGACACAGCCCAAAATGACTCAGGACTCAACTATCACTCACTACAGATAATGTGAGCAGGAAGTACAAGTTCTAAGTCAAGTCATGTACCATCAAAAGCAAAGAATTGTGGACCCGGTGGGAGAGCAGGCCCGTGGGTAAGTTGCTTGCCACCAAGCGGACAACCCGAGTCAAATTCCCTGGGACCCACATAGCGGAGAGAACTTCTGCAAGTTGTCCTCGACCTTCATAAGTGCGCCATGGCAGGCATGCAAACACACTCCAATAGATAAATGCAATAAAAAAAAGTTGTAGCTGGGCCTGATTGCGCACGTTTTTAATCCCAGCACTAGGGAGGCAGAAGCAGGCAGTGTCTTGAGTTCAAGAACAGCCTGGTCTACATAGCGAGTTCCAGGACAGTGGGGCTACAGGGAGACCCCGTCTCAAAAAGACCAACAAAAAAAAGTTCTGTATGATACTAAGTAACCTAACTACATGCATGTGTGTGGAGTAAATTTTCGTGTTTCCATTTCTGTAGCTTCCCCTGGGAACAGAAATCCCAAACTACCTGCGAGGCAAGAGACTTAAGTTTTCAAGTCGCGTTCTCACTCCCACACCTTCTTACTGCTGCAAATCACACTGGCCAGGACCCAAGACCTTGCAGTCCACCAAGGGGGCCGGGAACACGCCTGTCCCCTTCACACCGGGCTACGAGCCTCCGTCCCCTGCCGGCGCTCACTCACCCAGGGGGCCCTTCCCCGCGGCCTTCGCTTTTAGCTCCTCGAGTTTTCTCTGCTCTTCTGTCGTTCTGCTTGAAAGCCTTATCTTCCTGCGGAGAGGCAGGTCAGATTCACTCCAGGCCGCCGCCCAGTCCCTCCGCGCCCGCCCGCGCCTCCACGCCCGCCCTCACCTCATCCATTTCCTTGGCCTGCTTCTTGGGCTGTTTCAGGGGCTTCTTCTTGCCACCTGCGGGGGAACACAGCATATTCGGCCCGTCCCCACCATCCGTCGCCCACCCTGTGGTCCCGCGTCCACCCGTCCTCTAGTCCCCAGTACACTCACCTTCGCGGCCCGACATGGCGCCTGCGGCCCCTTTCCCAAACCCTGATCCTAAGCCGGAAACCGAGTTTACTGCCTGGCGCCTGTACCGCGTCGCGGACCCGCTGATTGGCTCCTAGACCGGAAATTGACCTCCCGGCTTGTAAAGGATACAGTCTCCAGGGGCGGGCGCTAACTGGTCAGGGGTTAATTGAGTGGCAGACTCCGGGTTTACAGCTGAAGCTTAATAGGCATAGCTAATCAGGTAGGAGGCAGCCGGGAGAGGATCCGAAACCGCGGGGGTGGGGGGGTTACCTGACTCTAAGGCTCCTCGCCTGTGATCCGCACTGGAAGAAAGCATTTTGCAGGTGAAAGGGAGGGCACGTGCATAGGAACGTTACCGGAACCCACGAAAGCAAGCGGGCTGGAGAGAGACAGGATGGGAAGTGGCAGAAGAGGCTAGGGCTAAGATCACCAGGATCCAGAGCGTCGGAAACCACGGGAAGGAGTTTGGGCTTTATAAAAGAATGAGTGCAACCGTTGGCAGGTACTCTTTGTTCATCCAGTGCATTTTTGTTGAGTATGTACTAGCTGTATCGATAGAGGTCTAGGCTGAGGTTGAGCAAACCTGACACTGTAGCGAGACTTAGACCTAAGCAAATTAAGTAAACTACCAATCTCAGGTCACGTGACCCATAAGAAGAAAAACTAAGCAGAGAAAGTAGGTGTTTTGGGATATAGATTTCTTGGGTTGGAATGTCGATATTTGACGGGGTGGCTAGGATTAGACTATTGTGTTCCAGGCCTTCATGGTTGGAGGAAGCGAGGAAAGAGACACTAGTGGGAACTGAAGTCTGAGGGAGTTGAGAGTCAGATGGCGGATCCCCCGGTAGGCTGAGAAGACCGACTTTCCTCTTTTGGTCTTTTTCGAACCTGGGTCCTCTGCAAGTGCAGTCAGTGCTCTTAACCACTGAGCCTCTCTCAGCCCCTTCTTTTGGTCTTTTTGAGACACGGTCTTTCTATAGCCCCGGCTTGCTATAGTAGACCAGGGTGGTCTTGAACTCACAAGATCCTCCTGAATGCTGGAAGACTGACTTTAAAAAAATTTTTAAAAAAAGTTATTATTTTTTATATGTGAGAGTGACTGTCTGTCTTGTAGTTGGGCTGCATCTGTGTTGTGCAACGCCGCGGAGTCAGAAGACGTCGGATTCCCCTGGAATTGGTTAAAGACCATTCTTAGCCACATTGTGGGTGCTGGGAATCGAACCGGGTCCTCTGCAAGAGCAGTCGGCACTCTTTTTTTAAATTAAAAAAATTTTTATCTTATTTATTTATTTTATGTGTATGAATGTATTGTCTGCATTTAGGTTTTTGCACCCGTGTCGTGCAATGCTGCGGAGGTCAGAAGAGGGCGTCGGATTCCCCTGGAAACTGGAGTTAAAGAACGACGTTCCAGCCCGCCATGTGGGTGCTGGGGATCGAACCTGGGTCCTCTGCAAGAGCAGTCAGCACTCTTAACCACTAGGTCATCTCTCCAGCCCCTGAGCACTCAGCACTCTTAACCCGCTGAGCTGACTTTTTTTTTTACCTTGAAAGAATTCTGGGAGAGTATCGCAGGAATTTCAGCAGAGAGACACTGGATTGGTGACCTGTGTTTGAAAAGACCACTGTCTACTCTGTTGATAGCTGACTGTAAGGGGTGGAACAGGAAGTAGGGGGACCTATCTGGAGACCCTTGAGAGATAATCCAGGCAAGGGATGTTTATTAGGGCCATTTGGTGCTTGGGCCTAGATAGAGGAGGGCTCCTGGGTTTAGAAAGACAGTGGGCGTTTGCTGATAGACTGGGTTTGAGATAGGAGGGAAAATGAGGGTTAGGGATGATGCCAGGTTGTCAGCCTAGCATATTTGTTTTTGAGTTGCCATCAACTAAGATAGGTAAGAGTGTGGGAAAAGCAGTTGTAGGGGAAGATAGATTCCCATTTAGATTTTCAAGCAGTGATATGGGCCGGGCAGTTTGATAACGTGGACTCCTGGCTGAAGAAGTCCGAGGGTTTTTGGTTTTTGTGCTGGGATTGAACCCAGGACCTTGCACATGCTAGGAAGTGCTCTACCATTGGCTATATCCCCCAAAGTTTATTTTAAAATATTTGCTGGGTGCGGTTAGTGCACACTTTTATCCTAGCAGTTGGGAGGCAGAGGTAAGGGGATCTTTGTGATTTGAGGCCATCCTGGTCCACAAAAGCAAGTTCCAAACCACACCATTGTGAGACCCTGTCTTTAAAAAAAAAAAAAAAGAAGAAAATTTACTTTTTAATAATTATGTATGTATCTGTATCTCTATGTGTCTGCCAGTTCCCACAGAGACTAGAGGTGTCAGATGTCCCTGGAGTTGGAGTTACAGGCAATTTTGTATTGTGCCTGTATCCATATGGGAATGAATGTGTCCTTTGCAAGAGTAGCATGTACTCTTTTTTTTTTTGGGTCTTTTTTGAGACAGGGTCTCCCTGTAGCCCCAGATGTCCGGAACTCGCTATGTCGACCAGGCTGGCCTTGAAAACACAAAGATCCGCCTCTCTGCCCCAATGCTGAGGATTAAAGGCATCCGCACCAGCCCGGCTTTTTTTTTTTTTTTTTTTTTTGCCTTTTTGAGACGGGTTTTCTCCCTATTAGTCCAGATGGCCTGGACTCACAGAAATATGCCTCCCTCTACCAAGAAAATTCTAGGATTTAAGGTATACACCTCCATGCCTGGGTTCCCCATAGCATTTAAAAAAAATTTTATTATTTTTTGTATGTGTATGCTGTACCGTCTGCATGTCAGGTCTGTGTACCTGGTGTCGTGCAATGCCGCGGAGTCAGAAGAGGGTGTCTGTGTTTCCCCTGGAACTGGAGTTCTCCTGGAATTGGAGTTACAGACGGTTTTCAGCTGCCATTGGGTGCTGGGGACTCGATATCTCTGCAAGAGCAGTACACCACTCTTAACTGCTAGGCCATCTCTCCAGCCCCTCCCCCCCATAACATTTTTAAGAGCCAGAAAAATGTATGAGAGGAATGTGAGCAGGAGTCGGGCAGCCAGGTGAAAGTGGCTTTGGAGGGAAGGGGGAGCTGTCATGAAGCTGCCAAAAGGCCAAGTAAGATGAGGGCGGAGAGCTGAGAACTGGCTGTGTGACTTGGCAGCAGGGTGATCTGAGCAAGTGCAGCTGTAAGTCATGGTGAGAGTGAAGGCCGTTGCAGAGCTGGTTTACAGGAGAATGGCCGGAGAACAAGTGGAGACTAAGTTCAGGCAGTCTGTCCGGGGTCAGGTGCTACAGAGGGGACCAAGCACAGGGTGTGCCATCAGCAACTGAGCAGTGTCTGAGGGGCAGGGACACGGGCCTAGGCCACATGTTGCTCTAAGAAGCATGCACTTTTTAAATGTAATTTATTATTATATTATTATTATTATTATTTTCTTTTTGAGACAGGGTCTCCCTTTAGTCCCAGCTGGTCTGGAGCTCACTATGTAGACCAGCTGGCCTTGATCATTATCCACCTGCCTCTGCCTCCGAGAGCTGGATTAAAGGCATGAGCCACCAGCCCGGCTAATTTTATTATTTTTATTTTAGTGTATGTGTGTATTGCCTGGATGTGGTCGGACTCTGAACTTGGCCCTTAGGCCCCTGCTTAATTCGGCCTCTCTGCATCCATGCAGCCTATCCTTCTCCCAGCATCTCTGCTTTGCTTTCCGCCGTATTGACTTCCTAGGTTTACAGAGCTTCCTACCTTTTCTCTCTGCCAGCATCATTCCTCTGCTCACTGGTTGAAGGGCCCGTGAGACACCTAAGTATGGAAGTCACTGGGACTAAGAGATAGGCCAGGGGTGGGGTGGCTGGAGAGGCAGTAGGGAGGGACCAGAGCAGAGGAACAAGTGGGGAGTTATTGACACTTTTCTTTGTGAAGTTCCTGCTGTCGCCAAGTATATGTTCTAGTTAGGAAAAGGTATGTGATGGAGAAGAATGAAGCAGAAGAGGTGACTGGAAAGGGAGTGGTAAAGGAAGGCCTATGAAAGGTGACGTGAGCAAAGATACAGATGTCCTGGATAGCCACACAGACTGGTGGAAGAAGACTGGGATAGTTGGGAGGTGCTTGGGCCTATGGCAGGATTATGTTTAGTGTGTTGGGGTGGCTGGAGGAGAGCTTGGCTTTGGGAGGACGGAAGAGCATGAGGGCTGGGAGGTGCTAGACTTACTTCTTGTAGGCCTCAGGTTCATGCCAAGTGAGTTGAGAGCTGTGGGATATGATCTGACTCCTGTGTTAACTGATTCTTAGGCTGCTGTGTGGAGAACGGTTGTAGTGCCCATCTCTACCAGGGACAGATGATGTGCCAGGGGACCAAGAAGGGGCAGCTAGTGGAGAAGCTGGGCTGAGGAGGCTGGAGGAGGTCGAGAGAGGCAGTGCTCTTAGGAAGACATGGAGGTGTTGAAAGCTGTGCGCCTTGGTGTTGAGGCTTGGAAAGCCCACCCAGCCACTGGGGTATGGATGTTCTGTGCTGCTCCGAGCATGCTTCCCCAGCTTTATGAATGGGGAGAATCAGGGGTTCAAGTGGAGCACCAGTTTGGAGTCCTTGCCACAGAATGCCCTCTCAGCTTGAGCTCACTTTGACCGGAAGGCATACCCCAGCCTCCCCAGCTCTGTTCTGTAGAGTGTTGGAGAGCTCTTCAGATGAGAAAGAAGTGGGGGTGCTATGAGCAGGTCTTGTTCCCCATCACCCTACTTTAGGAATCTCCCTACACTGCATTTATTTACATAATATGCTTTCTAATTTTTTTATGAGTATGTATACTTTCTGATGTAGGTAGGCACCTGTGTCGTGCAATGCTGTGGAGGTCAAGAGAGGGTGTCAGATTCCCTGGAACTGGATGTTAAAGACGGTTCTTTAACTACATGTCGGTGCTGGGGATCAAACTGGGTCCCTCTGCAAGAGCAGTCGGTGCTCTTAACCATTGGAGCACATCCTCTCCAGCCCCAATATGCTTTTCAATAGGATATAGTTAATATTTATGGAGAGAAGAAATGATTAAAATTATCCTGCCTTCCCCCTAGTTCCCACCTGGGAAAAGTTTTATTCTTTGGAAGTTGGTAGGTTGGCTTTTTTTCTGTTCTGCACTAGCATTCCTCCTGCCTTTCTGTCCCCCAACTTCTGTTTGCCACCAGGTTCGCTGATAGCCACAGTCTGAGCTTAGAGATGTGGTTTGGCCTGAGGAAGCTGCCAGTTTTTTCTGGGACTCTGGGTAACCTGGCTTTCTCTCCAATAGAAGGGTTCTGAGTCCCTTCTACTCTTGAGTTATGGCAGTGCCTGATTCTGGGTGCTTAGAGACCCCCCTGTCCTGTTCAGGTCATGGGAAGTAGCTGTTGTTAGGGCCCAAATAGCAGGGCAAGGCTGAAGGGGAGCAGAGAATCCTGGCCTGCTGAGCAGTGTCTGAAGCTGGGGAGAAAGGAGAGAAATATGAGACCAGGACTTGGTGACCTGAAGTCGGGTGGGATGGCAGAAGGGTGGTGCGGTATGAATTAGGAAAAGCTCTCCTCAGTAGAGAAAACAGGTTTTCTCCCCCTGGAATTGTCCTTTCTAAAGAAGCCATGCAGTAGCCTTGGGGAACCCTGGGAAGTTAAGACAGAAATATTCTCTCAGTACTCCCAGTCCAGCACTTCAAGGGAAGGGTTTTGTTTTGTACATTTGTTTGCAGCTTACTGGGATTGAACCAGGGCTCCAGGCTTGGGCCTAGACATTACTTATCACTTAGTTCTATATCCCGTCTTTAAAAAAGGTTTACTTTCTATTGTTTATTACAGTTACCATCTTATGTATTCATGTGTGTGTGTTTGTGTAATGTATGTGTGTGCTGCCATACTCATGTGAAGGTCAGAGGACCACTTTCAACGTTGGTTCTCTCCCTGTACTATGTCAGTCTGGGGATTGAACTTAGGTCATCAGGCTTTGCAACAAATGCCAGTGTGTCTATACTGGTCTTGAACTTGCTCTGTATCTTAGTCTAGTCTTAAGAAAAAATTAATTGGGGGCTGGAGAGATTGCTAGTGGTGTAAGAGCACTGTCTGGGTTCAGTTCCCAGCACCCACATGATGGCTGAACCAACTACCATGTAACTACTGTTCCAGGGGAGCCAGCTGTCCTTCTGGTCTCAAGGGGTTGTGTGTCGACACAGGTGACAACTTACATCAGGCAGAAACTATACATATAAATAAAAATAAAATCATTAAGGCACACGCCTTTAATCCTAGCACTTGGAGGCCAGAGCAGGCGGATCTTTGTGAGAGTTCTGAGGCCACCTGGTCTACAAGTGAGGTTCCAGGACAGCTGGGGCGTACGGAGACAACTGTCTCAAAAGACCCAAAAAAAAAAAAAAAATCATTAAAAACATAACTGTTATGCGTTTCTGAGTAGTTTGGCCTGTACTTTAGTGCACCGTGTGTGTGCAGTGCCCATCGGACGGCACCAGAAGAGGGCGAGGATCCCCTGGAACATGAGTTGCTGACGGTTGTTAGCCGCTGTGGGGGGAACACAACACTAGTCCTCTAGAAGAACAGCTTGAGCTGCCGAGCCATCTTTCTAGCTTCCGCGACATTCCTGGCTATTCTTGAACTTGCAGTCTTCCTATATTGAGCTTCCAGGTAGCTGGGGTTACAAGCCTGCACTGCCAGGCCCGGCCCGGCCCAGGGAGTTGATCCTTTTATTTATTTATTTTTTTGGTCTTTTGAGACGGGTCCTCCCTTAGCTCTGGCTGTCCTGGAACACTCACTCTGTAGGCCACAGGCTGGACCTCAAACACAGAGATCCGCGTGCCTCTGCCCCCAAGTGCTCTTAGGATTTAAAGGTGTGTCACTATGCCCGGCCATTAGTGTATTTTCAGAGAGGAGAAAAAAGAAAGAAGAGTTATGTGTATATGTACTGTCTGCATGGAGGTTTGTGCACCCGTGTCGTGCAATGCCGCGGAGGGTACAGCAAGAGGGTGTGTGGATTCCCTGGAACTGGAGTTCCTCGGGAATTGGAGTTCAGCCAAGTTCTCGGACGCCCTGGGGTGTGGGATTGAACCGTGTTCCTCTGTACGAGTGGTCGCGCCGCTAACGCTAAAGGCCATCTCTTCAGCCGGGAGTTGATCTTTTTGTCAGAATGGACACAACTCTGGTTCGAGGACTTTCTCTGTGTTATCAGAAAAACTAGGCTTGAGGATTCGCATCCAGGTTGTGATAGGAGACAGCAGGGTCTGGCATCATGGTAGGAGGGGAAAGTATAATGCTCTACATAAGCCCTTCCCCAAGTGCGTTTCCTTGTCCTAGGACTGAGGGGAAAGCCTGACCTCTCTCGCTGTAGGGGCTGCAGTCTCTGGGCCCAACAGATTGGTGCTCCATTTAGATAATTTTAGTAAAATGAGTCTTGTTTAGCCTGGGCCTAGGCATTAAGACATGACTTATGCCTAGTTTTTCTCAGCCATGAGCTGATCTGTCTGGTGTACCCCTCACAGATCTCCTAATGACGGGGTGCAGCCCTGTGTTTGCCATGCCGAAGGTTGTGGGTGTGTCCCACATGCTGGTACGAAGAAGCCTCCTTCGAACGGACCTCCCTATGACTACCAGGACTCTCTGCAGCCCAGGCCCCAGCCAGCCCAGAGAGAAGCCATCAGAGGTAGCAGCCCTTGGGCTGTATCACCGCCTCCCAGCCCTGGGAAGAGCCCTGGGGCACACTATTCAGCAACAAGCGGCCTCCACTGCCAAGACTTGGTGGGACAGATATGAAGAGTTTGTGGGACTCAATGACAGTTCGATGAGGCTCAGGGGATTGGTGATGTGAGGGTGAGGAGGGAGCCCAGGAGGTTGGCCTGGCCTTCTGACTTGGAAGTGTTGCTTGTTGGTTCCTAAACAAGTCACCAGCCACCTATGTGGTGGCACCTTGGAAGCCACCTGGAGCCTTGTTGTTTTGTTTGTCACAGGTCTCATGTATAGCAGGCTGCATGAACTTCTTAAATAGCCAAGGTTGATCTTGAACTCACTGACGCTTCTACCTCTACTTCCTGAGTGTTTGGGATGATTATGGGTGTGCCACCACACCGGGATCCCTGCTCCCCTCCCCCCCAGTCCTAGGTGTTATACTGAAAGTCCGGCCTTGCGGAACTTGCTATGTAATCTAGGTTAGCTGAAAACTCGTGATTCTCCTGCGCTTAGCCTCCTAAGTGCTGAGATTATAGATAGATGTGTGCTGTCATACCTGGCTCAGACTTCCTCCTCTTTTTTTTTTTTTTTTGTTTTTATTTAATTTTATTTTTCTGTATGTGTATAATGCACTGTCCGATGCAAGTCTGTTGCACCCATGTGCTGCCACGCCGCGAAGTCAGAATGAGGGTCTCGGATTCCCTTGGAACTGGAGTTCTCCTGGACTAGATTATAGCTCGACGAGTTCTCAGCCGGCATTTGTGGTGCTGGGAGATCGACCCCGGGTCCTCGCAAGAGCGGTCGGTGCTCTATAACGTCTATGGCCATCTCTCCAAGCCCGACGTTGCCTCCTCTTAAACAAACATCACTGATAGAAATTGTTGATTTTCACTTTCAGCTGGGTATGGTGGTTGCATCAGTCTTTAATTCCCAAGCAAGTAGGGTCTCTGTCATTCAGACAACCTCAACCTGGTCTACGACAATAGACTCCTGGCCAGCTGGACTAAAGGGGAGACCCTGTCTCAAAACAAAGACTTAAAAAAAAAACCAATGTGACTTTCTCCTGTGGAAATCTGGGTCTGCTACTACTGGGTGAAAGTCTATGTAATTGAAACCACTGCTCTCCCTGGAAACAGTCGTTAGAACTACAAAGCCCCTGGCACTAGCCTTCCCTCTTGTAATTTTAGGCAGCAAATCCTCCTTTGTGGACTGTTTTGGGGGTTTACAGTGACAGCCAGCTGAAGGCTACTACCTTATGGTGTGAAGGCGAGGACACTGGGAAACGTCATATTGGGAGGTAGACAGAATTTCCTGTGGTTTTCAAGCCTTTGGTGGCAGCAGAACTTCATTCTGTTACTGTTTCCATTTTGCTTAGATACAAAGCAAGGTAGCAAGACAGGTCAAAATTGGGGTTCAGCTGGAAAGCACATTGTTTTTCTTTTCTCCTTGGGACTGTGAGCTTGGGTGGAACTGGGATTTCCAGGATGTAAGCTGAGGCTGAAAGCAGTGCCTCTGATGGTGGGATTATAGGCCTCGGTAAAGCAACGCATAGGAAACAGCCAAAAAAACATGGGTTTCTCATGGTGGTTTCCATCAAACAAGCGTTTTCACTGGGTTTAGTGGACAATATTGTTTGCTGTTTTCAAGTTTCTCAGAGGCATGTTATTTCTGCTTGAATGAATAAATCCTGGACTTCAGATGGGTGCGGCTCAGGGCTACATGTTGAGCATGCCAGAGCAAGCCAGGATTAGCGTCCAGGGAACTGTTTCCACCCCTTTGCAGTGACACCCCAGTGACCTCTTTTTAGCCACCACCTTGTTAGTAGTGAAGCTGAGCCTGTGTGGGTGTGGAGAGGAAGGACTGATGGCCTCTGCTATTCTCTATAGGCAGAGAAAGTGTTCATGGTGGCTCGTGGGCTTGTTCGAGAAGCCCGAGAGGATTTAGAAACTCAGCAGGTTAAGTTGAAGGAGGTGAGGGACCGCTTGGACCGCGTCTCCAGGGAGGACAACCAGTACCTGGAACTGGCTACGCTGGAGCATAGGATGCTGCAGGTGGGTCCCTTGGGAAGCAGCCCTTCCTTCGCTGCACAGGGCCCTTAACCTGGGAGGGCATGGAAGGGCCAGGTGGAGCCCTGAGAGTTATTTAGAGGTTTAGGGAAGAGGTGAACCAGAAGCTTGTGTCATGGCCTCTGGCTTCCAGAGCCTGCTGATTTGCTCTCTCCTAAGTACTGTGGTGGGCAGGCCAGCAAAGTACAGACTGGCATCCAAACTGTTGAGGACGGAGTACCGTGGAGGTATACCAGATATTGTGGGGCTATCAGTACGTGCATGCCTGGCCAGACCCACGATGGCCCAGTGGGAAGATCATGCAGCTCCCTTCCACATGCCCCATCTCTCTGTCCCTGCATCCAGCCAGGTGTTATTCTTTCTTATGGAGTCAGGGACAAGAAAGGGCCCAAGGTGCCAGTGGCTGAAGCCACAAGGCTCTTTATTGTTGTATGATACCACTTTGCTCCCACAGGAAGAGAAGAGGCTCCGCACAGCCTATCTACGTGCTGAAGACTCTGAGCGGGAGAAGTTCTCCCTCTTCTCTGCGGCCGTTCGGGAGAGTCATGAGAAGGAGCGCACAAGGGCTGAGAGGACCAAGAATTGGTCCCTCATTGGGTCAGTTCTGGGAGCTCTCATCGGCGTGGCTGGTTCCACCTATGTGAACCGTGTACGGCTCCAGGAACTGAAAGCCTTACTCCTGGAGGCACAGAAAGGACCAGCAAGTCTCCAGGAAGCTATCCGTGAGCAGGCATCTAGCTACTCCCTCCAGCAGAGGGACCTCCAGGATCTCATGGTGAACCTGAGGGGCCTGGTGCATGCTGGGCAGGACCAAGAGCTCAAGGCACCGGCAAGTACTTCTTCCACCAGAGGGAGAGAATTGATGTTTTCAGCTGCCATGAAAGAGCAGCTCAATCATTCCCAGCAGGTCCATTCTTGCCTGGAGGGTTTACGATTGCAAGTTGATGGCCTGGAAAAGACTTGGAGGGAAATGGCTGGGGTAGTTCAGCTTGCAAAGGCTGCAGCACACCCAGGGCTGGGTGAGCCAGCAGACGGGGCTCTGCCCAGCTCTTTGCTGGCAGAAGGGAGCATGATCTTGGCCCTGTCTGATATGGAGCACAGGCTAGAAGCCCAGGTCAACAGGAATACCATCTGCAGTACACTGGTCACCTGTGTGACTTTTGTGGTCACACTGCCTGTCCTCTACATGCTGTTCAAGACCAGCTAGCCTTGGGACTAGGCTCCTAAGGGGCTAGGGGTGAATGTGGCTTTTGTTGGTGGTTTTCTTTGGGTGCACACAACCTTACTTTGACTCTGAGCACCATCTGAGGGGCTTAACCAGCTGGTATATTTTATTTTTGTCTGTAATGTTCATATGCCATTATCAAAACACGGTATGCCGATGTCTAATTAAAATACCTTAGCGTTTGTATTATTTAAAAGATTTTATATCAGATTCAGTTTCGTCATTGAAAGCAGAAATCTTGGACTTAGAGGTTGGCTCTGCGGAAAGGAACTAACCCCCCTTCGCCTCCTCTCTGGTCCTCTCTTGGTCTCTTATTTCGGATACACTGTGTTGAGGTCTGGGTTTTCACTTTGATTACCTGACTGCCCTTGCTTATTGGGACCTTCCTATCTAGAGGTTCTAGTGAGTGGAATCCCGTCTCCTGTGTGGCTTAGGAGGAGAGGGATCTCTTGGTTCTGATACTGGAAAGGAGTGCTCAGAGGAAAGGTGAGGAAGAGATTGGGGGACAGTTGGTAAATACCACTGAGGACATCATTACAGAGACCCATGGCCAGTCTACATCCCTGATGCAGAGTACTTCTCTTTACAGCCTGGGAATAGTTCAGGCCCATGCTGATGGCACTGAGAAGTAGTTAAAGGGTGGGAACAGAGAAGCTTGGAGGTGGAAGCCTGAGAAGCCCTGACCTCTCCCTTTTCAGAGGGAACAATGACCCTTAACCTCCCCAGCTAAATGGTGTGGGTGGCCTTGTGTAAATAGGAGTTGTGGGGTGGTGCTGTGCCTGCACTGGAGTGTTAGTGGTCTGGCTTGCAGCTGAGGGTCAGGTTGCCCACTCTTTAGTAGTGAACCACAGCTGTGTGTATCTGTGGAGCCAGAAGTGTTTCCTGCGAGGAGCGCCAATGCTTTGCACGGGTATCAGACCTACATGTAGCACATACGTTTCATACCAAAGACAAATAAATAAAAATTAAAAAAAATTATTAAAAAGTGTGTGGAGCATAACAGAGAGGTGGGGAAGAGGAGCTGGAGTGCCAGGTTAGCAGCCGGACCCCAGGCCTGGGGTGGGAGCTATGGAAAGGCTCTGGGCTGGTGCATGGTGCTGGGTGGCTTGCCTCAAGTGCTGGAAGTCAGGGTGGATGAGAGAGGGTGGCCCGAGACCTAGGAAGACAAGTAGATAGATGAATGAAAAAGGAGACCCCTGAGATGGGGGTGGAGGGTGCGATGGAAGAGTCTGATATTTGTGTGCCTCCAAGGTGAAGATCCCTTTTAATTTGTGGAGGCTTCCAGGAGCTGTGTATGACAGATTTGCCTCTCTGGCACTGTGCCAATGGCCTTCAGCCAACGTTCTCTACATGCCCTCCGGTCGGGCCAGGACCTGGCTCCACAGATTGCCATAGCCAGGACAGGGTGTGAAGGCTCTTGCCCAAGGTCTCAGGAGAGAATCGTGCTTCCTTCCCAGGAAGACCCAGGTATTTGCCAACGAGGGAGTCCAAACTTGCTCAGGGCTTCGCAGCTTGGGGATGGCTCCAGGCACAAGCCTCGTGGACAGAGGGAAATGAGACCCCGCTGATGCACCTCCAGCCTGTGTGCCACGCTTTAAGCCTAGGTAGGGGTGGTAACAACCCCAATTGCGGGTGAGCACAGGCTGGGGGAGGGGTGTCAGGTTACATGCTCAGGGATGGCGCAAACGCAGGTCCAAAGCTCTTGGTCTCCTCAAACAGCCCGGGGTGGGGGCCGGAAGGAGAGGTTGGGTGTCTGTGGAGACGCTGGGAAAAAAAAGAAGTGGGGCATGGCCAGGTGAGAAGGGGAGAAGCCAGGCGCCTAGGAATTCAGGTGAAGAAAGTTGNAAAAAAAAAAAAAAAAGTTTATTTTTATTTTATGTGCATGAGTATATTACCTGCATATATGTAAGCATACCTGGGTCACTCCACGGAGGTCAGAAGAGGGCGTCAGATCCCCCATAACTGGAGTTACAAATGGTTGTTGGCTGCCATGTGGGTGCTGGGAACCAAACCTGGGCTTCTGCAAGAGTAGCCAGTGGTCTTAACTGCT
Organism: Rhizomys pruinosus; assembly: GCA_009823505.1. Lineage (NCBI taxonomy): Eukaryota > Metazoa > Chordata > Mammalia > Rodentia > Spalacidae > Rhizomys > Rhizomys pruinosus. The sequence continues at coordinate 542,331 of VZQC01013760.1, forward strand.
GGGCCATTCAGTTGTCCCCCCCCCCCTTTGGGTGTTTTTGAGACAGGGTCTCCCTGTAGCCCCAGTTGACCTGGGGCTCGTTCTGTAGACCAGGCTGGCCTTGAACTCACAGAGATCTGCCTGCCTCTGCCTCCTGAGTGGTGGGATTAAAGGCGTGTGCCACTATACCTGGCGTCCCCTTCTTTTTTTTAAAGACAGGGTCTCCAGCCAGGCTATAATCCTAGCACTTGGGAGGCAGAGGCAGGCGGATCTTTGTGAGTTCAAGGCCAGCCTGGTCTACAGAGCGGGTTCCAGGACAGCGGGGGCTACAGGGAGACCCTGTCTCGAAAAGACCAAAAAAATAAAATAAAATAAAATAAAGACAGGGTCTCCATGTAGCTCCATTTGGCCTGGAACTCACTATGTAGACCAGGGTGGCCTCAATCTCACAGACACCTGCCTCTGCTTCTGCTTCCCAAGTGCTGGGATTAAAGGCTTGCACAACCACCCCTGGCCTAAACCCCAACTTTTACAAAAAAGCAAAATTAGAGACTAATACCCTTCAGGAGAAAAAGCAAAGGACCCTGGTCAACATGCCATTCAGCAGATGCCAGCAGGGTCTGCCATGTGGACACAAGCCGGCATCCAGCAGGGTCTGCTGTGTGGACACCATTGGCAGACTCTGGGACCTTCTCAACACCCAGTTGAGATTAGGAAAATCAGTGTTGCAGGAAACAGGAAGGGAAAGGACTGTCACCTGGGAAAGGGCAAGTGTCAAGCAAGGGCTAAGCTATGTCACACCTAGTACAGAAAGGGTGAGCACTGCCCCTGGGATGGAGAGAAAGGCAGGTGCTCACTCCTACAAAACACAGGCCTTTTGAATGTTCCAAGAAAGGGACAATAAGAGGAGGTGGGGCTGGAGAGCTGGTTCAGAGGTTAAGAGGATGTACTGCTCTTGCAGAGGAGCTGGGTTCAATTCCCAACACCCCTGTCAGGTAGCTCTCAGCTCCAGAGGAATCCAATGCCCTGGGCTCCCAAGCACAGGTACTTATATATACACATACCCACAAATAGACACATAATTAAAAAAAAAAGAAAAACCTTAAAAAAATAAAAAGAGGGTTCTTAGCCACCATGTGGGTGTTAGGAATTGAACCTGGGTCCTCTGCAAGAGCAGAAGGTGCTCTTATCTGCCGAGCCATCTCTCCAGCTCCAATTATTTCTTATTATAAGAATGAAAGTACAGCTGGAGAGATGGCCTAGCAGTTACAAACCCCGACTGCTCTTGTAGAAGACCCGGGTTTGATCCCCAACACCCACATGGTGACCGAACTCCAGTTCCAGGGGAATCCGACACCCTTTTCTGACCTCGGTGGCATTGCACGTCATGGGTGCACAAACCTACATGCAGACAACACATTCATAGACATTAAAAAAAAAAAATTAAAAAAAAAAAAAGAATGAAAGTACAAAGGACTGTGACAAAATTTAATCTTTAAAAGAAAAAAAAAATTAAAATGCCGGAAGTGGTAGTGTGAGCCTTTAATCCCAGCACTCAAGGCAGGTAGATATCTTCCGCCAGCCTGGTCCACACAGTGACGTCCAGTTCAGCTGGAACTAGGCAGACCCTGTTAAAAATTAAAGCCACGGGGCTGGAGAGATGGCCTAGCAGTTAAGAGCGCCAACTGCTGTTGCAGAGGACCCGGGTTTGATCCCCAGCACCCACATGGCGGCTGAGAACCGTCTGTAACTTCAATTCCAGGAGAACTCTAGTTCCAGGGGAATCTGACACCCTCTTCTGACCTCTGAGACATTGCACGACACGGGTGCACAAACCTGCATGCAGACAGTACATTCATGCACATAAATAAAAATTAAAAAAAAAAAATTAAAGCCACATGTGGTGGCATAAGCCTTTAGTTCCAGTACTCAGGAGAAAGAAGCAAGTGGATTTCTGTGAAATAGAGGCCAGCCTGATCTACTCAGTGAGTTCCAGGATAGCTGGGGCTATAGGAAGACCCTGTCACAAACAAACAAACACAAACTAAAAGTAGGTACAGGGGCACACGCCTGTACCCCAGCACTTGGAGACAAAAGCAGCAAACAAGAAACCCCACACAGATAATGGCCAATGAGAAGTACTGGTTGAGCATCCCTTAGATATCTTGGAGATGGGACCCAATTCTCTTTTTGGGGGGCGGGGTGGGGGAGAGGGTCTTTTTGAGACAGGAGGGTCTCCTTGTAGCTCCAGCTGGCCTGGAACTCACAGAGATCTGCCTGCCTCTGCCTCCTGCGTGCAGGGTTAAAGGCGTGTGCCAGGACCCAATTCTTTTAAAATATACCCAGGTCCTCTGCAAAAGCAGCTAGTGTTCTTTAACTGCTGAGCCATCTTGTCAGCCCAATTCTAAACACAAAATCTATTTATGGCCGGGTGTGGTGGCACGCGCCTTTAGTACTAGCACTGGGAGGCAGAGGCAGGCGGATCTTTGTGAGTTCAAGGCCAGCCTGGTCTACAGAGTGAGTTCCAGGACAGCTGGGGCTACAGGGAGACCCTGTCTCAAAAAGACCAAAAAAAAAAAAAAAAAAAAACTATTTATGTTTCATAGCCCCCCCCCCCCCTTTTTTGGAGACACAGCCCAGCTTAAAGATGGTTCTTAGCCCCCATGTGGGTGCTGGGAGTCGAATCTGGGTCCTCTGCAAGAGCAGTCAGTGCTCTTAACCGCTGAACCATCTCTCCAGGCCCCCTGTTTCACATGCCTTTTATGCATACAAGCCCAAGGCAATTTTACATGTATTTCCAGTGTACCTGCATTTTGATTCCAACTCATCATCGAAAGCCAGGCATAGAATTTTCTACTTTTGGGTCAGGTTGGTACTCAACCATTTCAGATTTTGGTGCGTTATGGATTTTCAGATTACAGATGCTCAATTTGTATAGGATTGCCCGAAGTTATGACTTCTCTATACATAATCTCAGATTAAGGAAGGTGCAAGATACCTGGGATCATTTTGAAAAGCCATCTCAGTAGTTGGAATCTCAGTGCTGTATAGATTAACAAGAAATCATCCCACTGGAACAGAAGTCTTTGGATGATAGTTCTAGTAACCATGTTTCCACCATGCCCCTATGTAGCCCATAGTACTCAAATAGGGGCATAGAGAACTAGAGGAAACAATTACTAGCTTGATCATTTAAAAAGGTTTTTTTTTTTGAGACAGGGTCTCCCTGTAGCCCCAGCTGTCCTGGAACTCACTATGTGGACCAAGTTGGCCTCAAACTCAAGAGATCCACCCGTCTTTGCCTCCCAAGTGCTGGGACTGAAGGTGTGTGCCACCAGGCTGGCCTAAAACAGTATTTTTATGAAGCACGTAAAGACTGGCTGGTGGCACAGGCTTGTAATCCCAGCTACCTGGGAGGCAAAGGTAGGAGAATCATAAGTTCAAGACCAGCCTGAGTTAACTTAGCAAGAACATGTCTCAAAAACAAAAATACTAAAAGGACTGAGGCTGTAACTCAGTGGGTAGAGGGCTTGCTAACACGTGTAGGACACTGCAATAAAAAGAAAAAAGCTCACGAAGCATATAAATAAGTAAGACACATGCAGTACCAGAGCTGTTAGGACTGCTGGGCCTGTAATCCACTCCTAAGAGGCAAAGCTATGCAGAAGAAAGGTTAGCCTAGCACACACCACATGGAGAGGTTTGCCTTGCCTGAATGAGACCCTGCAGCACAGCCAAAAATGCAAATAAAACGAGCATATCTAGAAAATATATCCCAAGGGGCCTGGGCTTTTATCTTTTAGTTTAGACACAGCCCAAAATGACTCAGGACTCAACTATCACTCACTACAGATAATGTGAGCAGGAAGTACAAGTTCTAAGTCAAGTAATGTTACCAACAATAAGCAAAGAATTGTGGACCCGGTGGGAGAGCAGGCCCCGTGGGTAAGTTGCTTGCCACCAAGCCTGACAACCCGAGTCAAATTCCCTGGGACCCACATAGCGGAGAGAACTTCTGCAAGTTGTCCTCGGACCTTCATAAGTGCGCCATGGCAGGCATGCAAACACACTCCAATAGATAAATGCAATAAAAAAAAGTTGTAGCTGGGCCTGATTGCGCACGTTTTTAATCCCAGCACTAGGGAGGCAGAAGCAGGCAGGTCTCTTTGAGTTCAAGAACAGCCTGGTCTACATAGCGAGTTCCAGGACAGTTGGGGCTACAGGGAGACCCCGTCTCAAAAAGACCAACAAGAAAAAAGTTCTGTATGATACTAAGTAACCTAACTACATGCATGTGTGTGGAGTAAATTTTCGTGTTTCCATTTCTGTAGCTTCCCCTGGGAACAGAAATCCCAAACTACCTGCGAGGCAAGAGACTTAAGTTTTCAAGTCGCGTTCTCACTCCCACACCTTCTTACTGCTGCAAATCACACTGGCCAGGACCCAAGACCTTGCAGTCCACCAAGGGGGCCGGGAACACGCCTGTCCCCTTCACACCGGGCTACGAGCCTCCGTCCCCTGCCGGCGCTCACTCACCCAGGGGGCCCTTCCCCGCGGCCTTCGCTTTTAGCTCCTCGAGTTTCTTCTGCTCTTCTTTCTGTTTCTGCTTGAAAGCCTTATCTTCCTGCGGAGAGGCAGGTCAGATTCACTCCAGGCCGCCGCCCAGTCCCTCCGCGCCCGCCCGCGCCTCCACGCCCGCCCTCACCTCATCCATTTCCTTGGCCTGCTTCTTGGGCTGTTTCAGGGGCTTCTTCTTGCCACCTGCGGGGGAACACAGCATATTCGGCCCGTCCCCACCATCCGTCGCCCACCCTGTGGTCCCGCGTCCACCCGTCCTCTAGTCCCCAGTACACTCACCTTCGCGGCCCGACATGGCGCCTGCGGCCCCTTTCCCAAACCCTGATCCTAAGCCGGAAACCGAGTTTACTGCCTGGCGCCTGTACCGCGTCGCGGACCCGCTGATTGGCTCCTAGACCGGAAATTGACCTCCCGGCTTGTAAAGGATACAGTCTCCAGGGGCGGGCGCTAACTGGTCAGGGGTTAATTGAGTGGCAGACTCCGGGTTTACAGCTGAAGCTTAATAGGCATAGCTAATCAGGTAGGAGGCAGCCGGGAGAGGATCCGAAACCGCGGGGGTGGGGGGGTTACCTGACTCTAAGGCTCCTCGCCTGTGATCCGCACTGGAAGAAAGCATTTTGCAGGTGAAAGGGAGGGCACGTGCATAGGAACGTTACCGGAACCCACGAAAGCAAGCGGGCTGGAGAGAGACAGGATGGGAAGTGGCAGAAGAGGCTAGGGCTAAGATCACCAGGATCCAGAGCGTCGGAAACCACGGGAAGGAGTTTGGGCTTTATAAAAGAATGAGTGCAACCGTTGGCAGGTACTCTTTGTTCATCCAGTGCATTTTTGTTGAGTATGTACTAGCTGTATCGATAGAGGTCTAGGCTGAGGTTGAGCAAACCTGACACTGTAGCGAGACTTAGACCTAAGCAAATTAAGTAAACTACCAATCTCAGGTCACGTGACCCATAAGAAGAAAAACTAAGCAGAGAAAGTAGGTGTTTTGGGATATAGATTTCTTGGGTTGGAATGTCGATATTTGACGGGGTGGCTAGGATTAGACTATTGTGTTCCAGGCCTTCATGGTTGGAGGAAGCGAGGAAAGAGACACTAGTGGGAACTGAAGTCTGAGGGAGTTGAGAGTCAGATGGCGGATCCCCCGGTAGGCTGAGAAGACCGACTTTCCTCTTTTGGTCTTTTTCGAACCTGGGTCCTCTGCAAGTGCAGTCAGTGCTCTTAACCACTGAGCCATCTCTCCAGCCCCTTCTTTTGGTCTTTTTGAGACACGGTCTTTCTATAGCCCCGGCTTGCTATAGTAGACCAGGGTGGTCTTGAACTCACAGAGATCCTCCTGAATGCTGGAAGACTGACTTTAAAAAAATTTTTAAAAAAGTTATTATTTTTTATATGTATGAGTGTACTGTCTGCTTGTAGGTTGGTGCATCTGTGTTGTGCAACGCCGCGGAGGTCAGAAGACGTCGGATTCCCCTGGAATTGGAGTTAAAGACCATTCTTAGCCACCATGTGGGTGCTGGGAATCGAACCCGGGTCCTCTGCAAGAGCAGTCGGCACTCTTTTTTTTAAATTAAAAAAATTTATCTTATTTATTTATTTTATGTGTATGAATGTATTGTCTGCATGTAGGTTTGTGCACCCGTGTCGTGCAATGCTGCGGAGGTCAGAAGAGGGCGTCGGATTCCCCTGGAACTGGAGTTAAAGACGGTTCTCAGCCCGCCATGTGGGTGCTGGGGATCGAACCTGGGTCCTCTGCAAGAGCAGTCAGCACTCTTAACCACTAGGTCATCTCTCCAGCCCCTGAGCACTCAGCACTCTTAACCCGCTGAGCTGACTTTTTTTTTTTACCTTGAAAGAATTCTGGGAGTATCGCAGGATTTCAGCAGAGAGACACTGGATTGGTGACCTGTGTTTGAAAAGACCACTGTCTACTCTGTTGATAGCTGACTGTAAGGGGTGGAACAGGAAGTAGGGGGACCTATCTGGAGACCCTTGAGAGATAATCCAGGCAAGGGATGTTTATTAGGGCCATTTGGTGCTTGGGCCTAGATAGAGGAGGGCTCCTGGGTTTAGAAAGACAGTGGGCGTTTGCTGATAGACTGGGTTTGAGATAGGAGGGAAAATGAGGGTTAGGGATGATGCCAGGTTGTCAGCCTAGCATATTTGTTTTTGAGTTGCCATCAACTAAGATAGGTAAGAGTGTGGGAAAAGCAGTTGTAGGGGAAGATAGATTCCCATTTAGATTTTCAAGCAGTGATATGGGCCGGGCAGTTTGATAACGTGGAATCCTGGCTGAAGAAGTCAGAGGGTTTTTGGTTTTGGTGCTGGGATTGAACCCAGGACCTTGCACATGCTAGGAAAGTGCTCTACCATTGAGCTATACCCCCAAAGTTTATTTTTAAAATATTTGCTGGGTGCGGTAGTGCACACTTTTAATCCTAGCAGTTGGGAGGCAGAGGTAAGGGGATCTTTGTGATTTTGAGGCCATCCTGGTCTACAAAGCAAGTTCCAAACCAACATAGTGAGACCCTGTCTTTAAAAAAAAAAAAAAAGAAAGAAAATTTACTTTTTAATAATTATGTATGTATCTGTATCTCTATGTGTCTGCCAGTTCCCACAGAGACTAGAGGTGTCAGATGTCCCTGGAGTTGGAGTTACAGGCATTTGTGAGTTGCCTGATATCCATATGGGAATGGAATGTGTCCTTTGCAAGAGTAGCATGTACTCTTTTTTTTTTTTGGTCTTTTTGAGACAGGGTCTCCCTGTAGCCCCAGATGTCCTGGAACTCGCTATGTCGACCAGGCTGGCCTTGAAAACACAAAGATCCGCCTGCCTCTGACTCCCAAGTGCTAGGATTAAAGGCATCCGCCACCATGCCCGGCTTTTTTTTTTTTTTTNNNNTTTTTTTTTTTTTTTGCCTTTTTGAGACAGGGTTTCTCCCTATAGTCCTAGATGGCCTGGATCTCACAGAAATATGCCTCCCTCTACCAAGAAAATTCTAGGATTTAAGGTATACACCTCCATGCCTGGGTTCCCCATAGCATTTAAAAAAAATTTTATTTATTTTTGTATGTGTATGCATGTACCGTCTGCATGTAGGTCTGTGTACCTGTGTCGTGCAATGCCGCGGAGGTCAGAAGAGGGTGTTGGGTTCCCCTGGAACTGGAGTTCTCCTGGAATTGGAGTTACAGACGGTTTTCAGCTGCCATGTGGGTGCTGGGGATCGAATCTCTGCAAGAGCAGTCACCACTCTTAACTGCTAGGCCATCTCTCCAGCCCCTCCCCCCCATAACATTTTTAAAGCCAGAAAAATGTATGAGAGGAATGTGAGCAGGAGTCGGGCAGCCAGGTGAAAGTGGCTTTGGAGGGAAGGGGGAGCTGTCATGAAGCTGCCAAAAGGCCAAGTAAGATGAGGGCGGAGAGCTGAGAACTGGCTGTGTGACTTGGCAGCAGGGTGATCTGAGCAAGTGCAGCTGTAAGTCATGGTGAGAGTGAAGGCCGTTGCAGAGCTGGTTTACAGGAGAATGGCCGGAGAACAAGTGGAGACTAAGTTCAGGCAGTCTGTCCGGGGTCAGGTGCTACAGAGGGGACCAAGCACAGGGTGTGCCATCAGCAACTGAGCAGTGTCTGAGGGGCAGGGACACGGGCCTAGGCCACATGTTGCTCTAAGAAGCATGCACTTTTTAAAATGTAATTTATTATTATTATTATTATTATTATTATTTTCTTTTTGAGACAGGGTCTCCCTTTAGTCCCAGCTGGTCTGGAGCTCACTATGTAGACCAGGCTGGCCTTGATATCCACCTGCCTCTGCCTCCGAGAGCTGGGATTAAAGGCATGAGCCACCATGCCCGGCTAATTTTATTCTTTTTATTTTATGTGTATGTGTGTATTGCCTGGATGTGGTCGGACTCTGAACTTGGCCCTTAGGCCCCTGCTTAATTCGGCCTCTCTGCATCCATGCAGCCTATCCTTCTCCCAGCATCTCTGCTTTGCTTTCCAGCCGTATTGACTTCCTAGGTTTACAGAGCTTCCTACCTTTTCTCTCTGCCAGCATCATTCCTCTGCTCACTGGTTGAAGGGCCCGTGAGACACCTAAGTATGGAAGTCACTGGGACTAAGAGATAGGCCAGGGGTGGGGTGGCATGGAGAGGCAGTAGGGAGGGACCAGAGCAGAGGAACAAGTGGGGAGTTATTGACACTTTTCTTTGTGAAGTTCCTGCTGTCGCCAAGTATATGTTCTAGTTAGGAAAAGGTATGTGATGGAGAAGAATGAAGCAGAAGAGGTGACTGGAAAGGGAGTGGTAAAGGAAGGCCTATGAAAGGTGACGTGAGCAAAGATACAGATGTCCTGGATAGCCACACAGACTGGTGGAAGAAGACTGGGATAGTTGGGAGGTGCTTGGGCCTATGGCAGGATTATGTTTAGTGTGTTGGGGTGGCTGGAGGAGAGCTTGGCTTTGGGAGGACGGAAGAGCATGAGGGCTGGGAGGTGCTAGACTTACTTCTTGTAGGCCTCAGGTTCATGCCAAGTGAGTTGAGAGCTGTGGGATATGATCTGACTCCTGTGTTAACTGATTCTTAGGCTGCTGTGTGGAGAACGGTTGTAGTGCCCATCTCTACCAGGGACAGATGATGTGCCAGGGGACCAAGAAGGGGCAGCTAGTGGAGAAGCTGGGCTGAGGAGGCTGGAGGAGGTCGAGAGAGGCAGTGCTCTTAGGAAGACATGGAGGTGTTGAAAGCTGTGCGCCTTGGTGTTGAGGCTTGGAAAGCCCACCCAGCCACTGGGGTATGGATGTTCTGTGCTGCTCCGAGCATGCTTCCCCAGCTTTATGAATGGGGAGAATCAGGGGTTCAAGTGGAGCACCAGTTTGGAGTCCTTGCCACAGAATGCCCTCTCAGCTTGAGCTCACTTTGACCGGAAGGCATACCCCAGCCTCCCCAGCTCTGTTCTGTAGAGTGTTGGAGAGCTCTTCAGATGAGAAAGAAGTGGGGGTGCTATGAGCAGGTCTCTGTTCCCCATCACCCTACTTTAGGAATCTCCCTACACCTGCATTTATTTACATAATATGCTTTTCTAATTTTTTTTATGTGTATGAGTATACTGTCTGCATGTAGGTAGGTACACCTCTGTCGTGCAATGCTGTGGAGGTCAGAAGAGGGTGTCAGATTCCCCTGGAACTGGAGTTAAAGACGGTTCTTTAACTACCATGTCGGTGCTGGGGATCGAATCTGGGTCCTCTGCAAGAGCAGTCGGTGCTCTTAACCATTGAGCCATCTCTCCAGCCCCAATATGCTTTTCATATGATATAGTTAATATTTATGGAGAGAAGAAATGATTAAAATTATCCTGCCTTCCCCCTAGTTCCCACCTGGGAAAAGTTTTATTCTTTGGAAGTTGGTAGTTGGCTTTTTTTCTGTTCTGCACTAGCACTTCCTCCTGCCTTTCTGTCCCCAACTTCTGTTTGGCCACCAGGTGTCGCTGATAGCCACAGTCTGAGCTTAGAGATGTGGTTTGGCCTGAGGAAGCTGCCAGTTTTTTCTGGGACTCTGGGTAACCTGGCTTTCTCTCCAATAGAAGGGTTCTGAGTCCCTTCTACTCTTGAGTTATGGCAGTGCCTGATTCTGGGTGCTTAGAGACCCCCCTGTCCTGTTCAGGTCATGGGAAGTAGCTGTTGTTAGGGCCCAAATAGCAGGGCAAGGCTGAAGGGGAGCAGAGAATCCTGGCCTGCTGAGCAGTGTCTGAAGCTGGGGAGAAAGGAGAGAAATATGAGACCAGGACTTGGTGACCTGAAGTCGGGTGGGATGGCAGAAGGGTGGTGCGGTATGAATTAGGAAAAGCTCTCCTCAGTAGAGAAAACAGGTTTTCTCCCCCTGGAATTGTCCTTTCTAAAGAAGCCATGCAGTAGCCTTGGGGAACCCTGGGAAGTTAGACAGAAATGATTCTCTCAGTACTCCTCAGTTCCAGCACTTCAAGGGAATGGGTTTTGTTTTGTTACATTTGTTTGCAGTACTGGGGATTGAACCCAGGGCTCCAGGCGTGCTAGACATGTACTTTATCACTTAGTTATATACCCAGTCCTTTAAAAATGTTTACTTTCTATTTTTATTACAGTTATCTAATGTATTCATGTGTGTGTGTTTGTGTATGTATGTGTGTGCATGCCATAGCTCATGTGAAGGTCAGAGGACAACTTTCAGAAGTTGGTTCTCTCCCTGTACTATGTCAGTCTTGGGGATTGAACTTAGGTCATCAGGCTTTGCAACAAATGCCAGTGTGTCTATACTGGTCTTGAACTTGCTCTGTATCTTAGTCTAGTCTTAAGAAAAAATTAATTGGGGGCTGGAGAGATTGCTCAGTGGTTAAGAGCACTGTCTGGGTTCAGTTCCCAGCACCCACATGATGGCTGACAACTATCCATAAATCCTGTTCCAGGGGATCCAATGCTGTCTTCTGGTCTTCATGGGGTTTGTGTGACACAGGTACACTTACATGCAGGCAGAACATATACATAAAATAAAAATAAATCATTAAGGCACACGCCTTTAATCCTAGCACTTGGGAGGCAGAGGCAGGCGGATCTTTGTGAGTTCAAGGCCAGCCTGGTCTACAAAGTGAGTTCCAGGACAGCTGGGGCTACAGGGAGACACTGTCTCAAAAAGACCAAAAAAAAAAAAAAATCATTAAAACATAACTTTATGCGTCTGAGTAGTTTGCCTGTACTTTAGTGCACCGTGTGTGTGCAGTGCCCATGGAGGCCAGAAGAGGGCGTCGGATCCCCTGGAACTGGAGTTGCTGACGGTTGTTAGCCGCTGTGGGGGGAACACAACACTAGTCCTCTAGAAGAACAGCTTGAGCTGCCGAGCCATCTTTCTAGCTTCCGCGACATTCCTGGCTATTCTTGAACTTGCAGTCTTCCTATATTAGCTTCCCAGGTAGCTGGGGTTACAAGCCTGCACTGCCAGGCCCGGCCCGGCCCAGGGAGTTGATCTTTATTTATTTATTTTTTTTGGTCTTTTTGAGACAGGGTCTCCCTGTAGCTCTGGCTGTCCTGGAACTCACTCTGTAGACCAGGCTGACCTCAAACACAGAGATCCGCGTGCCTCTGCCTCCCAAGTGCTAGGATTAAAGGTGTGTGCCACCATGCCCGGCATTTATTTATTTCTGTATGTGTATGAATGTACTGTCTGCATGTAGGTTTGTGCACCCGTGTCGTGCAATGCCGCGGAGGTCAGAAGAGGGTGTTGGATTCCCCTGGAACTGGAGTTCTCCGGGAATTGGAGTTTCAGACAGTTCTCGGCCGCCATGTGGGTGCTGGGGATTGAACCGGTTCCTCTGTAAGAGCGGTCGGCGCTCCTAACCGCTAAGGCCATCTCTTCAGCCCGGGAGTTGATCTTTTTGTCAGAATGGACACAACTCTGGTTCGAGGACTTTCTCTGTGTTATCAGAAAAACTAGGCTTGAGGATTCGCATCCAGGTTGTGATAGGAGACAGCAGGGTCTGGCATCATGGTAGGAGGGGAAAGTATAATGCTCTACATAAGCCCTTCCCCAAGTGCGTTTCCTTGTCCTAGGACTGAGGGGAAAGCCTGACCTCTCTCGCTGTAGGGGCTGCAGTCTCTGGGCCCAACAGATTGGTGCTCCATTTAGATAATTTTAGTAAAATGAGTCTGTTTAGCACTGGGCCTAGGCATTAAGACATGACTTATGCCTAGTTTTTCTCAGCCATGAGCTGATCTGTCTGGTGTACCCCTCACAGATCTCCTAATGACGGGGTGCAGCCCTGTGTTTGCCATGCCGAAGGTTGTGGGTGTGTCCCACATGCTGGTACGAAGAAGCCTCCTTCGAACGGACCTCCCTATGACTACCAGGACTCTCTGCAGCCCAGGCCCCAGCCAGCCCAGAGAGAAGCCATCAGAGGTAGCAGCCCTTGGGCTGTATCACCGCCTCCCAGCCCTGGGAAGAGCCCTGGGGCACACTATTCAGCAACAAGCGGCCTCCACTGCCAAGACTTGGTGGGACAGATATGAAGAGTTTGTGGGACTCAATGAAGTTCGAGAGGCTCAGGGGAATGTGACTGAGGTGAGGAGGGAGCCCAGGAGGTTGGCCTGGCCTTCTGACTTGGAAGTGTTGCTTGTTGGTTCCTAAACAAGTCACCAGCCACCTATGTGGTGGCACCTTGGAAGCCACCTGGAGCCTTGTTGTTTTGTTTGTCACAGAGTCTCATGTATAGCAGGCTGGCATTGAACTTCTTAAATAGCCAAGGTTGATCTTGAACTCCTGACCCTTCTACCTCTACTTCCTGAGTGTTGGGATGATTATGGGTGTGCCACCACACCGGGCTCCCTGCTCCCCTCCCCCCAGTCTAGGTGTTATACTGAAGTCCGGCCTTGCCTGGAACTTGCTATGTAATCTAGGTTAGCTGAAAACTCGTGATTCTCCTGCCTTAGCCTCCTAAGTGCTGAGATTATAGATAGATGTGTGCTGTCATACCTGGCTCAAGACTTGCCTCCTCTTTTTTTTTTTTTTTTTTTTTTTATTAATTTTATGTTTTTCTGTATGTGTATGAATGCACTGTCCGCATGCAAGTCTGTGCACCCGTGTCGTGCAACGCCGCGGAGGTCAGAAGAGGGTCTCGGATTCCCCTGGAACTGGAGTTCTCCTGGAATTGGAGCTTCAGACGGTTCTCAGCCGCCATGTGGGTGCTGGGGATCGAACCCGGGTCCTCTGCAAGAGCGGTCGGTGCTCTTAACCGCTAGGCCATCTCTCCAGCCCGACTTGCCTCCTCTTAAACAAACATCACTGATAGAAATTGTTGATTTTCACTTTCAGCTGGGTATGGTGGTGCATGTCTTTAATCCCAGCAGAGGTAGGCGGGTCTCTGTCAGTTCAAGACCTACCTGGTCTACATAGTGAGTTCTGGGCCAGCTGGGACTAAAGGGAGACCCTGTCTCAAAAAGACCTTAAAAAAAAAAACCAAGTTGACTTTCTCCTGTGGAAATCTGGGTCTGCTACTACTGGGTGAAAGTCTATGTAATTGAAACCACTGCTCTCCCTGGAAACAGTCGTTAGAACTACAAAGCCCCTGGCACTAGCCTTCCCTCTTGTAATTTTAGGCAGCAAATCCTCCTTTGTGGACTGTTTTGGGGGTTTACAGTGACAGCCAGCTGAAGGCTACTACCTTATGGTGTGAAGGCGAGGACACTGGGAAACGTCATATTGGGAGGTAGACAGAATTTCCTGTGGTTTTCAAGCCTTTGGTGGCAGCAGAACTTCATTCTGTTACTGTTTCCATTTTGCTTAGATACAAAGCAAGGTAGCAAGACAGGTCAAAATTGGGGTTCAGCTGGAAGCACATTGTTTTCTTTTCTCCTTGGAGACTGTGAGCTTGGGTGAACTGGGATTTCCAGGACTGTAAGCTGAGGCTGAAGCAGTGCCTCTGATGGTGGGATTATAGGCCTCGGTAAAGCAACGCATAGGAAACAGCCAAAAAAACATGGGTTTCTCATGGTGGTTTCCATCAAACAAGCGTTCACTGGGTTTAGTGGACAAAGATTGTTTGCTGTTTTCAAGTTTCTCAGAGGCATGTTATTTCTGCTTGAATGAATAAATCCTGGACTTCAGATGGGTGCGGCTCAGGGCTACATGTTGAGCATGCCAGAGCAAGCCAGGATTAGCGTCCAGGGAACTGTTTCCACCCCTTTGCAGTGACACCCCAGTGACCTCTTTTTAGCCACCACCTTGTTAGTAGTGAAGCTGAGCCTGTGTGGGTGTGGAGAGGAAGGACTGATGGCCTCTGCTATTCTCTATAGGCAGAGAAAGTGTTCATGGTGGCTCGTGGGCTTGTTCGAGAAGCCCGAGAGGATTTAGAAACTCAGCAGGTTAAGTTGAAGGAGGTGAGGGACCGCTTGGACCGCGTCTCCAGGGAGGACAACCAGTACCTGGAACTGGCTACGCTGGAGCATAGGATGCTGCAGGTGGGTCCCTTGGGAAGCAGCCCTTCCTTCGCTGCACAGGGCCCTTAACCTGGGAGGGCATGGAAGGGCCAGGTGGAGCCCTGAGAGTTATTTAGAGGTTTAGGGAAGAGGTGAACCAGAAGCTTGTGTCATGGCCTCTGGCTTCCAGAGCCTGCTGATTTGCTCTCTCCTAAGTACTGTGGTGGGCAGGCCAGCAAAGTACAGACTGGCATCCAAACTGTTGAGGACGGAGTACCGTGGAGGTATACCAGATATTGTGGGGCTATCAGTACGTGCATGCCTGGCCAGACCCACGATGGCCCAGTGGGAAGATCATGCAGCTCCCTTCCACATGCCCCATCTCTCTGTCCCTGCATCCAGCCAGGTGTTATTCTTTCTTATGGAGTCAGGGACAAGAAAGGGCCCAAGGTGCCAGTGGCTGAAGCCACAAGGCTCTTTATTGTTGTATGATACCACTTTGCTCCCACAGGAAGAGAAGAGGCTCCGCACAGCCTATCTACGTGCTGAAGACTCTGAGCGGGAGAAGTTCTCCCTCTTCTCTGCGGCCGTTCGGGAGAGTCATGAGAAGGAGCGCACAAGGGCTGAGAGGACCAAGAATTGGTCCCTCATTGGGTCAGTTCTGGGAGCTCTCATCGGCGTGGCTGGTTCCACCTATGTGAACCGTGTACGGCTCCAGGAACTGAAAGCCTTACTCCTGGAGGCACAGAAAGGACCAGCAAGTCTCCAGGAAGCTATCCGTGAGCAGGCATCTAGCTACTCCCTCCAGCAGAGGGACCTCCAGGATCTCATGGTGAACCTGAGGGGCCTGGTGCATGCTGGGCAGGACCAGAGCTCAAGGTCACCGGCAAGTACTTCTTCCACCAGAGGGAGAGACATAGATGTCCTTTCAGCTGCCATGAAAGAGCAGCTCAATCATTCCCAGCAGGTCCATTCTTGCCTGGAGGGTTTACGATTGCAAGTTGATGGCCTGGAAAAGACTTGGAGGGAAATGGCTGGGGTAGTTCAGCTTGCAAAGGCTGCAGCACACCCAGGGCTGGGTGAGCCAGCAGACGGGGCTCTGCCCAGCTCTTTGCTGGCAGAAGGGAGCATGATCTTGGCCCTGTCTGATATGGAGCACAGGCTAGAAGCCCAGGTCAACAGGAATACCATCTGCAGTACACTGGTCACCTGTGTGACTTTTGTGGTCACACTGCCTGTCCTCTACATGCTGTTCAAGACCAGCTAGCCTTGGGACTAGGCTCCTAAGGGGCTAGGGGTGAATGTGGCTTTTGTTGGTGGTTTTCTTTGGGTGCACACAACCTTACTTTGACTCTGAGCACCATCTGAGGGGCTTAACCAGCTGGTATATTTTATTTTGTCTGTAATGTTCATTTGCATTATCAAAACCTTATGCCGATGTCTAATTAAAATACCTTAGCGTTTGTATTATTTAAAAGATTTTATATCAGATTCAGTTTCGTCATTGAAAGCAGAAATCTTGGACTTAGAGGTTGGCTCTGCGGAAAGGAACTAACCCCCCTTCGCCTCCTCTCTGGTCCTCTCTTGGTCTCTTATTTCGGATACACTGTGTTGAGGTCTGGGTTTTTCACTTTGATTATCCTGACCTGCCCTTGCTTATTGGGACCTTCCTATCTAGAAGGTTCTAGTGAGTGGAATCCAGTCTCCTGTGTGGCTTAGGAGGAGAGGGATCTCTTGGTTCTGATACTGGAAGAGTGCTCAGAGGAAAGTGAGGAAGAGATTGGGGGACAGTTGGTAAATACCACTGAGGACATCATTACAGAGACCCATGGCCAGTCTACATCCCTGATGCAGAGTACTTCTCTTTACAGCCTGGGAATAGTTCAGGCCCATGCTGATGGCACTGAGAAGTAGTTAAAGGGTGGGAACAGAGAAGCTTGGAGGTGGAAGCCTGAGAAGCCCTGACCTCTCCCTTTTCAGAGGGAACAATGACCCTTAACCTCCCCAGCTAAATGGTGTGGGTGGCCTTGTGTAAATAGGAGTTGTGGGGTGGTGCTGTGCCTGCACTGGAGTGTTAGTGGTCTGGCTTGCAGCTGAGGGTCAGGTTGCCCACTCTTTAGTAGTGAACCACAGCTGTGTGTATCTGTGGAGCCAGAAGTGTTTCCTGCGAGGAGCCCAATGCTTTGCACGGGTACTCAGACCTACATGTAGACAGTACGTTCATACACATAAAAAATAAATAAAAATTAAAAAAAATTATTAAAAAGTTGTGGAGCATAACAGAGAGTGGGGAAGAGGAGCTGGAGTGCCAGGTTAGCAGCCGGACCCCAGGCCTGGGGTGGGAGCTATGGAAAGGCTCTGGGCTGGTGCATGGTGCTGGGTGGCTTGCCTCAAGTGCTGGAAGTCAGGGTGGATGAGAGAGGGTGGCCCGAGACCTAGGAAGACAAGTAGATAGATGAATGAAAAAGGAGACCCCTGAGATGGGGGTGGAGGGTGCGATGGAAGAGTCTGATATTTGTGTGCCTCCAAGGTGAAGATCCCTTTTAATTTGTGGAGGCTTCCAGGAGCTGTGTATGACAGATTTGCCTCTCTGGCACTGTGCCAATGGCCTTCAGCCAACGTTCTCTACATGCCCTCCGGTCGGGCCAGGACCTGGCTCCACAGATTGCCATAGCCAGGACAGGGTGTGAAGGCTCTTGCCCAAGGTCTCAGGAGAGAATCGTGCTTCCTTCCCAGGAAGACCCAGGTATTTGCCAACGAGGGAGTCCAAACTTGCTCAGGGCTTCGCAGCTTGGGGATGGCTCCAGGCACAAGCCTCGTGGACAGAGGGAAATGAGACCCCGCTGATGCACCTCCAGCCTGTGTGCCACGCTTTAAGCCTAGGTAGGGGTGGTAACAACCCCAATTGCGGGTGAGCACAGGCTGGGGGAGGGGTGTCAGGTTACATGCTCAGGGATGGCGCAAACGCAGGTCCAAAGCTCTTGGTCTCCTCAAACAGCCCGGGGTGGGGGCCGGAAGGAGAGGTTGGGTGTCTTGGAGCGCTGGGAGAAGTGGGCAGGGCCAGGTGAGAAGGGGAGAAGCCAGGCGCCTAGGAATTCAGGTGAAGAAAGTTGGGGAGGACGGCCTCCAGGGCCTGGAGCAGAAGGGAAAGAGGGAGCTCCGGGCGCTGGGCGAGGCATGCTGCTGGTGGTGATGGGGGCGAGGGGACGGGCCGGCAGGTGACGGCACGGGGGGACTCCGGGGGTCGGGGAGAACCTTGGGAGGTGTCGGGGGTGCAGCGCACGACCTCCGCCGCGGGTCTGGACTTGCGCAGGTGAGGCCGGGCGGAGCAGGGCAGGGCGGCCCGCCCAAACCCCGGGCTCCGCGCTCCCCCCTCGCGTACGTGCCCCCCTCGCGTTGCCTAGGCTACCGTCTCCCGGAGCTGGCCCTCCCCTACGTGGGGGCCCCCCCCATCCCCTAGCGCGGTCCCCGCGGGCCGGAATGCTGGGTCCCGGGTGGCTCGGGGCCGCGCGCCCCGCTCTCCCGGCTTCCGGCCTGGCCCGGGCGGCGGGCGGGGGGAGGGCGGCCGGGCGGGCGAAGGGGGGGGAAGGAGCGGAGCCCGGCCGGCCGGCGCGGCTTTGTCTCCTTTGTTCCCAGCGGTGGCAGCGCCGCGGCGGGAGGGGCGGGCAGCGGGCGCAGTTTTCCGCCCCTCGGTCTCCGGGTAACATCTGCGGCTCCGCCAGACCCACCTCCGGGGCAGGGCCGGCCGCGCGCAGATCCGAGTGGCCGAGCTCCGGCGCCGCCTCGCCCCGCGCGTCCCGCGGGCCGGCCGGGTGGTGAGTGGCGGGCTCGGCCGGGGCGGCGAGGCCGGCGCGCGAGGTGGGGCGGCGGGGCCGGGTCGGGGCCGGGTCGGGGCCCGGTCGGGGGCCGGGTCGGGGCCCGGTCGGGGCCCGGCCGGGGCGCCGGGCGGAGCGGTGGGCGGCTTCGGTCCTGCGAGCGGGGACCACACTTGTGCGCGCGAAGGCAAACTCGGCGGCTCCGCCTGTAACGCGATTGGGAGACGGAGGAGGTGGAGCTGCTCCTCGGCGCCCCCTCCTCGCTGCCGCCACCGCCGTGGGGACCGGCCGGCCCCTTCCCCGCCCTCCCAGGGCCCCTGGTGGGGTCTTTGCTCCGTGGCTCGAGGGACGAGGGTCCGGGATGAGCCAAATGGAGAAGTGGAAGCTTCCCCTTAAGACGAACAGCCACTCAGGCTGCCCTCAGCAAGACTGACAAAGGAGGACCACGAGCCCTCTAATCCTAGGGGGACCCCCTCCCCGAACACACGGGCTCAGCGGCTTGGGTCATCACCTGGTAAATGGTGGCTCCTCTCCCCTTCCGCTCCCAACGTCCAGTGGGCACTGTGCACCACTACACTGTCAATGAGTAACTCCCGCCTTTAGAGGGGGACAGGAGGGCTCAGGAAGGAAAGGCCAGTTTCCCAACTCCCAGCCGGGGTGTGCAGGTGTGGGAATGCTGACTGAGTCCCTGTGGTTGGTGATAACAGCCCCCCAACCCCCAGGGAGTCAGGAGGCACTTCGTCCTTGCAAACAGAAGTCAGGCAGGCAAGGCAGTCTTGGGCTTTGCTGAAGAGGTTCAGATAGTGTGGGCTCTGAAGAGGCCTGTGGGGCAGGCCTGGGCACAGGCACAGTTAGACTTTGGCTGTGAGCCTGGACAGGCCTGAGATGTGGGGAGCCCGGAGGAGATCCTGGCAGTACAAGTTGGGGATGTGAGACTTGGCTCCAAATTAGCCTTTTTAGTCTGCTCCAGTCCGATCGTTAATAAAAGCGGGCCAATTCTTTGCCTTTTAAGAGACCACTGTGGCTTGGAAAGCGTTGTGAAAGCCCCATGTTACCCCTACTGGTTGGGTTTCTTTGGTGGTGAAACCGTGGTTCATTTACCATGTAGGGAGCACCCACCCACTCTGTGGTTTGCTTTGCTAGCTGCTGCACCTCATAATTAAACGTGGATACTCTTTACCTTTAAGACCTTCCTATCCAGAAGGGAAAGATGGAACTGAGGGAGAATGGTCTTGGGTGGTGCGGCGAACACCAGACATACATTCTACCACATTTACTGGTCGGAGCAGTCCTACCTCCCAGTCCACCAATGGGAAAGCCTAGGCTCAAAGCCCAGGCAGAGCAAGATAGGTCAGGCTGGTGGTTGGGTGTGTCCGTCCATCCACCACACAGGATCACCTCCTCGGGAGTCTGGGAAACCTAAGGAAGGCTCCCCAGGGAGGTGATGGCTGGGCGTGGGAGGTAATGGGATAGAGAGGGAGTGGGCATTCCAGGCATCGGGAGCAGCCCTTGTGATGGCCGGCAGCAGTGAAACAAGCCTGCAGTTCAGGCAGGAACGAAGAGCATGTGTGGGGGAGGATGTGGACTGGAGGGGCTTGACCTTTATTTCTCCAGCTAGGGTGCCCCTAAAGCTGGAGGGGGGTTGTATGTATTCCATTTTTGTTCAAAGAAAATCCTCATGGATTGGAGGGACTGTGACACTCTGTGGTGTGTAGTGGAGGTTGAGTGAAATATGTAAAGCAGCACAGAGGAGAAAATGCTGCCCTTTTGTCCTCCTCTTGCACATGGTATGTAGAGAAGGGGAAGGGCTGCTGGGCTTGCTGAAGAAGCCTGACAGTTCCGTGCAGTGGGTGAGCCTTTGACCTGTGTGCTGTGGCCAGGAGCTCTTCTGTTCCGTCACATTCTCTCTCTGTTCTCCTTAACCCAGCTGTGATTTCACATTTCGGGAGTGGTTTTGTCACTGCCCCTCAAGGGCTGGACAACCTTGGCACACAGTAGGCTCTGAGCAAATATTTACAAGCTAATGAAACAGCAAATGTTGGTCTCACTGCGGGACCCTGTGCCCAAGGCACATCCATGGCACATCAGTGGCCTGAGGTGTTGGGAGGGGTGGGCAGTAGCCAAGTTCAGGAGATGGGGAAGAAACGTTGTCTCTCTCCTTGGAAACAAGGCGGGGGCTCCTTGGTCGCCTGGCCTGGCCGTAGTCCTGGGCTTCTGGCTGGGCTCAAGACTTTCCCTGCTGCCTGTCCCCCACCCCTGGGGAGGCAAACAGAGGCAGCCTTGTTCCCGCTCCATAGAGCCACCCTGTTCTCTCCACACTAAAAATGGAAACCCCCAAGCTATTTTGGGAGCGGTGCCCAGCCAGGCTGTGGCCATGGCCTCCCTGCTCCCACCGGGCTGTGACCACAGCGTCCTTGCTCCCATCAGGCTGCTGGACCTTCCTCTGAACCTTGTACTCAGCCAGCTCTGCTCTCATAGGGGCAGCCTCAGGAGCGCCCTGCTGAGGCATCTGATAGAATGGGCCATTCTGGGCGCAGGGAAGCAACGTTTGGGAACATTCTCCTCAGACAGCATGACAGCTAGGTGGCGGGAGGGGCTGGGCAACGGCCTGGGTAAAGGCTAGTAGGGGAAAGCGACTCTCTAGGATGAGTTTGTCCCATCACCTCACCAACTGCGTGTCCTACTTGAAGAGCACTGGTATCGGGAAGGTAGTGTTGCCATGTTAGTTAGATCTGGGGTTCAGAGTGAGAGAGTAGGCAAAGTCTGGGAAGGTCTTAGGGCTGGACCTGGAGTTGGAGGACAGAGCTGGGCAGGATGACTTCCTTAGAACACCCACCTCGCCACTCCACCTGTGCTCTGGGCTCGCTGTATTCTAGTCTGCAGGGGAAGAAACAGGGGAGGTGGGCTGCCTGCCACAGCTCCCTAGGACTTGGTGCTGGAACCAGGGACATGTGTGTGAGATTGTATGTGTCGGTATCTAACGTGGGTGATATGTGTCTGCATCTGTTTGCTTTGTATGACATGTCTATGCAGTGTGTGTGTGTATGTGTATAGCTGTATCTATATGTGGTGTCTGAACATAGGTACAGTGCTTAAGTGATGTGTTTATGTTTCTGTGTGTGCGTGTATGTGTATAGCTGTATCTATATGTGGTGTCTGAACATAGGTACAGTGCTGATGTGATGTGTTTATGTTTCTGTGTGTGTGTGTATCTGCCTATGCATAGGTCATATTTCCATGCACTGTTGTGTGTGTATATGTATGTGCAGGTGCCCCTGCTTTTGTGTGAGCGGTGTGTAATATAAATGTAACATGAGTATGTGTGAGTGTGTATCGCTGGTATGCTGCTGCACATTTGGGCCCTGGCCTGTGTGGAAGGTGTGTGTGTGTGTCTTGAGTGCTTTGATGGGGTGGAGTTTGAGCAAGGGGCAGGATGGAGAGAGTGCTTGCCAGGAAGGGATTTCAGAGGAAGATGGCTGTGCTGAGAGCCTGACTGGACCCTGCTGGCCACGGGGCTCCTTTATAGCTGACCTTTCCCAGGCCCCTCGGGTGCCTGGCTCTGCCGCCCTCCCCCTCCCTGTGTGGGCTCTGAGGAGGCGTCCTCTGTGGAATGTGTTTGGTGGCTAAGGGCCAGGCTGGGCCTGGCTCCACAGGCTGGCTGGGTAGTGGGGAGGGGTACTTTTGTGTTGCCTCCACAGTGGGGAGCCCAGGGCTCCCACTTGCCTGTGGCCCAGCCCCCTGTTTCACACTGCCCCCCCCCTCCCGCTGGCTAGGTGACTCCTACTCAGGTCATGCTGTTGTCTCCTGATCCAGCCGGCCCTGCCAGGTGAGCCAGACTTTACCCCAAGGCATTGGGGGCAGTATGACTCTCACTTCTGCCCACCGCTTCCCAAGGTGGGGCCCTATCCTTTACCCCCCACCCCTCCCAGCATAGCCTATTAGTTCTGTGGTTATCACCCTTCCGGATTCCTGGTTTAGAACACTCTGTCTCCAGCTCTTTGTTCTAACATGCTGGTGGTCCATGACACCTCACCTGATCTCCTCCTACAGCCCAGGAATCTGACATCCTGGGATTCATTTGCACCAGAGAGAACCAGGCCTGGAAGGAACAAGGAGAGCAGGTGTACAGTGAGGGCGGAGTGAGGCAGGTGCTGCCTGCAGGGACTGGTGGTGCTGTGGCTTTAGTTTCTGCCCTAGCTAGTACGTAGTCCTGGCTTCATCCTGGACCAACTAAGCCTAGTGTTCTGATTAACCCAGGTTAGGAGGGACGTCTTGGCAGTACCTCTCAGCCCTGTCCCTTGTCAGTGATCTCAAGGTGCCCTCCTGGCCACCAGGCCTCACTGGTCCTTTCTCTTTGCTAGGTGACCATGCCTGTCCTCGGCCCAGTTCTTCTCCAGGTGCTCTGGGCTGGGTGTGTCCTAACTCTGCAGTCACCTCCACCAACTGCTTTTACCCCCAATGGCACACATCTGCAACACCTGGCAAGGGACCCCATCTCAGGTACCCTCTACGTAGGGGCCACCAACTTCCTATTCCAGTTGAGCCCTGGGCTGCAGCTGGAAGCCATGGTGTCCACAGGCCCTGTGAACGACAGCAGGGATTGCTTGCCACCCGTGATACCTGATGAGTGTCCTCAAGCCCAGCCTACTAACAACCCCAACCAGCTGCTCCTGGTGAGCCCGGAGGCACTGGTGGTGTGTGGGAGTGTACACCAGGGCATCTGTGAGCTTCGGAGCCGAGGACAGCTTCAGCAGTTGCTGCTACGGCCAGAGCGGCCTGGGGACACCCAGTATGTGGCTGCAAATGACCCCGCAGTCAGTACCGTGGGGCTAGTGGCCCAGGGATTGGCAGGGGAGCCCCTCCTGTTTGTGGGGCGGGGGTATACCAGCAGGGGTGTAGGGGGTGGCATTCCCCCAATTACAACCCGGGCTTTGCGGCCACCGGACCCCCAAGCTGCCTTCTCTTATGAGGAGACTGCCAAGCTGGCAGTGGGCCGCCTCTCTGAGTACAGCCACCACTTCGTGAGTGCCTTCGTACGAGGGGCCAGTGCCTACTTCCTGTTCTTGCGGCGAGACCTGAAGGCTCCTTCTAGAGCCTTCCGTGCCTATGTGTCCCGGGTGTGCCTTCAGGACCAGCATTACTATTCCTATGTGGAACTGCCTCTGACCTGCCAGGGTGGCCGTTATGGTCTGACCCAGGCTGCAGCTGTGGCCGCATCCAGGGCGGGGTCCCACGGGGAAGTGCTCTTCGCGGCCTTTTCCTCGGTGCTTCCTCCCGCTGTGGACTGGCCCCTGTCCGCATCTATGGGGGCATCTGGAACCTCTGTGCTTTGTGGCTTCCCTCTGGATGAAGTAGACAGGCTTGCTAATTCCACACGAGATGCCTGCTATACCCGGGAAGGCCGTGCTGAGAATGGGACCAAGGTGGCCGACATTGCTTATGATGTCCTTTCTGACTGCTCACAGCTGCCAGTGGTGAGTTCAGGCATTTACGTGAGCACTTGCCAAGGAGTGTTGAGGGAAGCTGGGGGTGGAGTGGGGTGGCCTCGGGTTGGCAGGTATTAGGTGCTTTTTTGGGTCCGAGCAGCAGTGGAGTACCTCACCACAGTGGGACTTCTCCGGTGGCAGAGGTGGCCCTGAAGCAGCATGCTGAAGAAGTTTTGCATTGGAGAAGTGTTTGGGGCTCTAGAGTAGGGGGATAGAATGTTAGAATGAAACCTCTTGTTTTAGGTTCTGGAGCAAAAGAAAAGATAGAGATGGGATTTGGGTGCCTATAGCCTAGGAAGGATACAGAGAAGAAGAATTTGCTCACAGCAGGATTGAGTCAGTCAGTGGGCCCAGGCAAGGGGCTGGGAGATACAGGGCCAGTGTGTGAGAGTTTTAAGAAGTGGCTCAGGAGAAAGTGTTGAGTATAGCAATGGAGGAAATGGCTTCCAAGAAGGGAAATGAAGCCACAGACCAGGTGGGGATAAAAGGGAAGTAACCGCTGGAAACTCAGAAGGCCCGGGATGGGGCTGGAGAAGCGTGCTGCCCAGGGCAGGACTGTCAGGGAGATCTGGCCTGTGAAGAAGGAGGGGTAAGGAGGAGGTTGTCTGGGGAGGATGAGGCAGGAAGGCTATCTCATCCTGGTCCTAGTGATGCTTTTTGCTACTTGCAGGACACCCCGGATGCTTTTCCCTGTGGCTCAGATCACACACCCAGCCCTATGGTTAGCTGTGTCCCTTTGGAATCCACACCAATTCTGGAGTTGCCAGGTGTTCAGCTCACAGCTGTGGCAGTCACCAAGGAGAATGAACACACCATTGCTTTCCTGGGTGACAGTCAAGGACAGCTGCACAGGGTACGTCCTTCAAGAGCATTGAGGCTGGGATGTGTGACGTATGACATGCCACATGCCCAGTCCCCCATCTCAGTTCTGTGTCTGTCCTGCTTTTCCCAGGTGTGGGGACTGTTTACTGTGACTTCCCCTTACCCCCAAGGTTTGTGGCAGTGACCTGTCACTGCCTTGGCTGGTCTCAAACTTACAGAAATTCATCTGCCTCTGCCTCCTGTGTGTGAGGGTAAAGGCATGGGCTACCATGCCTAGCCAGGGAGGAAATTCTAATTTTTAAATTGCTTCAGTTGTGAGTGGAGGAGGGTCTTGGGTCTGTGGCCTGGACTTGTGGTAGATCATGTGATCTTTCATCTCAGGTCTACTTGGGCCCTGGAAGCAATGCTGAGCCATATTCTAAACAGAGCATCCAGCCAGGTTCTGCAGTGAGCAAAGACCTCACTTTTGACGGCACCTTTGAGCACCTGTATGTCATGACCCAGACCACAGTAAGTACTGGGCATGTGCCAGAGAATGGCTATTGGGAGGGACCTCTGGACAGGTCCAGGGACCCGTATGTGGGTGAGCCACTGGTGTTTGGAGTCCCAGCCTCAGGTCTTCTCTGCTGTCACAGCTCGTGAAGGTTCCGGTGGCTCCTTGTGCTCAGCATCTGGACTGTGAATCTTGCCTTGCCCACAGGGATCCGTATTGTGGGTGGTGTGTGCTCCTTGGCAGGTTAGTGCTCCACCAACTCCCTAACCTGGTCTTGAGCCCTTGTAACTGTCTTATTCAGGATTCTTGACCTTGTCCCTTGACTCTCAGCCTCTAACCTCTGGGTGCCCCGCCCCTCCTTTTTCTCTCCTAACCTGGGGCATTGGTGTCCTGCCAGAGCAGACACAAGAACCTGGTATCAACCCTACTTGAAGGCTGTGTCCAGGGCCTCAGGATTGTAGGTGTCTCTGTTTTGTGATATCTCAGTGGCTCCTTGAAAGTCACAGACACTGTTTGTTCTCAGGTGCAGTCGTCGGTCAGAGTGCTCCAGGGGCCAGGGCCCAGAGCGGTGGCTGTGGAGCTTCCAGCCAGAGCTGGGCTGTCTCCGAGTGGCGGCTGTGAGCCCTGCCAACATCAGCCGGGAGGAGAGGAGGGAGGTAAGTGACCCGGGCAGGCAGGGCTCCAGTGGTGAGGGCTCTGGGGCTGGGTGGAGACCTTGGGTTTTTATGTCATTTGCATCAAATGCCACATGGCCTTGCTCAGTCACTTCTTTCTGGCCTTGGGTTTCTCCATCTGTTACCAGTGAATGCTAGAGGATGCTGGGAAGGCTGGAGGGCTGCGAGATGCTAGTACCTGCTATACTCATGCTCTGTAAATACCTGGTCTACTGCACAGTGGTTTCAAGTGTGCCCTGACTTCCTTGGTAGGTTTTCCTGTCGGTGCCAGACCTGCCCTCTATTTGGCCAGGGGAGTCATATTCCTGCTACTTTGGGGAACATCAGAGTCCTGCTCTGCTGACCGGTTCTGGTGTGATGTGCCCCTCCCCAGACCCTAGTGAGGCCCCGGTGCTGCAGAGAGGAGCCGGTGGGTGAGAGAAGGGGCCAGCCCCGGACCTGGGAACCCCACCTTGCTTCCATCTTGCTCTAAGGGGTCTTGTTGGGGTGAGAGGTGAATCTAGACATAGCCCCGAACAGATGTTTTGCACTGAGTTCTCCGACAGTGTCCATTGTATGCCCCGTGAACTTTGTTCTCAGACCTTGGGTTCCTTCCTCTCCCTATTTGGGTACCAGCCCTACCCATGTGGATCTTCCCAGCGCCCTCCACACTCCTCAGTTCTGGCTCTGTCCCCATTTTGCAGATCACATCTCCCTGAATGTGGAGCTCAGGTTTGGTGCCGTGGTGATTACCAGCGTTTCCCTCTCTTTCTATGACTGTGTGGCAGTCACTGACTCCCGCCCGTCTGCTCCGTGAGTCATTTCTCCTGTCTGTCCCCAGCCTTTGCTCCTTGATGTGGAGCTCTACCTCACAGCTGTGCTTCGCGCAGGTGCCAGGCCTGTGTGAGCAGCCGTTGGGGATGTAACTGGTGTGTCTGGCAGCACCTGTGCACTCATAAGACCTCATGTGATTCTGGGCCCATGGTGGTGAGCCAGCAGGTGAGCGTGGTTGCGGGACGGGGCATGTTGGGGTGGGTCGTAGAGTCTCCAGGGTGAGGGTTTTCAAATGGCCTGGGGTCTGTGTGCCTGCCTCCTCCACGTGAGGCTCTGTCCTCATTGGAGAGCACCTCATTGGAGAGTGGCTGCTTATCCATCCTGTCTGTTATGGGAGAGGACATTTAAGCTAAGAGGAAGAGGTGTGGCCTTTGTTCCCCACCTCAGCACAGATACCCCTGGAGCCTGGCCTCTGTATTTCTCCTTTGGAGAATTAACGGGATGTTTTTGTTTCTCTTTTCCTTGGTCTCCTTCCCTCTAACGTACCCTTGCCTGCTGCCTCCTGCCTCCTGCCTGCTGAGTGACCCTTCCTGTCTTTCTTGGCCTCGCCCTTCAGAGCCCACTTTTCGCCCTAGCCCCTCCTGCAAGGGACAGACCCACTCCTTTCCCACCCATGGCCCCCAAAGCCACAGTCACCCCTACTACCAGTACCTTCCCAGTGGAGTCTAGGGCTGCCCCTACAGCCGTAGCCTCAGATGCCCCACCTGGGGCCAGGCCTTCCCGGCTCAGCCTCTGGGGGCCATGGGCAGGTCCTGGCCCCATCCCTTCCCCTACCGCCACAGTGTCATCTCTCCTTGAGAAACCCCTTCCCCCTAACCTGTCTACCATACCTGGAACTACTCTCCCTGCCCCCAGTGACTTGGGACCAGTGACCACACCTGAGAACGTCTTGGCCTCCCACCCATTCCCCTCAGATGCAGCCACAGTGTCCCCTGCAGAGCCTGGCCCTGCGGCCCTGCCCTCCACAGTGGCCGTGGAGCCCCCTGGCACTGCTCCTGCCATCACTTTCCCAGGGGCCGCTGGCTCCGCAAAGCCTGCTCTGGATTGGCTCGTGAGAGAAGGCGGCGAGCTGCCCGAGGCGGACGAGTGGATGGGGGGTGACATGCCCGCCTTCTCCACTTCCACCCTCCTCTCAGGTGATGGAGACTCAGCAGAGCACGAGGGCCCTCCTGCCCCCCTCATCCTCCTGTCCAGCCTTGACTACCAGTACGACACCCCCGGGCTCTGGGAGCTGGTGAGGTCCAGCCCAGGAAGGAGGCTTTGGGAGGGACTGGGAAGATGCAGTCTTTGCTCACCTTGCAGTTCTGCTTTGGGAAGGTGGGGCAGACTGTTGCCCCTGAGGTCCAGCAAGGCGGAGGACTGGGGGGGGGGGGGGCGGGGGGCACCATAGACTGCCTTGCTCTTGGTTGCCTGCAGGGAGATGTGAATCAGAGAATAAGCTCCTGCCCTTGTGTGGAGAGCGTTCAGGGTTCTATGCTGATACCGGTACACGTGCAGCGAGAAGTCCAGCTTCGAGGCAGGAATCTGAGGCTCTTCCAGGTGTGTATGCCCTGCTAACATCTGTCCTTATTGACTAGTTGTCTACTGTCAGATCTACCTAAGTCCTAGAAATCAGGAAGAGGAAATAGCCCCAGGTTTCCATTCCAGCTCAGGCTGTAGTGGAGATCCGCACAACTCCCAGGGCCCTGTTCCTAAAGCTACCTGAACAATTATGCTCTCTGTCTCCAGGACGGCCCAAGAAACAGTGAATGTGTGATGGAGCTGGAGGGCCTCGAAGTGGCAGTTGAGGCCCGGGTCGAGTGTGAGCCACCTCCAGATATCTGGTGCCACATCAGGTGCCAGCAGCACCAGGTGCAGACCCTGGATAGGCACTTAGGAACTGGCCACAGCTGGCTGTTAACCTCAGCTGGCTATGCCACTCTTGCCACAGTCTAAGCTGTTCCACCTCTAACCTCCTAACTCTTTGACCCTGAACTCCAGTTCTGACCTTTGACACTGTGCTGCTATAAGTAGTCATTTTGGTCCTTCCTCTGAGGACAGCCTCCCCAGGCCTGGCACCTCCCCATCCCCCAGATTGACTCTTCCTCCATTTCTCCAGTTCAGCTATGAGGGTCTGCAGCCAGAGTTCCAGGTGGGGCTGTTCCTGCGTTGGGCAGGTGGTCTGCGTGTGGACAGTGCTGATGGGCTGCATGGTAAGTACCTGGGGCCGCACGGGCAGGCGGCATAGCAGGGGCTGCACGGGCAGGCGAGGCGGTGTGATGGGCCACAAGGGCAGACGAGGCAGTGCGACAGGGGCCACAAGGGCAGGCGAGGCGGTGTGACAGGGGCCACAAGGGCAGGTGAGGCAGTGCGACAGGCTCCTCCAGTTCTCCCTCTCACCTTTGTCCCTGCTGTCTCCAGTGATTCTGTATGACTGCTCCGTGGGACATGGGGACTGCAGCCTTTGCCAAACCGCCTTGCCCCAGTATGGCTGTGTGTGGTGTGAGGGGGACCATCCACGATGCGTGGCCCGAGAAGCCTGTAACGAGGCCGAGGCTGTGGCCACTCAGTGCCCTGCACCTCTCATCCACTCGGTGTGTTGGAATGCTGCCACATCCCTTCCCCTCCTCCTCCTTCCCTTAGAGAGAGGATGCCTGCACCTTGGATGCTGGGGACCCAAAGTAGGAGGCTGGGCCTGCCTCCTCTATTCACAGCACTTGACAGGTGCGTAGAGGTGAATGTCTTTGTCCTGGAACAGGTAGAGCCACTGACTGGGCCTATTGACGGAGGCACTCGTGTCACTATCCGGGGCTCCAACCTGGGCCAGCACGTGCAGGATGTGCTGGACATGGTGAGGGTGGCTGGAGTACCCTGTGCTGTGGATGCCCAGGATTACGAGGTCTCCAGTAGGTGAGTTGGCTGGGCCTAGTGTGGGAGGGCATGGCGGTTGTTTGCTCTCTACTCAGGGTCTCTCTCCTTTACTTGTCTACCCTGCATCCATCCTTGATTATGGTGTCAGTATCTTAGTGTTGGGTTTCCATGGAGGCCGGGGTACCACCCTGGCTTCCTGTGCATACTTACAGATGCCTGGCCTGGGTTGTTTAGGGATCACCCAGTCTACTGGGCAGTCACTGCCCAGAGCCTGCTGGGGGTTCTGCTTCCTGGCCCTTCTTAGGTGTTCGTTTTGGCTTTCCAAGTGACCTTGGCTCCTTACTGGACTTCTCACCAGCACGTCTTCCCCAAGCCTGCCCTGGCCAGGCTCCTGGGAGCAGTGCTGTGGTATTCCTGCAGAGCGTCACAGGGGAATACGAAACATTCTCTAGGCGATGCCCACAGGCAGCAGGGCCCAAACCTGATTGGATTATCAGGGTGACCTGGAGAGCAGACAGAGCAGATCCCTTACGGAGCCCTCAGATTTATCAGGCCTGTGGTGGGACTCCACAATCTATGTTTTAAATAAGAAATCACTTTGCAAGCCAGGTGTGGTGGC
Organism: Rhizomys pruinosus; assembly: GCA_009823505.1. Taxonomy (NCBI): domain Eukaryota; kingdom Metazoa; phylum Chordata; class Mammalia; order Rodentia; family Spalacidae; genus Rhizomys; species Rhizomys pruinosus. The sequence goes on from VZQC01013760.1 coordinate 572,392, forward strand.
ACACACTTTTAATCCTAGCACTTGGGAGGCAGAGGCAGGCGGATCTCTGTGCGTTCAAGGTCAACCTGGTCTACAGAGTGAGTTCTGGGCCACCTGAGGCTATAGGGAGACCCTGTCTCAAAAATACCAAAAAAAAAAAGCACTTTGCAAGAGTATGCGTTTTTTCCTCTAAATGTTTGGTGACTGAAAACTTGAGACTATATTGTTAATAGTTTTAGAACCAGAAGATAGGTAGTTAATGAAGTGATTTATGAGGTGATTAAACTATATTTTGGCTAAAGCATCCTTGAGTAGTTCACATATCACTTGTTCTGATTTCTTAGTATGTTTGTGAGTGACCGTGACATCCTTAACCTCTTTTGGCTTAACATCCTGGAAGTTAATTTGCCCCAAGCTTCTGTTTTCTGGCTGAGAACCAGAACTGTCTTCGACCGTTGACATCTACTCCCAGTTCTGACTAGAGGCTTTCAGGGACGGAGTTTTTTCAAGGACAGATCAAGTTTCGTTCACTTTGCGAGTGGACGCTGCACACATGGTGATGGTGAAGGACATGGCTGGACCCCTTACTAAGCTCAGCTGCCTCACCATAACCAACAGTCGTATAGGGCTCCTTTTATTTTTAAATTAAAAAAAAATTTTAATTAATTTTTATTTATTTCTGTATGTGTATGAATGTACTGTCTGCATGCAAGTCTGTGCACCCGTGTCGTGCAATGCCGCGGAGCTCAGAAGAGGATGTCGGATTCCCCTGGAACTGGAGTTCTCCTGGAATTGGAGTTTCAGATGGTTCTCGGCTGCCATGTGGGTGCTGGGGATTGAACCCGGGTCCTCTGCAAGAGCGGTCGGCGCTCTTAACTGCTAGGCCATCTCTCCAGCCCCCGTATAGGGCTCCTTTGTAAATATTTGTCATACCAGCTCCTTGTGGGGGCTCTGAGGTGATATCTGGTGGCCAAACCAGGAATAATAAATAATTCCTAGATTCCAAGGTCTAGTGTGCCATAAGGCATTCCCTCCAAACCTTAAGAGGATTCTGACCCATCCTTAGGGGCCTGCAGTGGGGGGTACCACCTGGTACTGTGGCAGGAAGAGGGTCTGTGTGGTGACTTTGGGGGGCTTCTCTGCAGCCCTGCATCCTCTTGCCTGCTTCTGTCCACAGTCTTGTGTGCATTACTGGGGCCAGCGGAGATGAGGTGACTGGTGCTGTGACAGTGGAGGTGCCTGGAAGAGGACATGGGGTCTCAGAACTCAGCTTTGCCTACCAGGTACCTGGTTGCTGAGCTCCCCCACCCCATACTATGGAGCACTTCCTCTGGGTTGCATCAGCTCACCTGGTTTTGCCTTCTCAGGACTCCGTAACCCCAGGGCTGTCTTTTTCATGTAAGGTGCCCCTGGCCTCTGTTTTTAGCCTGAAGCTTGTCTCTCTGTCCCTGTCCTCTTCTACAGGATCCAAAGGTACACTCCATCTTTCCGGCCCATGGTCCCAGAGCCGGAGGCACCCTCCTTACCCTGCATGGCTCTAAGCTCCTGACTGGGCGGCTGGAAGATATCCACGTGGCGGTTGGAGACCAACCTTGTCACTTGTAAGGGCTGCTTCCTCATCCTGTGTAACCCGGTACACTGCAGAGAGAAGATGGAGGCCAGGGTGCTAGGGAAAAGCCAACAGTTGGTGGACCAAGTCTGCCGTGGGAAAGCGGAGAGGACCCCCCCCCAGAGCTGGGACTGTTATGAGGACAGCTTCCAGGCTGGACAAGGGAGGGGAATAAACCAAGCCTTGATTGGGTCCCTAGCTCTCAGTGGCCCATCTTCTTCCCCCTCCAGGCTCCTGGAGCAGCAGTCTGAGCAGTTGTGCTGTGAGACCAGTGCACACCCTGTGCCGGCTGAGCTCCCTGTCACTGTTTGGTTTGGGGCCACTGAACGGAGGCTTCAGCACGGCCAGTTCACGTACACATCAGATCCCAATGTCACCTCCGTGGGCCCCACCAAGAGCTTCTTCAGGTGTTTAGTGGGGCCTGAAGTGTGGCTGCTAGTGTGTGAGGGAGATGGAAGTGTGGCTGCTAGTGAGGGAGGGAGATGGGAGTGTGGTTGCTAGTGTGTGAGGGAGATGGAAGTGTGGCTGCTAGTGTGTGAGGGAGATGGAAGTGTGGCTGCTAGTGTGTGAGGGAGATGGAAGTGTGGCTGCTAGTGTGTGAGGGAGATGGAAGTGTGGCTGCTAGTGTGGGAGGGAGATGGAAGTGTGGCTGCTAGTGAGGGAGGGAGATGGAAGTGTGGCTGCTAGTGTGTGAGGGAGATGGAAGTGTGGCTGCTAGTGAGGGAGGGAGATGGAAGTGTGGCTGCTAGTGTGCGAGGGAGATGGAAGTGTGGCTGCTAGTGAGGGAGGGAGATGGGAGTGTGGCTGCTAGTGTGTGAGGGAGATGGAAGTGTGGCTGCTAGTGAGGGAGGGAGATGGAAGTGTGGCTGCTAGTGTGGGAGGGAGATGGAAGTGTGGCTGCTAGTGAGGGAGGGAGATGGAAGTGTGGCTGCTAGTGTGTGAGGGAGATGGAAGTGTGGCTGCTAGTGAGGGAGGGAGATGGAAGTGTGGCTGCTAGTGTGGGAGGGAGATGGAAGTGTGGCTGCTAGTGAGGGAGGGAGATGGAAGTGTGGCTGCTAGTGTGTGAGGGAGATGGAAGTGTGGCTGCTAGTGAGGGAGGGAGATGGAAGTGTGGCTGCTAGTGTGGGAGGGAGATGGAAGTGTGGCTGCTAGTGAGGGAGGGAGATGGAAGTGTGGCTGCTAGTGTGCGAGGGAGATGGAAGTGTGGCTGCTAGTGAGGGAGGGAGATGGAAGTGTGGCTGCTAGTGTGCGAGGGAGATGGAAGTGTGGCTGCTAGTGAGTGAGGAAGATCTTTGCAGCTCCCTCGTGGGATTTCTAGATATTTTTTTCCTGGGGATGGAGGCCATGAATTCCTTACTGTTGATAGAGAGAAGGCGTCATGAAGTTTGGGACTGGGGCTGAGCTCGCTGGGACTGGGCTGTGGTTTAGGTCCTTTTCTCGGAATGTATTTCAGTGGAGGACGTGAGCTATGGGTCCGGGGCCAGAATCTGGATGTGGTACAGATGCCAAGAATCCGAGTGACTGTGGTCCCAAGAATTCTGCAGCCTGGCCAGGGGCTTGGGCAGAAGAACCATGTGGTCCCTGAGAAAGTATGTTCTCCTGGGGCTGTCATCATGTAGCACACCCATGAGTCTCCCGTCTGCCCCGGCCTGCCATCTCTCCTCTCGGTCATGCTACGACCTGTGGGATGCCATGGATAGTTGGTACCAGCGGAGGTGCTTTCCATCTTTGCTCAGCCCCCTGAGTCTCACAGGTGTGTCACTTGACCTGCTTTCGTCTTCTTCCACAGTTCGAGGAGCCATGCCTCGTGAACTCCTCCTACCTCATCATGTGCCGCACACCTGCCCTCCAGGGCCCACTAGTGGACCCCTGGGTCCAAGTGGAGTTTATCCTTGACAACATGGTCTTTGATTTTGCGACACTGAGCTCCACACCCTTCTCCTATGAGGCTGACCCCACCCTGCGTTCCCTCAACCCGGATCATCCCACCACACCATTCCGGCACAAGCCAGGGAGTGTGTTCTCTGTGGAGGTACTGCTCCTTCTCAGGCTTCTTTGCAGGAAATTTGTATGACGGTGGTGCAGGGCCTGAGATAGCTGGTGCAGTGCAGGTGCCAGCCCAGCTCCTGGCAGGGGTTTGATTGGTGGCCTGGGTCCGGACACTTCATACAAGTATGTATGTTTGGTTAAATAAATGTTTTATCGTATATGGTAGCTGGGTGGTGTACACAGCAGGTAAGTGGGCTGATCCTTGTTCATATATGACATCAGGCCCATGTTGTGACACATATGGTAAGTAGTATGTGGGCGCCTGGACAGGCCCCAGGCAGATAATCCATCATCACCCATCAGAGGGTAACTCAATTAGGTAATTGCACAGAATCTAATCTGGGGGATAGTTTTAGGGACTCTTTGGAGAAGAAAGGAAGGGCAGTGAAGGTCATGGAGAGCAGCCTGGAGGCATCTCTGTGCCCATTGGCTCTACCTGCAGGAGAACGTTGCTGAGGGAGGGTCTCAGGACGTCTTTCTCTCATTTCCAAGAGAGGCTGAGTGACCTCCAGCTGTCTCAGAGAAGGTTCTGAGTGACAAATCACTACCCCCATGTTCCAGGGAGAGAATCTGGACCTCGCAATGTCCAAGGAGGAGGTGGTGGCCATGATAGGAGATGGCCCCTGCGTGGTGAAGACGCTGACCCGGCACCATCTGTACTGCGAGCCCCCGGTGCAGCAGCCCCTGCCTCATCCCCGTGCCCTCAGGGAGGCACCAGATGCTTTGCCCGAGTTCACGGTAGTGGCCAGGTCCTGGGCAGGACTGGGGACCTTCTGTACTGAACCCTCACTCACAGGTGGCTCCCCACACAGGTGCAGATGGGGAACCTGCGCTTCTCCCTGGGTTATGTGCAGTATGATGGTGAGAGCCCTGTGGCTTTTCCTGTGCCAGCCCAGGTGGGCTTGGGTGTAGGCGTGTCTCTCTTGGCTCTGGGTGTCATCGTCATTGTCCTCATATACAGGTGAGTGCAGCCACTTGTCTCAGTTGCACTGGGGCAGATGGGGGATATGGGCTAAGGACCAGAGAGTAAATAGCGCAGGCTTTCCGGTCAGCTGGCCTCTGTTGGACTGCCCAGCTCTGCCCTTGGGCATAAAAACACCATGAGCATGGAGGAGAGCTAACAAACCTTTTTTACTTTTTTAATAAAAATAGCTTTGTTAGCTGGGCGTGGTGGCGCACGCCTTTAATCCCAGCACTCGGGGAGGCAGAGGCAGGCGGATCTCTGTGAGTTCAAGGCCAGCCTGGTCTACAGAGTGAGTCCCAGGACAGCTGGGGCTACAGAGAGACCCTGTCTCAAAAAGACAAAAAAAAAAGGCTTTGTGGACCAGATGTGGTATGGCTGGAGTTTGCTGATCTCCAGGTTGATTGTGCTGGTCTGAGGGAACCTGGGTGGGTGTGGCTTGATGGAAATGAGACAGGATGAATTGTTCTGGATCAGGTTGACTTGCTTAGATATGTTCAGGTTAGACTGTTAGACAAGGTCAGGGTCTGCCTGGGGAATGATGAGGCAGGCCTGAGCCAAGTGGGCCCCAGGAAGGGCTTTGGCTTCTCCCCATGCATTTCCACCCTTGGTGCTGAGCAGGAGGAAGAGCAAGCAGGCCTTGAGGGACTACAAGAAAGTTCAGATCCAGCTGGAGAGTCTGGAGAGCAGTGTGCGAGACCGCTGCAAGAAGGAGTTTACAGGTGAGGCTTGCTGAGTGGGCGTGCCCTCCAGGCTGCCCAAGCTTGCTCCCGTCAGTGGCATCAGTGCCCAACCTGGCCTCTTTTGCTTAACAGACCTCATGACTGAGATGACTGATCTCACCAGTGACCTTCTGGGCAGTGGTATCCCCTTCCTTGACTACAAGGTGTATGCAGAGAGGGTCTTCTTCCCTGGGCACCGGGAGTCACCCTTGCACAGGGACCTTGGTGTGCCCGACAGCAGGCGACCCACTGTGGAACAGGGCCTGGGTCAGCTCTCCAACCTGCTTAACAGCAAGCTCTTCCTGACGAAGGTGTGGCCTCAGCTCCTCGCAAGCCTACCTTCATCGCACCTACCGCCCCCCCCCCCATTTTCCTCCTAACTGGACTGGCTTGGCCCAGTCTCTCTCCATCCTACTCTTTCTGAACCTCTCCCCCTAACTCCCTGCATCCATTCTTTCTGAACCTCTGCCCCTCACTCCCTCCATCTGACTGTTTCTGAACCTCTCCCCCCTCACTCCCTCCATCCGGCTCTTTCTGAACCTCTCCCCCTCACTCCCTCCATCCGGCTCTTTCTGAACCTCTCCCCCCTCACTCCCTCCATCCGGCTCTTTCTGAACCTCTCCCCCTCAGTCCCTCCATCCAACTCTTTCTGAACCTCTCCCCCTCACTCCATCCGACTCTTTTCTGAACCTCTCCCCCCCATTCCTTCTGGCCCAGTTCATCCACACGCTGGAGAGTCAGCGCACCTTCTCCGCTCGGGACCGTGCCTACGTGGCATCCCTGCTCACTGTTGCACTGCATGGGAAACTTGAGTACTTCACTGACATCCTCCGTACTCTGCTTAGTGACCTGGTGGCCCAGTATGTGGCCAAGAACCCCAAGCTGATGCTGCGCAGGTATGTGGCTCTCAGGGTTGGGTGGGTGATGGACAGTTGGAGCCAGGAACTGAAGTGAGATCCTAGGTTTGGGGGTCTGTGGAATAGATCCCCGTAGCCCCTGACACTGACCCTGACCTTCCCATTTTTCTGTCACCCCAGGACAGAGACAGTGGTGGAGAAGCTGCTCACCAACTGGATGTCCATCTGCCTCTACACCTTTGTGAGGGTGAGGGAGGCAGAGGCCAGGCGAGCTCCCGGCCAGGAAGGGTTGGGCCCTTCACATCGTTAAGCCTGCAGCACTCACGTAGCTTGTGTATCTGTGCTAGAGCAGAACTCCATGCAGCATGTCCTCAGTCACCTAGCACCTGTGTCCTGCTCCCTTCCCTGGCACATCCCATTCATCTCTGCCAATGGCCGGGACTCTAACGTCCACACTTTTCCAGGACTCGGTAGGGGAGCCTCTGTACACGCTCTTCCGAGGAATTAAGCATCAGGTGGACAAGGGGCCTGTGGATAGTGTGACTGGCAGAGCCAAATACACCCTGAATGACAACCGCCTGCTCAGAGAGGATGTGGAATATCGTCCCCTGGTGAGGATGTGACCTGCTGAGGGTGTGTGCAAGTGCGCGCGCGCGCGTGTGTGTGTGTGTGTGTGTGTGTGTGTGTATTGACGGTGTGACCTGGTGAGGGTGTGTCTGTGTGTGGTCTACAGCATCAGCTCCACTAACTTCCAGCATCTGTGCCTAGCTAAAGAGCCCACCTGACCCCTGGCACTTACTAGGAAAGCATTCTACTAATACTGAGCTACAGCTCTAGCCTGAGAGAGGTTTCAATTAAATAATTAAATTAGTTAATTAATTTTTATCTTTTTGAGACAGGGTCTCCCTGTAGCCCCAACTGTTTTGGAACTTAGTATGTAGACCAGGCTGGCCTTGAACTCACAGAGATCCTCTGCCCCCGGAGAGCTGGGATTAAAGGCATGTGGCACCATGCTCGGCTGAGAGGTTTTAAACTAGCTTAGGGTTGAAGATTGGGGGCCTCAGAGGGTCTCCAGGCTTAGGATGGGGCCATTGTAGCCACAAAAGGGCCTGGAAGGAGCTCGCCTTGTCCTGGAGCACAGATCTGTGCTAGGCCAGAATTGTTAGATCTTTCTTGCCATCTTGCCAGGGATGTAGTCTTGGCCCCCAAGGCAGTAGCCACTTGGCAGACATTCCTGAGGCTTCCCACTGTTATACATAACAGGGTTCCTTTGGAGGGGTCCCACCCAGGCTCTGCTAAACCTGCTTCTCAGGTTATGGGGAATCCTGGCTCATGTAGACTGCCCCCAGGTACTCAACCTGCTCAGCTCTGGGACCTGTGTGCTCACTTCAGGGTTCTGCTATTCACTCCATAAACATTCATATCAAGGGGGAGAAAGCTGTTGTCCTTGGGGGAGGCAGACAGGTGAGGAGACAAAAATGAAGGAATGCTTGGTGCTGGGGGCTAGGGTCAGGAGCTGTGGCTTTTTCATGTTGTCCCTGCCTTTGCCACCCTGCATGTGGCACCAGTCCTGATGGTTCTCCTGTGTCCTGTGTAGACTTTGAATGCGCTTCTGGCTGTGGGGCCTGGGGCAGGAGAGGCCCAGGGTGTACCTGTGAAGGTTCTGGACTGTGACACAATCTCCCAGGCCAAGGAGAAGATGCTAGACCAGCTTTATAAAGGAGTGCCTCTTGCCCAGCGGCCAGACTCTCGCACCCTGGATGTTGGTGAGGGCGGGGAATAAGGTGATCTGGGGACCTGATCAGATGACCCCTGGTCTGGAGAGGACTCTAATTCTTGCTCTTTGGAGAGTGTGGCTGAGGTTACCCTTGATAGAGGGGCCATGCTCCTGTGTAGGAAGAAATGAGCTATACTATGGGAAGAGGATCCTGGTAGCCCTCAGTTGAGTCTTCTCTTGTCCTTGCAGAATGGCGCTCCGGAGTGGCTGGACACCTCATTCTTTCTGATGAGGATGTCACGTCTGAGGTTCAGGGTTTGTGGAGGCGCCTGAACACCCTGCAGCATTACAAGGTAGGCAGGCCGGGAACTGGAGGAGGGCTTGGGTGGAGTAACACTGGCGGAAGCATCAGCAGCTGTGCTTACAGGTCCCGGACGGAGCGACTGTGGCCCTCGTCCCCTGCCTCACCAAGCATGTTCTCAGGGAAAACCAGGATTACGTCCCCGGAGAACGTGAGTGCCTGTTCCCCACTGTGGTACTCTGCATTTGCCTTGCCTATTTCCCTTTCCCTAGTGGAGCCCAAGCTCCTGAGGGAGTTGATCAGTCCTGGGTTTCCAAGAGGGGTAACAGTGTGCGGGGAGGGAAATAAGCTCTGCCATTTTGGCACAGGGACCCCAATGCTGGAGGATGTAGATGAGGGGGGCATTCGGCCCTGGCACCTGGTGAAGCCAAGTGAGGAGCCAGAGCCACCTAGGCCTCGGAGGGGCAGCCTTCGGGGCGGGGAACGCGAGCGAGCCAAGGCCATTCCCGAGATCTACTTGACACGCCTGCTCTCCATGAAGGTAGGGCCAGCCTGGGCAGGGGCAGGGACAGGATGGACAGTGGGGGCTGGTCTGTTAGAGAATGGCTATTTATGGGGTTTGGGGTGGTGTGGGGTCTCACAGGGGAGACACCGTGAGGTCTCTGAGGCTGGGCTGGTCCTGACATCCCCTCTGCCCCTGGACTTCTGCTTCCTCCTCTTCCCTCAGGGCACCCTGCAGAAGTTTGTGGACGACCTCTTCCAAGTTATTCTCAGCACCAGCCGCCCTGTGCCTATGGCTGTGAAGTATTTTTTTGACCTGCTGGATGAGCAGGCTCAGCAGCATGGCATCTCTGACCAGGACACCATCCACATCTGGAAGACCAACAGGTGTTTGTGGAGAGCAGGGCTCAGGACACATGGGGGGCTCCAGCCTTCCCAGCATGCTTAATGGCTGTGTCTCCCTGATCTGCAGCCTGCCACTGAGGTTCTGGATCAACATCATCAAAAACCCACAGTTTGTGTTTGATGTGCAGACATCTGATAATATGGATGCCGTGCTCCTCGTCATTGCTCAGACCTTCATGGATGCCTGCACCCTAGCTGACCACAAGCTGGGCCGGGTGAGCAGGCTGGGCTATATGACGGGGAGGTTGAGATTGTTCAGTGGCCTGGATGGGTGTGGACAGTGCTGGGAGCACACAGCTTCCAGGTTCTTCTCAGAGTCTCAGGAGTAGCCTCTGGGTAGGGGTAGCCTCTGACCCATCCCCAGGCCAGGCTTTGTCCTAGGGCTCCCTGGAAGATTGCCATGTGTCATTCTCAATGAATAAGTGAGAGGAGGGGGCACACCTGTGTCATGTACAGGCTGAGATGTGGGCGGCAGGTGCACGGTTGTGGCTGGGGTGGAGAGCGTTGGCGGCTCGGACAGCAGGTCAGGGCTACTTGGTGAGGGCTTAACTTTAGGGCAAGCAGGGAGCCATGGAAGGCTTGAGGGCAGAGGAGTGGTGTGATCACCACAGCGTGTCCTAGTAGCTATGTGCGGGAAGGCCGGAGCTTGGGAGTCCTAAGGGAGTTGTGTTGACTTGTGGACCAGCTGTGGCCAGTTCAAACCAACAGAAAGGGTACAGGGCAAGTAGAAGCTATGGATTGGAGGTATGAGATATGAAAGAAGGCCGCCTTTGTTCCCCAGACTTCTGGCTATGCTGAGCTCAGCCTTGGAGGTAGGCCTGAGGAGTTTGGAGAGTTCACTAGTGGTCTCCAGCAGAGTCATGCATTCTTCATTCCCAGAGCATCCCCAGGCTGCCTAACAGATCGGGTTCCTCGGGGTAGTGAAGGTGTCTGTTTGCTGGTGTCTGTTGTTGAGAGTCCAGGGGCGAGCCAGCATTGAGGGATGTGTTGGGGAAAGCTGTGAGCGTCGCACTGACAGTGGGAGTGTGTTGTCATGGGTCACAACCTGGACTCCCTGGACTCAGCACCCAGTGCTCAGGGCCTTTGGGGCTGAGACCCACAAATAAGGTCTTGGGTTGTGGTTGGCTTATCTCTGTCTGTCTCTCTCTCTCTCTCTCTTTTTTTTTTCTTTTGGTCTTTTTGAGACAGGATCTCCATGTACCTCCAACTGCTTTAAATCCCAGCTCAGCTACTCAGACACAAGGTGGTCTGAGGTGACAGATACTGATTTCTGGGTGACAGTTTGAGGATTGTTAAAATGATTGTATAGGAAGCAAACATTGTGTATTCACTCCGCATGGCAGCTCCGGGTGGACGCACAGCCTTTGGAATAGCAGCAAAGGAGCCTGAGCCGCAGACCTCAGCATCTGGGTGGGGAAGTCCCTGCAGGAGGAGGCAGGCCAGCCAAGTGCGGCGGTGCACACCCGCAATCCCAGCACTCAGTTAGCTGATGCAGGATTGTGAGTTCTAGGCCAGTCTTGGCTACATAATAACTGTCTCAAGAAATGGGTCGGCAAGGTGGCCCAGAAATAGCAAACTGGCCAAGCAAGGTGACCTAAGTTCAGTCCCCTGGCTCCCATGGGGTGGGAGGAGAACCAGGTGCTGAAAGTTGTCTCTGACCTCCACATATGAGTACAGATAGAAAATAAATTAATAACAGCAACACAGACAAAAAAATACCAAGGAAGTAGGCTAGGGTGATCAACTGTTCTGGCTTGCTGGGAACTGCGGGTTCCTGGGATATGAGACTTTTGTTATAGAACTGTAGTAGTGCTGGCAAGCCCGGGGAGCTGACACCCAAACGAGCTCTTATCCTCCTTCCTTTCTTCCTCTTTTTCTGCCCTCCGGTCTGTGTCCAGGACTCCCCGATCAACAAACTTCTATATGCTCGGGATATTCCTCGTTACAAACAGATGGTAGAGAGGTACTGGGGAAGGGAGCGGCCCTGGACAGGAGTTGGTGTGCATGAGGTTGAGACTTTGCGTGGGGTTGTTTAGCAGCTGCCATACTGGGCTTTCTGGCAGGTACTATGCAGACATCAGGCAGACCATCCCAGCTAGTGATCAAGAGATGAACTCCGTCCTGGCTGAGCTGTCTCGGGTAAGGCTTCCCTCTGCTTTTTGGGAGTGGGCATAGACTGGGTAGGAAGCTCTTTACAGGGAAGCCCTTGGTACTCCTATCGCCCTGTGAGCTGGCTGCACAGGAAACACCATCATCATAGTAGTATGTTCGGTTGCTATTGCACAAGTTTAGGGCTCCCAGCATCTCATCACAGAGAGAGCAGAGGTCTTGTCCCCGTACCTGTCACCTGCTCTGACCTAGCCTGCTGCTCCAATGGCTGTAGCCCTTGTTGGGCTCTGTGGAGTGGCTGAGATTGAACTCAAGGCCTTTTGGGGTCTGCCTGCCCATGTTCCTGCTACTTCAGTGGTATCTGGCATGTGTTCTAGTTTCATTTGTTGCTGTCACAAATACCTTAACTAAGAGAAACTTAGAGGAGGAAAAAGTTTATCTCAGTTTATAGGTTCTCTTCCATCACGGGAGGAAGTCGAGGCAGGAAACTTGAAGCAGAAACTGCGGAGGAACGCGCTGGCTCTCTGGCCCTATGGTTCTCTAGCTCATTCTTATTTTTAAAAATATTTTTATTTATTTTATGTATATGAGTATATGGCCTGCATGTATGTAGGTGCCCCCATGCTATGCAGTGCCCACAGAGGTCAGAAAGAGGGCATCGGATTCCCCTGGAACTGGAATTACAGATGCTTGTTAGCTGCCATGTGGGTGCTAGGAATAGAACCCGGGTCCTCTGCAAGAGCAGTGAGTGCTCTTCATCGCTGAGCCACCTCTCCAGCCCCTCTCTGACTCATTCTTAGTTTTGTTTCTCTCTTTCTCTTTCTCTCTTCTTAAATGTTTTATTTTTTATACAGGGTCTCACTGTGTGACCCTGCCTGGCCTGGAACTTGCTTTGTAGACTTACAGAGCCCAGCCTGCCATTGCCTTCTGAGTCCTAGACTAAAGGTGTGCATCACTATGCCTGCCTGGCTTGAGTCAGCTTTTTTTTTTTTTTTTTNAACTGTGCGGAGGGGGCCTGTCCTCGGATAGAAGCTGACCTGGTGTTCACGGTGGACCAAGATGCAGAAAGGGGCCCTCTGGCATATGTTCTCTTTCCTACAGATACCCTAAATTTCTGTGCTGTGATTCCTTTGGTCAAGGTCAACCCTGGTACAGAAGGGAAAGGCCTTCCCTTCCGATCAACCCGAAGTGACCAGGCAATAATTAAAAAAAATTTTTTTTTTAATTTTATTTATTTCTGTATGTGTATGAATGTACTGTCTGCATGCAGGTTTGTGCACCCATGTCGTGCAATGTCGCGGAGGTCAGAAGAGAGTGTCGGATTCCCCTGGAACTGGAGTTCTCCTGGAATTGGAGTTTCAGACGGTTCTTGGCCACCATGTGGGTGCTGGGGATCGAACCCGGGTCCTCTGCAAGAGCAGTCGGTGCTCTAACCAGTAGGCCATCTCTCCAGCCTCAAGTCAGCTTTCTTATACAGCCCCAGGCTACCTGTCCAGGAATGGTGCCACTAACAGACCCTTCTGCATCAGTTCTAACAGTTGAGACAGTTCCCCACAGACATGCCCATAGACTGGTTTGAGTCCTTAGTTGAGACTCTTCTTAGGTGACTCTAAACTGTCAAGTTGATGGTTAAAGCTAAGACAGTGTGTTTCACCTACAGCCCCAAATAGGAATTTTAGGAATTTATGGGCAATGTTTCTTAAATGATTATGATGACAACTTCATGGGACACAGCTGTAGGTGCTGTAGTTGTCATCAATGCCATTGTCTGGACACTCCCAGAAGGGCCTGCAGTGACCTCAGGAAACACTTTAGTGGGATGAGAGCCAGTCCCACTGGCTTTGTGGTCACATGGAATGGTAAGGATCTCCAGCTATAGCCTTGCCTGGGAGAGAGAGGCAGAGTCCCAGTGGAAACCCCAGGCCCTGTTGAAACGAGACCTGGAGTCTCTTCTGAGCATGGAGTCCCTTGGCCGCCTTCTGCATGAGCTGGTCATACTGAGCTCTGGTCCCTAGGGTGGAGAGAATCTGCTTCCCACCATAGGACTTGTTACTCTCAGGTCTCCTCACACACTTTCCTGGGGTCATTTTCCTGTGTCAGTTGTTTCCTGTGTCAATTCATTTCTCTCACTTTCCGTCTGCTCACTGCCCTAGAACTACTCTGGTGACCTTGGGGCACGAGTGGCTCTGCATGAACTCTACAAGTATATCAACAAGTACTATGACCAGGTGAGCACACCCTGGCCCCTGATGGGGAGGCCGACCTCAGTGTATGCCTAGGAAGCTGAGGAGATGCATGTGAGGGGGTTGGCTTGGTCACTTAGGTTAGGGGTCCTTTGGGGAGCCTCCTAGCAGTGTAGGGAAGTGTCCTGTGGGCTTGCTTGGTGAGACTGGCTCTGCATTTCCTGTCCCCATCATTTCCCATCCTGGGTCTGGAACAGGGCTACCAGGCACGGTAGTAGTGGGTGGGTTACCTAGTCTCAAGACGGTATGTGGGATGTGCTGGAGGTCCACCTAGTCACTGTCTTGACTGCATCCTCAGGCAGTCCCTCCCTCATTGTAGGCGTGGCACTCTGACTACCTCTGTGGGTACAGATTGGGCTAGGCTACATGAGTCCAAGGAACAGAGGGTCCAAGCACAGGGTCAGGGCAGATAAGGGCACAGCGGAGCCAGGGAAGGGCTTTCTGGGGTGGTTCCTGGGCAGGGCCTGAAAATCTGAACACCATTTAGTCAGTCTATGAGTGCCTGGAATTGCCACATTTGTGTGGCATCAGTGGCATGGCCGTCACTATTCAGTGCAGAGGAGCCTGCCTTGTGGCCCGTTGGACCACTGGTGGGTAGCAGTGACTGGGGCCATGGGTACTGAGTCCAGGCTCTGCAGCCTTGTTCAGCGTGGCGTGAGCAGCACCTGGGGCCACCTCTCACCCGCCTGGAGAGAGGAGGAGATAGCCCCTCTTCTCCCGCACTCCTTTCCTCCTGTTTCCTACCTGCTCCCTTTGAGGCAGCCATATTGGTGGTTCTGTAGTTGTTCGTATTGCCACACTGTCTGGCTATTGTTGAGTCGCTGTTCTCTGGCTGGCTGGCACAAAGAGTCAGGAAATGCTGTTGGCGGGCAGGTAGCTGAGTGGGGATGGCGGGAGCAGGCCTACGTGAGGGGTTTGTGAGAAGGCCAGTGGTGTGTGAGGCGGCTCCTACTCAGAATCAGTTTACCAGGGAAGGAGTGCCAAGTACTAAGGAAAGCATGTCGCCTCCCAATGTTTAACACCCACCCGTGTGTGGTGGTGTGCGCCTGTAGCCAGCCCCCACATTAGAGAAGCTGACGCAGGTGTATTGTTTGAGGCCAGCCCAGGCTATATACTGAGACCCTGTCTCACAAACAAAAAACAGAAAAGCAATCTATGGCGACCGTTTTATTTTCGCCTCTTCCAGTGCAGCCCCGAGGCCAGTGGATAGAAAGCGATGCAATCCGCTGGATTTCTCTGGGGTTTCCCCACAACTGATACAGCATCTGAGGCGGTCTGTGGAAGCACCCCTACAGTGCTTGTAGGGGCCAGAGAAGTCTCCCTTGATACTGTTGCTGTCTACCTTTCAGATCATCACTGCCCTGGAGGAGGATGGTACGGCCCAGAAGATGCAGCTGGGCTACCGGCTCCAGCAGATCGCCGCTGCTGTGGAAAACAAGGTCACGGATCTATAGGGACCCGAGAACTCTGGCCTGCTGTGTCCTTAGCGTCTCCCAGGCAGCTCTGGAGCCTCAAGGGAGAGGCCGCCTTCGTAGACGCCTGTAGTGACTGACAAGCAGAGTTATAGAAGGTGGCTCCCAGTCTTCCTGTGGTTCTGGCTTCGGCCCTGCTGGGCCCATCTTGCAGGCCTGGGGACTAGAGACTCATTGGGTAGTGCCTGGCCTGCTCCATGCCCAGTGACCCTATGAGGTAGTTCCTGTGTGACGCCAACCTACAGGGAGCTGGGGACTAAGGGCTTCCAGAGTGTGCCTGGAAGGCTCTCCAGGCCCCTGGGGAGACTGTGTTTCTCAGCACTGGCCTGTGTCCCATCAGGAATCACAGAGGAAGGAGGAGAGCACTCCCACTTCCTGTCCTCTTCATCCATCCTCTTTGACCTCAGTCTAGCTTCCTCTGTCCTTGTTCCCTGCTGCCAATTCCAAGGTCTGAGAGATAAACGCTACTGCCAACTGATGCCTCAGCAGGGTTGGTGCCTCAGGGCCACCCTTCCTCCCAGGTGGCCAGTGGTGAGGGACATCTGCTAGAGGGGAGCCTTGGGGAGAAGGGTGACCCACCGACAAAGTTCTTCATTAAAAGATAACACACTGTGTGGTGTCTGATATGTGGCTTACCAGCCCCACTCTGGGGGAGGTGGACCTGTCACCCAAAAAGGGTCTCTGGGTCCCTAGAAAGGGTCCCAGACTACAGGACTGGCAAGTTTGATGGTCAGAGCGTCCAGGAAGAAAAGCAGGACGGGGTTGAGGGAGGCCCGGAACTTGATGTGGAAACCCTCATCTTTAAGGGGTCCGCTGTGTTTCCAGGTTGTTCTAACTTCACTCATTGAGAGGAACTGGGAGAACACGGCGTCATTGTAGGTGATACCAGGGTCCCAAGGGGTCTTGTCCATGGTCCTGTCCCTGGCCACTGGTTTCTGTGTTGCCGTCTACAAGACATCCAGGGCAGTGGCTCAAGCCAAGCGCCGACACGTTGGCTACTTTGTGTGGCATTTTTCTGTCTAGCTGCAGGTGAGCTTCAAGACGGTTGCGAGGTGTCACGTGGCTGCCTAGGTGGGTAGAGCTGAAATTGAGACTACCCTCAGCTTCACCATGCCAGTGCCTTACCAGACAGATAAGATGAGGGGCCTTCAACCCCGAGATGGCAGGACGCTCACCCCCTTGGTTTAATGCTCATTGTTTCAGCCTGGTGACTGCAGCCTGTCTTTGCAGTTTTCCTTGAGGGTCTGAAGATGACGCACAATTCCGAGAAGAGTCAGCAGGATAGTAGGAGCCACCGTGGTTGCATACGATCTTTGGTTCTAACGTTTTTCAGCCAGAATTTTGTCACTCTGAAGGTTTCTGACTCCTTCAGTGGCTGCTCCGGCAGACTACGGGGTTAATCTCAGGGAGCGTGAGGAATGGGATCTTGGCTAGATGTCAGACAGGGACAGCGACAGCCACACCTCTGCTCCATGGGGAATGGGATCTTGGCGAGATGTCAGACAGGGACAGCGACAGCCACACCTCTGCTCCATGAGGAATGGGATCTTGGCGAGATGTCAGACAGGGACAGCGACAGCCACACCTCTGCTCCATGGGGAATGGGATCTTGGCTAGATGTCAGACAGGGACAGCGACAGCCACACCTCTGCTCCATGGGGAATGGGATCTTGGCTAGATGTCAGACAGGGACAGCGACAGCCACACCTCTGCTCCATGAGGAATGGGATCTTGGCGAGATGTCAGACAGGGACAGCGACAGCCACACCTCTGCTCCATGAGGAATGGGATCTTGGCGAGATGTCAGACAGGGACAGCGACAGCCACACCTCTGCTCCATGAGGAATGGGATCTTGGCGAGATGTCAGACAGGGACAGCGACAGCCACACCTCTGCTCCATGAGGAATGGGATCTTGGCGAGATGTCAGACAGGGACAGCGACAGCCACACCTCTGCTCCATGAGGAATGGGATCTTGGCGAGATGTCAGACAGGGACAGCGACAGCCACACCTCTGCTCCATGAGGAATGGGATCTTGGCGAGATGTCAGACAGGGACAGCGACAGCCACACCTCTGCTCCATGAGGAATGGGATCTTGGCGAGATGTCAGACAGGGACAGCGACAGCCACACCTCTGCTCCATGAGGAATGGGATCTTGGCGAGATGTCAGACAGGGACAGCGACAGCCACACCTCTGCTCCATGAGGAATGGGATCTTGGCGAGATGTCAGACAGGGACAGCGACAGCCACACCTCTGCTCCATGAGGAATGGGATCTTGGCGAGATGTCAGACAGGGACAGCGACAGCCACACCTCTGCTCCATGAGGAATGGGATCTTGGCTAGATGTCAGACAGGGACAGCGACAGCCACACCTCTGCTCCATGAGGAATGGGATCTTGGCTAGATGTCAGACAGGGACAGCGACAGCCACACCTCTGCTCCAGGCTTGGGCTTCACCAGGCCTTGAGTCTTATAAGGAGACATGACTCCCAGGAGAGAAGGCCGAACACCTGCAAGCCTGGGCTCGTGCTCCTGGGAGGGTGAGTACTGAACGTGCTTTGAGTCACTCACTTGTCTCACCCTCACAGAACATTGTGATAAAAGATGCCAGGAAAAAATCCCTTACCACAGAAGACAGGAAGCTAAGTCTTGACTCAAACACCATGGCCAAGAATGGCAATGCCAGTGGTGACTGGATTTGCTCACTTGGGTCGAGGCCACAGTTTCAGTGTAGAATGTTTGTAATACAGCTTGATCCATCTTTTCCTTTTTCTTACCAAGTTTGCAAAAGTGTGCCCCTCCTACTTACTGTTTCCCACAGACTTGTTAGGTAGCATATGAAGGACCTTTTGTTTCTCATTTTCACAAAGTGACTTGCTTTATTAAAATAACTTTCACCAATTTATATATTGGAGTAATAATCCAAACGATTAGATCTAGGCATTCTGTTTTTATTAAAACTTTTTTTTTATTTTATGTGTATGTTTTGCCTGCGTGTATGTAAGGCCCCACATGATGCAATGCCCATGGAGGCCAGAGAGAGCATTGGATACCCCTAGAATTGGAGTTCAAGTTGTAAGCCACTATGTTGGTGAGGGGAAAAAAAACCTGGCTACTCTTCAAGAATAACCAGTGCTCTTAACCACTGAGCTATCTCTCCAGCCTCTTAATACCTAAAAATAATATAAAAAAGAATGGTGCTCATTGGTAGAATAGCTGAACATGTGCCAGTAAGTATTGAAATCACTTTGGAAGTCACTTGGAACCTCACTTTGGATCCTTTGGGCCATTGTCAACAGGAAGTCGGGCTGTGGCTGGGAGGCCCACGGATAGGCTTTCCTGGTCTCTGTTGGGACCAATGCCTACTGATGTCTGTACCACCACTCAGGCTCTTGTAAGGAAAACATATTGAGGAACACATACCTGGGGCCAGAGAGATGGCTGAGCAACTAAGATCACTGGCTGCTCTTGCAGAGGACTGGTGTTTGGTTCCCAGGACATGCATGGCAGCTCACAGCTGTTTGTAATTCCAGTTTCAGGAGGATCTGACACCCTCTTCTGGCTTCTGTGGGCATTGCACATATGGGGGCACTTACATGCAGGCAAAACACTCATAAGTATATATTTGTATATACATATATATATATACAAATATGTATATATTTGAGGAGAGCCTCAAACAAAACAATATATATATTGTATATACATATATATACAATATATATGTATATAACATATATATCTCTGTATATAGAGATATATATGTATATAACATGTTCCTCTCAGTATGCAAAATGACAGTCCTAGTAGATAATGCTTTTTCCTTATTTGACATCATTTTGTTGGTAGTAAGCCAGCCACGTGTGGTTCGTGCCTTTAACCTCAGCATTCAGATCTCTATGAGTTCAAAGCAAGCCTGGGCTGCATAGGGAGTTCCAGGCCATGCAGCACTACAGGGAGACCCTGGCCAAAAAGGAAAGAAAAGAAGAGGAAAGAGGAGGGGAGGGGAGGAGAGGAGGAGAAAGGGGAAAGGGGGGAAAAAAGGGGGGAAAGGGGGAAGGGAAAGGAAAGGAAAGGAGGGAAGGTAGCTCATGTGGCCATTTCTAAAAGTACAAGGATGTGGTTTTGGGTTGTTTGGTTTGTTGTTGTTGTTGTTGTTGTTGTCGGGTTTTGGTCTTTTTGAGACAGGGTCTCCCTTTAGCCCATGCTGGCCTGGAGCTCACTATGTAGACCAGGGGAGACCCTGTCTCAAAAAGACAAAAACAAACAAACAAAAAAACCCTGAAAGCATCTAGAAACTGTAAGTCGTAAGTGATACTAGTGTCGGGATCACCTGGTCTCTGCATCTGTGGTCATGCCCCATAGGCTTAGANCACTTGGGAGGCAGAGGCAGGCGGATCTCTGTGAGTTCGAGGCTAGCCTGGTCTACAGAGTGAGTTCCAGGACAGCCAGAGCTACAGGGAGACCCTGTCTCAAAAAAAAAAAAAAAGTGTGCATCCCTACACCCAGCAAAAATTCTGGACTTAGGGATGATAGTTTATTCGATTCCAATTTTACCAAAAAATGAAGGAAAAGGTATCTTCATGATGCTTGAAAGAAAATTTCTTCTTTAATTGCAAGGTGGGATTTTCTTCCTAAATGCTTGGATTGTCTGGCTCAGAAGTGCTCCTGAGCCTGACCTGGGGGCTGTCTATACCCGACAAAGAATCCACACACACACAAGAATCTGAAGCTCAGGAGTCCACCACTACTGGTTTCCGGCTTCAAGTGAGTTGAACTGGGCATGGCAGCACACTGCCATCTTCTGGCCATAATGTAGGATTTATCAGAAGCCACTCAAGGTTCCTGGGTTTGGGGATTTTTAGGAAACAGCAGTTTCTATAGTGCTGGGGCTGATCTCTAAATTCTGGGTGGAGAGCTATATTAGGGACAGTTGAGATGCTGTAGCAGTGATTAGTAGGGAAACAGCACTCTAGTTGTTCCCATCAGGGAGATCTTGGAGAGTGATTGCCAAAGTGTTGGAAGGGCACAGGAAGGGAAGTTGTCCACAGGTTAGTGGTTATAGAAGCCCACAAAAGTGCCACAGTTGCTTGCAGGCCCAGACTGCTCTGCAGCATTCCTTGCAGGGGTTAGGAAAGCTGACTATGCCTTTGTCACTGGGCTGTGGATGGATGGGTTGGTGCTGCCAGGATGCCTTGCTGCCACTGTGGATGTGTGCCATTAGGAAGAGGATTCAGGCCCCTCTTGAGACCCAGCTCCACGCCCAGGCTTGAGTGCTTTCCTCTGATGTCAGGCCCCACCTCCAGGGAGCAGAGCGTCAGGAACCCTGCTCTAGGAGGCAGGAGACTGGGTTCTAGTTTCTTTTCCCCTGAGTAGCTTGGTCTCTGGGGAGAAGGGAACAAGCATTCTGGCAGAGAGCAAGCACAGCCCTTTGGGGTTGCATCCCAGGCTGGCGTCTGGAAGCACTGATAGCATCTACTCGAAAAGATGAAAATGGAAATTTGTCCAGGCCCCCACTTACAGACAGTGGGTATGAGGGAAGCAAGCGAGGAGCACTTACAGCTGTCGCTGGACCAGGTCTCAGAGTGACAGAGCAGAGCAGCTGTCACCAGTCCTAGGCTTGTGGCAGGGACAGGGACACTAAGGGGCTGCAGCTGAAGGAAGGACTCACTGCCCACAGGCACTGCAGCCTACGAAGGAGAAAGGAAGCTGGTCCCCTCCTGCAGGAGGATGCTGGGGGATCATTACCCTGGGCTCCCCTCCTGCAGGACGATGCTGGGGGATCATTATCCTGACCTCCCATCCTGCAGGACGATGCTGGGGGATCATTACCCTGGGCTCCCCTCCTGCAGGAGGATGCTGGGGGATCATTACCCTGACCTCCCCTCCTGCAGGAGGATGCTGGGGGATCATTACCCTGACCTCCCATCCTGCAGGAGGATGCTGGGGGATCATTACCCTGACCTCCCATCCTGCAGGAGGATGCTGGGGGATCATTACCCTGACCTCCCATCCTGCAGGAGGATGCTGGGGGATCATTACCCTGACCTCCCATCCTGCAGGAGGATGCTGGGGGATCATTACCCTGACCTCCCATCCTGCAGGAGGATGCTGGGGGATCATTACCCTGACCTCCCATCCTGCAGGAGGATGCTGGGGGATCATTACCCTGACCTCCCATCCTGCAGGAGGATGCTGGGGGATCATTACCCTGACCTCCCATCCTGCAGGAGGATGCTGGGGGATCATTACCCTGACCTCCCATCCTGCAGGAGGATGCTGGGGGATCATTACCCTGACCTCCCATCCTGCAGGAGGATGCTGGGGGATCATTACCCTGACCTCCCATCCTGCAGGAGGATGCTGGGGGATCATTACCCTGACCTCCCATCCTGCAGGAGGATGCTGGGGGATCATTACCCTGACCTCCCATCCTGCAGGAGGATGCTGGGGGATCATTACCCTGACCTCCCATCCTGCAGGAGGATGCTGGGGGATCATTACCCTGACCTCCCATCCTGCAGGAGGATGCTGGGGGATCATTACCCTGACCTCCCATCCTGCAGGAGGATGCTGGGGGATCATTACCCTGACCTCCCATCCTGCAGGAGGATGCTGGGGGATCATTACCCTGACCTCCCATCCTGCAGGAGGATGCTGGGGGATCATTACCCTGACCTCCCATCCTGCAGGAGGATGCTGGGGGATCATTACCCTGACCTCCCATCCTGCAGGAGGATGCTGGGGGATCATTACCCTGACCTCCCATCCTGCAGGAGGATGCTGGGGGATCATTACCCTGACCTCCCATCCTGCAGGAGGATGCTGGGGGATCATTACCCTGACCTCCCATCCTGCAGGAGGATGCTGGGGGATCATTACCCTGACCTCCCATCCTGCAGGAGGATGCTGGGGGATCATTACCCTGACCTCCCATCCTGCAGGAGGATGCTGGGGGATCATTACCCTGACCTCCCATCCTGCAGGAGGATGCTGGGGGATCATTACCCTGACCTCCCATCCTGCAGGAGGATGCTGGGGGATCATTACCCTGACCTCCCCTCCTGCAGGAGGATGCTGGGGGATCATTACCCTGCCTCCCATACTGCAGGAGGATGCTGGAGGATCATTACCCTGGCCTCTCCTCCTGCAGGAGGATGCCTGGGGATCATTACCTTGACCTCCCCCCCTGCAGGAGGATGCTGGGGGATCATTACCCTGGCCTCCCCTCCTGCAGGAGGATGCTGGGGGATCATTACCCTGACTTCCCCTCCTGCAGGAGGATGCTGGGGGATCATTACCCTGCCTCCCATCCTGCAGGAGGATGCTGGAGGATCATTACCCTGGCCTCCCCTCCTGCAGGAGGATGCCTGGGGATCATTACCTTGACCTCCCCCCCTGCAGGAAGACGCTGGGGGATCATTACCCTGGGCTCCCATCCTGCAAGAGGATGCTGGGGGATCATTACCCTGACCTCCCCTCCTGCAGGAGGATGCTGGGGGATCATTACCCTGACCTCCCCTCCTGCAGGAGGATGCTGGGGGCTCATTACCCTGCCTCCCATCCTGCAGGAGGATGCTGGAGGATCATTACCCTGACCTCCCCTCCTGCAGGAGGATGCTGGGGGATCATTACCCTGACCTCCCTTCCTGCAGGAGGATGCTGGGGGATCATTACCCTGACCTCCCTTCCTGCAGGAGGATGCTGGGGGATCATTACCCTGACCTCCACTCCTGCAGGAGGATGCTGGGGGATCATTACCCTGGCCTCCCCTCCTGCAGGAGGATGCTGGGGGATCATTACCCTGACCTCCCCTCCTGCAGGAGGATGCTGGGGGATCATTACCCTGGCCTCCCCTCCTGCAGGAGGATGCTGGGGGATCATTACTCTGGCCTCCCATCCTGCAGGAGGATGTTGGGGGATCATTACGCTGACATCCCCTCCTGCAGGAGGATACTGGGGGATCATTACCCTGACCTCTCATCCTGCAGGACGATGCTGGGGGATCATTACCCTGGGCTCCCATCCTGCAGGAGGATGCTCGGGGATCATTACCCTGACCTCCCCTCCTGCAGGAGGATGCTGGGGGATCATTACTCTGGTCTCCCATCCTGCAGGAGGATGCTGGGGGATCATTACGCTGACCTCCCCTCCTGCAGGAGGATACTGGGGGATCATTACCCTGACCTCCCATCCTGCAGGACGATGCTGGGGGATCATTACCCTGGGCTCCCATCCTGCAGGAGGATCCTGGGGGATCATTACCCTGACCTCCCCTCCTGCAGGAGGATGCTAGGGGATCATTACCCTGGCCTCCCATCCTTCTTCCTGCTCAGGCTTCTTTCAGCTTGTCTGGAAGCTGGAGGGGGGTAGGAGAGCTGCTCCTACAGAAGTCAGTTTTGCAGTTTAGTAGAGAGTAGTTAACAGGATAAATTAAATGGTGCCCCTAACCTGAGCTCTTATACACCAGGAGCCATCTAGTAGGCTCTTTGTCATGAAAGGCCATGGTTTCTGCCCAGTAAGCCTTAACTCCAAGTCTCCCAGCTCCCAGAACCTCCTCCCCCCATGCCCGGTGCTCCTCGGGAAGAGCTACACAGTCTACCTTAAGGACATCAGAGTCACAGTTTTCAGGGTTGACGGAGCCCCCATGTCATTTCTCTGGGCTGGGTGTGCAAGCAGGGACCCAAGGACCTCACTAAATTTCAGACTGTGGAAGACAAGTTCTCTGACTACAGCTTCACCTCAGGGCAAGGCACAGAGCACCCCAGAGATGTGGAGGATAGTCGGCATTCCTCACGTTGGTGCTCTGAGATGCACAGTGCCTGCCTTCTCTCCCAGCCCTGGCTGCTTATTCTGTGTTTGTAATTTTGTGTGTGTGTGTGTGTGTGTGTGTGTGTGTGTGTGTGTGTGTGTGTATCTGCTGATGTGTGTATGTGGCACTGGGGAGCACACAGGCATGTGTGTCAGCACACATTTATGTGGGGTACGTGTGGGGGGCTGGGGTTGATGTTAGGAATCTTGTTCTACGTTATTCGTTGAGGCAGGATTTCCCAGTTAAACCCGAAGCTCTCTGATAAGGCTATTTTTACTAGCTAGCTTGTCCTAGGGATCCCATCTTAGCTTTCTGAGGCTAGACTTGTAGGTGGGTCATGTGCCCACCTGGTGTTTATGTGGGTTCTGGGGATTTGAACTCTGGTCCTTATGCTTGCATATTAAGAGCTTTAACTGCTGAGCCCCCTTCCTAGTCCATGCTATACTTTTCTTTTTTTTTTTTTTTGCACAGCTATCAGGTAGTTCAATAAAACTGGGTTTATTCAAGTTATCAGTACAACTGATTACTCCTGACTCTGGGTCCTAAAAACCTGGGCCCAGACAAAAGAAATGCACAGTGCTCTATGAGAACTCGTAGCCTTTCCAAGCTCAAACAGCCCAAGGTTAGCATGCATTTTAGACCACCAGGAGTGCCGACCTCCATGCACAGTCGGCCCAAGTCTCAATATTACTTGCTGTGGGGAGAAACATTTGCTGAGTGCTGGCCACCCAGAGACCCCTGCCCTCAGAATGGCCTTCTCAAATAGCCACAGCAAAGTCCCTGGTGAAGCAGCTGATGTGCCAGCCAGCCATGTGCTGGTAGCTAATTGCAAATGTCTGTTCTGGGTCCCTCAAGTCCAGAAGGGCTTCTCACATCATCCACATTGCCTTGTGTTTTTAAAATTGGCTATTGATGTCATTTCCAATGCCCTTAACTCTTTGAGTAACTGTTCTAGCCCAGGCTGTAAACAAGTCTAATTTCCGAGTCTCCTGCTGTTGCAATCAATATTAAATCATTAGTGCATAGCTATCATGTGGAAACAGAGGAGCCCAGCGCTCTCTCGGTGTGCTGTCTGCATAAAGCCGCAGAATGCAGACTGTTTCACTGTTAAACAACAAACATTATTCTGCGGTTCCAGAACAATCCAACCCTAAGGGGTGAGCATAGTTTTTTTTGTCTTTTTGAGACAGGGTCTCCCTGTAGCCCCAGCTGTCCTGGAACTCACTCTGTTGACCAGGCTGGCCTTGAACTCACAAAGATCCGCCTGCCTCTGCCTCCCAAGTGCTAGGATTAAAGGCGTGTGCCACCACGCCCGGCGTTTTTTTTTTAATTTTTTAAATTATTTATTTTTATTTATTTCTGTATGTGTAGGAATGTACTGTCTGCATGTAGGTCTGTGCACCCGTGTAAGTGCAATGCTGAGGAGGTCAGAAGATGGTGTCGGATTCCCCTGGAACTGGAGTTCTCCTGGAATTGGAGTTTCAGACGGTTCTCCGCCGCCATGTGGGTGCTGGGGATCGAACCCTGGTCCTCTGCAAGAGCGGTTGGCGCTCTTAACCTCTAGGCCATCTCTCCAGCCCCCCCCCCCCTTTTTTTAAGCATAGGTTTTAAGTACCATGAGACCCTGGAAGAAGACAGCACACCCAGGATCTCAGAGTGCAGTCTTATGGGGGACTTGCCTGCAAAAGGATGTTTCTGGGTGGCAGCAAGATGAGTGGATCCTCAAAATCTGGACCAGAGAAAGGGGCTTATGAAGTTGTCAGGAGAAGACTTCAAGCGAATGCCCATTTTTCTCAAGCTAATCTCAAAGATGTTGTGAACATTCCTGGCAAGGATGGTAAAGCTTCATCTATCTAATGGTTTTGCTTGTTTATTGTCTTCTGGGAAATGGTGAGAGGGAGATGAGGCCAGACCAGGATTGTCCAGAAGCAATCGCTGAAGCTGTGACTGTAGTCAGGTCAAATTGAATCCCTACATGTGAGATGGTGTGATTTAAAAGAATATGATGCGCATGAACATTCCTAGTCGAAGCACTCATTTTTATCCCAATTCACAGGAAATCAACAGTCAGAAGGGTTACAAGATCTAAAATTAACCACCACAGCAGAATCTTGTCATTAAAAAAATGACTGGAGAGATTGCACAGTGGTTAAGAGCACTGCCTTCTCTTGCAGAGGACCAGGGTTAGGTTCCCAGCACCCATATGGCAGCTAACAACTGTCTGTAACTCCAGTTCCAGGGGACTCTGATGCTCTTTTCTGACCTCTGTGGGCATTGCAAAGATACAGGTGCACTTAACATACATGTGAACAATACACTCATACATGTAAAATGCAAAGTATTAAAAAATAAAAAGATGAGGAAGTGAGATGGGCAGTAGGTAAAGGTACTCACCAAAAACCTGATAATCTGGGTTTTATCTTCAAGATGCATGTAGGAGAGTCAACTCCTGTAAGTTGTACTCTGATCTCCATGTGTGTTGTGGCATGGTGCCCTGATAAATAAATGTAACTGGGAGGCTCGACAGATGGCTCAGAGGTGAAGAGCACATTCTTCTCTTTCAGAAGGACTGAGTTAGGTTCCCAGCACCCGTGTCAGTCAGGTGGCATACAACTGTCCTTCCAAAGGATGTGATGCCCTCTCTGGCCTCTGTGGGAACCTGTGCTCACTTGCACATACTCCTTCAACACATACATAATTAAAAAGAAGACAAATCTCTAAAAAAAAGAGATGAGGGCAGGTGAGATGTTTCAGCAGGTAAAGGTGCTGAGGGTCTGAACTGGATCCCTTGGAACCCATAAGATAGAAGGAGAGGACTGACTCCCACAAGTTGTCCTCTGACCTAGACAGCCAGCCAGCCAGCCAGACACATACACATACACACATACACATACACACATACACACCACACCACACAAGTTAAAAACCATTTTGACATGGGTCTCACTATGTAGCCTCTGACTGGTCTAGAACTCCCCCAGGAGGACCTCTAACTCATAGACCTACCTGCCTCTATCACCCAGGTGCTACCATACCTGGCTTAAAAATTTTTTTAAATGAAAGACAATCTGGGTATGGTGGTTCATGCTTGCAATGTTAGCATTAAGGAGGCTGAGGCAGGAGGATTTCTAGGAGTTCCAGGCCAGTCTGAGCTCCTGAGTGAGACCATTTCAAACAAATGAAAACCTATACCATATGAAATCAAATTGGAAAAGCCCAGCCAGGCAATGCAAGGGAAGTAAGTGGTTTGTTAGCCATGCAAGGGAAGGCAATTCCCACAGTGTGTTAGCCAGTAAACGAGGCAGGCACCTAAGGGGTCTTCAAAGCGTCCTTTTTTGTTTCAGCTAAAACTCCTTGGAAAAATTGAACATGCCAAGAACTGTTTCTGCCCACTTCTTACCCTTTGAATGTTTCTTGAGCTTGCCCAGAAATACAGAACTGTGTCTACTTTTTACCCTTTAAATATGTTTCTGAGCTTTGAGTGAAATATGGAAATGTGTCTGCCATCTTAAATTGTGACCTTTAAAGTGAGCATGCTCAGTAGTGTGCCTGACTCTGAAGTGCTTTTCTATAGGTATATGGATGGTACTCTTGAATAAAGTCCCCTTTGTTGACGAGGGCACAGCTCTTCCATCCTCTATTTTTGGGCTTTGCACTCATATGAACCTGTTGTGTTCGTTTACACTATGTTTGACACCCACACTGTGATAGTTTATTCCAAAGGCAGTCATCCACTGAGACACAAGTCAATGGGTACTGTATATAGTGGGCATGTGCTGGATGAAGGGATATGCTCTCGATGGACCAAGTAAGATTTTTATCACACTACTCAGAACGGTGTGGGCGATGGTTAATCTTCATGGCCAATGTGACTGGATTCGAGAACACTTAGGAAGCAGACTTCTGGGTATATCTGTGAGGTTGTGTCTAGAAAGGCTTAACTGAGGTGGCCAGGCCCACCCTAAGTATAAACAGCACAACCTCATGGGCTGGGCTCTTGAGTGAACAAGAAAAGACAAATGCTAGCATTCATCTCTATTTTATTTTATTTATTTTTTGGTCTTTTTTCGAGACAGGGTCTCCCTGTAGCCCCAGCTGTCCTAGAACTTGCTCTGTAGATCAGGCTGGCCTTGAACTCACAAAGATCCACCTGCCTCTGCCTCCCGAGTGCTAGGATTAAAGGTGTGCGCTGAAAAATTACTTTTTTATTTTGTGTATATGAGTGTTTTGTCTGCATACAGGTAAGTGCACTACATGTATGCAATACCTGCAGAGGCCAGAAGGTGGCACCAGGTCATCTGAGACTGGAGTTGACTAGATGATTGCTAGCCACCATGACCAGATTCCTCGTGTTCATGCTGCCATGACTTCCCCATCATGATGGATTCTATCCCCTTAAAACATCAGCTAAGCTGGGCGTGGTGGCGTACGCCTTTAATCCTAGCACTAGGGAGGCAGGGGCAGGTAGATCTTTGTGAGTTCAAGGCCAGCCTGGTCTACAGAGTGAGTTCCAGGACAGCTGGGACTACAGGGAGACCCTGTCTCAAAAAGACCAAAAAAAAAAAAAAATCAGCTAAAATAAATTGTTCCTTAATAGAGGTCAGATTTTTGTCATAGCAATGAGAAAAGGAACCAATTCAGTATAAAAGTTTAAAACTTATGAATAGTTTTTTGTGTGTATGTGTGCATAATGCATACATGATGCTAGGAATCCAGGGCTTTGGGGATGCTAGGCAAGTACTCTACCATGGAGTTACATGCCCAGCCAGTTTTAGACTGTTGACCATAGATAACCAAAACATGACTAGGGAGGGACTACTGTGGCTGTATCTCATGTGTTGGACACATTTGCTTTTGCTATTTTTTTCATTGTTCTTTTTGAGACAGGGTCTCCCACTAGTGCCAGCTGGCCTGGAACTCACTATGTAGACCATGCTGGCCTTGGACTCACTATGTAGATCAGGCTGGCCTTGAACTCAGAGACCCGCCTGCCTCTGTCTCCTGAGTGCTGGGACTAAAGGCATGTGCCGCCGCACCTGGCTTACCTATGCTATTTTAAATGTCATTAAAGCAATGATATCTGGTCAAAGAGCTTTAATAAAGAAAACAGCCTTGATTAATTCTCTATAATCTATAGTTGGCCCCATAAGTGATGGCTTGAAGCCTAGGGTATTCTGGGGGAATTGAAGAGGTGAGAGGACTCAGCATCTATCTTTTAATTATCGGCAACAGGGCTGATGCTAGTTAACACCATGCTTTAGTGGCATATTCACCACACACAGTGGAAAAGAGTTTAGTTATCCCCGGAAGATGCTTTCTAACAGCAATTCCTGTGACTGAGGAAGAACCTGGATGAGAGCTGGATTAGTGAGGACAGGAGTGGACTGCATAGGCCCATAGTGTAGGGATACCTACAGCCCTGATAGGATCATACTAGGTTTGATGCCTATGCCTTCTTTTTATCTCCTTAAAAATTATTTGTGTGTCTGTGTATATCCAGGCATGTGTATGTCATGGCATGCATGTGAAGATAGAAAACTTCGGGGTGTTGGTTGTGCTGGTTCGTCTTTTGTCACCTTGATACAAACTAGTAACCTGGTAAGCAGGAACCTCAAATGAGGAATTTCCTCCATTAGCCTGGCGTGTCTGTGAGGCATTTTCATAACTGTTAATTGATGTAGGAAGGCATAGCCCACTGTGAGCAGTGCCATCCCTGGGCTGGTAGCTGAGCAAGCCAGGGAAGCAAGCCAGGAAGCAGTCAGCGTTTCTCCAGGTTCCTGCCTCGAGTTTCTGCCTGACTTCCCTCAAAAATGACCTGTAATGTGGAAGCGTAAGCCAAATAAGCCCTTTCCCCTCCAGGTTGTTTTTGGTCAGAGTGTTACTTGGACATTGGTTCTCCTTCCACCTTGTGAGTTCCAGTGATTGAACTCAGGTCATCAGGCTTGTGTGGCAAGTGCTTTTACCCACTGAGCCACTTGCAAGTCCAGCTTTTGTTTTTAAAACCCTGTCTCAAGTTACGAGCCCCTTCATAAAACCCTCATATTAATCCATATGCAACATCTTTATCATCTGGGGACCTCGACTGATGAAAAGCCGGGCTCTAACTGAGGCTGTCATTGTTAGGAATCTCTGCAGATTTGTCTCTTTGTCTGAAATAGCCATTCCCATCATCCTTCTCCAGCGGACACATTTCTTTCACTTTATCAGAGCATTACTTTTCTGAGAGTCTGGGATCTTGTGGCTCTTTGATTTGTCCTCTAATTTTGTTGAGACCCTAAATTCTGTCAAGTAGTTTTTTTTTTGTCATGTAGTTTTTTAAAACTCTACAAAGACATTGCCTTCAGTATTTTTTCGGTTGGTATTACTTTAAAAAATTTAAAAATTAGGGGCTGGAGAGATAGTTCAGTGGTTAAGACTGACTGCTCTTGCAGGGGACCTGGGCTTGATCCCCAGCACCCACATGGTGGCTGAGAACTGTAACTCTGTTTCCAGGGCACCTGATGCTCTCTTCTGACCTCCATGGACACTGAGCGATGTGGGTGCACTTACTTGTAGGGAATACACTCATACACAAAGTAAAAATATTTTTTTTTTTTTTTTTTTTTTTTTTTTTT